>CM028351.1:42553242-42780470 GCA_016618105.1 Dendrobium huoshanense
GCATTGAAAATGCTTAACTTGAAAATGAAGTCAAAGTGATACCAAATTTTGACAGTAATCGGACGAGAGATAAGCACATGGTGCATGTTTTCCACATAGAAGCAACATTGACACTTAGAAGTAATAATGAAACCTTTTTCCTCAAATTGTGATTAGTAGGGATATAATTATGCAAAATTCTCCACATAAAAATAGAGATGGTATTTGGGATACTTTTATGCCAACTCATAGCAAAAACCTTCATAATAGCTTTTTTAACCTTAAACATATGCCAAGCATCCAAAATGTTAAACTTACCATTATGAGACAAATCACATAAAACAAATCATAAGAATCAATATTAATGGGCAGATTAAGAATTTGGAATATAACATTTCCCAAAAGATTTTCAACTAGTTTGATATAATCCCAAGTGTTATCTATGATAAAATAGGCAACTTTAGAAGCGACTGTAGAAATAGAGTTAAAAATAGAATCAATTGACATACCACCAAGCCACTGGTCTTGCTAAAACAATAGATTAGCTCTACCAAGCCCCCATTTAAGATGAGGTTTTGCACTCCACTTGATGTTACAAAGTCTTTTCCACACTATGGAGTCCCCAGCTTTGTAATAGCACATAAAAGGATGTTTTCCCACATAATACTTATCATCCATAAATTTGGACCAAAGAGAAAGCATAGCATGAATATTGGACCAAATAATTTTAAAATTCCCATTAGAACCATGCCAGAAGAACTTATTGATTCATTTCTCAATTCTACTACACATAGTAAGCATAGGTTGCAAGGTTTGAAAAGAATAAATAGGTAAAGAGCTTAAGACACTATTAATAAGTGTTAATCTACCACCATAAATAAAAAAATTAGAATCCCAAGAGAGGAGCATAGAAGTAATAAGATCGTCAAATACAAAATTTTTCTTTCTACCCTTGTAGAGAGGGACCCCTAAGTACTTAATAGGTAAAGACCTTTTAACAAAACTAGTGTTATGTTGAATAGTGTTAATGAGATCATTGGAGACCTTACCAGACACAATAAAGTAGCTCTTGTTTTTATTGATAAATAGACCACTACACTTTTCAAAGATATTAATAAACCTCATGAGATTGTTAACCCTATTAATCGACGCGTTAGCAAAAATAATAATATCATCACCAAAACATGAATGAGAAATAGGAAAGCCAACCTTAGTTCTAAAATAGTTGTTAGGAAAATTCTCATACAGGTTGATAAGACCTCTAGAAAATACTCCATGGCAATAATATAAAGGGTCAGCGATATAGGATCATCTTGTCTCAACCCATGAGAGGACTTAAAGAAACCATGAGTTTTTCCATTGATGATGACAAAAAAAACAATTTTCAATTACTTGTTTAATCAAATTATTAAAAATAGAACTAAAACCAAATAATTACAAAATGTGATAAAGGAAATTCTAGCTAATATTATCAAAAGCTTTGGCAATAACCAATTTGAATATAATATTCCCACCAAGCACCTTAACTTCCAAATCGTTCAAAATTTCTTGATCAATTAAAATATTATATGATATAAAATGACCTTTGACAAAAGCAGTTTCATTAGGGGTAGTAATTTTCGGGAGCAGAGGAGCCAAGTGATTCACAATCAATTTAGAAATAACTTTACTAAACAAAAGTACACATACTGATGGGTATAAAATCAATCCATGAAGCAGCCCCATTCTTCTTAGGAATAAGCACAATGGAGGAAGGAGAAAATAACTTAGGCATCTGATTGCCAGCAAAAAAATCAAGGATAGCATTAAAAAGATTAAAACTCATGATATCCCAAGCTTTTTAGAAGAACTTAGTCGTATAACCATCGTGGATAGAAACAAAGTCAGGATTCAAATCAAACACACTTTTCTTCATTTCCTCCATCGTAGGAGGAATAGTAAGAGCCAAATTATCCTCATGATTAAAGAGACTAGGAATAAAGCAAGGGATATCAATATGGACATGAGTGAAACAGTTTTTAAATAGATTTTGAAAAAAATACACACCATACTCAACAATCTCACCATCATCATCATTGTAAGCCCCATCATCAGAAGCAATTCTATGAATCCAATTCCTAGCTCTATTCCTTTTAACTAAAGCATGAAAATACTTAGAGTTATTATCCCCATCAATAAGTTCTTAGAAGCTGCTCTTTGCTTCCAATAAGTTCCTTCTTATTTGTGATAATTACAAAAATGAGTTTTAGCCAACTGAAGAGCATTAACATTAGAATCAGAAGGATAGATTTGCAACAACTACTCCAAAATAGTAATTTTCTCTTTAGCAATCATAATTCTAGTTAAAAGATTTTTTAAAACATTCCGATTCCACCAATTAATTTTTTGTTTAAGTCTTTTCAACTTGACCCACAGCCTGTTCATACCAAATATATAATTATCAGAGTGAAGAGGGGCATGAAAATTTTCCTGAACCAAACCCATGAAAGAGTGATCCAATAGCCACATATTTTGGAATCTAAAGTTGGAGATGAAGATGTCATTTCTATGCTTTTACCATGACAAGTAAAGGAGTAGGATCAGAAAGGGTTCTACTAAGTTGCTCAACATGCATAGAGGTAAAAGTATTAATTTAACTATCATTAAATAAGACATGATCCAACATTTTCTAAAGATTACCATGGTTCCAAGTGAAATTGCTACCAGTAAAAATAATGTAAATGAGGTTGCAATCAATTGTCATGCTATTAAAGTCCTCCAAAGATTGATAAATCGGGGTAGTCCCCCAAGTCTTTCACTAGGAGAGGAGATAGTGTTAAAGTCACCACTAACTATCTAGGGAGGGTTAATACTGCTGTGAAAAAGAATAAGTTGGCCCCACAAAGTCTTTCTACTACTATGAGAGAAGGTTGCATAGAAAAATTAAGCAAGACAACAATAGTGTATATAACTAATATGACAATGAATCACCTGAGTAAAATCTACCATAATATCAATATTCAAACGATCCTTCCACAAAACCCAAATCTTATTAGAAATATTAGCCACAACATGGTTAAAACCCAAAAATCTAGCATGACCATTCATTTTATCACTAGAAGTAAAAGGCTTGATCACAATCAACATGGAAATAGAATGAATATGACACAAGTTTTGACTCTGACTCTAATAGAAGGGTAACGAGTCCCCCTAAGAAATATCAGACTTAATCATGATAAATAAACTGTAAAGCATGAGATCTGGTGATTCTAGGGGATTTAAGCAAAACATTCTTATGTTTCTTGTTCTTTTTAGCAAACGTAGAATGGAAATCACTTTCCTCCTCACAATTTTACTTAAAATTATTAACCTCATATATCACTACCAATCTTAGAAATTAAGTGTTGAGAAATAGTTTAAGAAACCTTACAATTATTTACCGCAGGGGTTTCCACTAATTCTACTTGATCAAATTCACCTTCCACAAAAAATTTTCACCAAAAACTAGCACAACGGAAGTAGAAGCATTATTAGTATGTAAATTGGCCTCCTTATTAAGATTATCATTACCAATCTCAAGTAAGGTCTTATTAGTAGAACAAGTTAATTTGAAAATATTAATCATATTATTTTGCTCAACAACCATAGCATCCATTTCCTCCCCTGAATAGGTTTCCACCCTTTGCTCATCCTCATTCAAATTATTGGTTGAGGCGAAACAGTTAGTGCAAGTAGTACCAAACTAAGGATCCACCTTCCACCAGCCTTGGGGGAAAGACAAGATGGATTTTCCCCCACCTGGATAGATGTGGGAGTCACAACTTTTTGAATCAGATTTGGAGTCCCCCCATGCTCATTATGTTACTCAACAAATTCATATACAAGGTAAAAAATCCCGTTAATTTCCCCTTGTTGATCTTTAAGTGCATCCTTATGCTAGCATAAATGAGGATGTAATTTAAACCATTCAGAGTTACCAAGACCATGCATTTTACAAAAAACTGCATAATATAGGGAAATTTTCAAAATCAACTTTTTAATCATACATATTGATTTTAGAGCCTACCCAAATTTCCTTGGGGTGCTTTTTCAAAATGTCCATTTCAACCAAAACCCGAACAGCAAATGGGCTAGAAACTGAAGAAGTCGCTTGGTTTGTCTATAAAGGTCTACCGAAGATGGAAGGTAAATCAAAAAGAATTTTGGAATTAAAAAAATAGCAGCCTCAAATTAGGGAATGATATCAAAATAGGGGCTTCAGGAAATTCTTCTCTAACATCAAAATTAGGTGTCCATTTAAGAAGACACATTTGGAAAATGATAATGTAATAAGCTCTTTTCAAAAAAATATGGCAATATATTAGGTCATTAGAAAGTTGTATATCAATATGTCATTGATCCATCAAATTGATCTAGAAGTTACCATAAAGTTTAAGGTTAACAAAAAACTTGTGAATAATGTCCAAGTTAGGTCGACGCAACACAAATTTTCCTACAAGTGTAAAAGTGAAAGGAGCATCGAGGTTAGCAATAAAATTATTGTCAATGAACAAAGTCAATAAACCTTTAAGCAAACTATGAATGAAACCAATTTTAGAACCAGAAGATAAAGCACCACCCTCAAGAACTTCCTTGAAAGAGAAAAATTTACTTTCCCATTAGCAGTGATCCATGGGTTAGATGATGATGGAGTCGTCATTACCCCAAAACTACTAAAAATGTAAAAGGAAGCAACAAAATCACGTGGAAAAAAAGAAACAAAAAGAAGCACAAAGGGAAATAA
Organism: Dendrobium huoshanense; assembly: GCA_016618105.1. Lineage (NCBI taxonomy): Eukaryota > Viridiplantae > Streptophyta > Magnoliopsida > Asparagales > Orchidaceae > Dendrobium > Dendrobium huoshanense. Next base: position 42,557,984 of record CM028351.1, read on the forward strand.
AGAAAATCAACCATAAATTATGCTCCATAATGAAGAGAAAGAGCAACAAAGGAGAAGCCCTATAATCACCTCAAAATTGCCAGAGAGAATAGAGTAGAGAGCCATTGCATGATGACCATAAGAAAATATGGTAGGATTTTCATGATTATGATCATACTGTATGATCAATTATATAATAAAATAGGTTAATTACTAATTTTGTCATTAAAGTTAATGAATTAATCATATTGAATGATATAGATCATACTGTAAGATATGTTTCAATCAGTAAACCCTAGTTGCCAAATAATTTAAGAAAGTATTTTCAAAATCATATTTTGAACTAATCTTATTGCATGATCCTAATTGTATTATATGATATTTCAAATTTTACTTAAGTTATTTCCAGTGATTAATCAGTTAATCAAGGTTTAATAAATTTGGCTAATTGAACAGTACAACAAAGATCATACCATATGATTGACAAAAAAGAAATCCAGTCATCTAAGAGATTGTATTAGAAGGAAACCTTAATTTTTGAACTAATTGTACAGTACGATGTCTACAACACTATATGAACTCTTGATATTTGAATTAAAAGTATTGTTTGAATCATACAAGATGATCGATGGAGACAATTTCCAATTATCCCCTAATCATCTTTAATTATTATTCCATCATACTGTATGAATAGAGTGAATTTGAACTAATCGCATTGTATGAACTCATGATCATACGATATGATAAGTATGTAGAATTTGAATAGTTTGTCGGAATGATTATTCTATCATACTAGACAAAAATCTATTTTTTAAATATTCATATTATATAAACTCAGATCGTACTGTGCGAATAGAGATCGCCTGATTAAAAAAATACGGTTTCATGAAGCCTTATACTTAAGCAACTCCATAAAGTTTTTGAAAATGAATTTTTTTTATTGAAGGAACTTTAAGGGAGAATTCTTATGAGAGCTTTGGGCTCACAGAGGGAGAATGTGAGGTTGTGCGTGAGGGAGAAGCAGTTTGATGGGTGCTCACATAGTTAGTCCAAGAAAGCTTGGACCTTGCTTCCTCTAGTGGCCTTGGTGTGTTCCTTGAGTTGCTCTTTGGAAATAAGCTTCAAAGTTAGAGTCTGGAGTTTTCTTCCTTGATGGTGAAAAATGATTGACAGTTCTCTTCCATCAGTAAGAGAGTGAAAAAGACTTCGTGCGTACTCTGCCTTCACTAGGAGGGTGAAAAAAGATTGAAGGTTTGCTTTCATCACCAGGAGGGTGACATAGCATTCAGTTTTTCATAGCATCAGGTTTGGTGGAAGTGAAGGTTTGGAAGGGCTTCTCCATCTTGGTGTGGGGGCAAAAGGAGAATCACTATAGTGTTAGTGTAATACATGGAGGGGAGGACACTTGGGAGTGAACGTAGGTCAAGGTTGACTAAACCACTATAAAATTTCTGGTGTGCTCTTTCTTATTTCTCTTTCTGGATTTTTAGTTTTTTCAGTTTAAATTTCCATCAAGAATTTTATTTCTCATTGTAACCTATATATAGTTTAATTTGTGTTAGGAAGTAACTACATATTCTATTCGATTTATTTATGCCTAAAAAAAAAAAAAAATTAAAATTATTATCAAGTTTTAAATTGCTTTCACTTTTGCTAGTTACTCATCAAGATTTGTTTTAAATTTTTATCCTACATAAAACAAAAAATAGTATTTTTGTTGTAATGTTTTTTTAAGTACTAATTCACCCCAACCCCCCCCCCCCCCCTAGTCCCTTCTTGATGTGTATAGGGATAGTTCAATATGGTCTTATAACCTCCCCAAACTATCAATTACATCCTAAGATGAAGGAACATTAGTATGAAATATGAACCTCAACACCTGGAATACCATGCTATAGGGATTCTTATAAGAAAAATCCCTAGTCTGATTTTTTTCTTATTAAAAGGGTTTCTAATCAAAACTCTTGGGATGTTATTAAGTAAGGCCTTTAATCTTTAACAGGAGATGTCTCAATTAACATTTTTTTAAAGAGCAATATCATGTAAAAAAAAAAGATAAAAATGAAAAAAATGTTAGAAAAGAAATTTGGATTAGTGTCAATAGTGGATGAAGGGAAATAGCTAATATAGATTCAGATAGAAAATCTAAGTTGTCTTTCACAACATTAGTAGTAAAACAAACCTCAGAATGACATTAGCTCTGTCTAGGCGTTATGTTACTCCAATGGAAAATAAATGGAGGTTTTAGGAATTCAAAAATAAAAGCTATTCATTCCAAAGAGAAGCCATCAAAAGGATATTCAAAAATTGTGTGAACCTTAGAAGCATGAAGATGTGGGTAAATTAAGGCAACCTAACGATTTCACATATCATGAAATGATCTATCCTGAAATTAAAGAAGATTGTGTATCCTTCAAAGAATGGCTTGAAAGAAGCATTAAAGATGGATCGGTTGTGATAACCATGGAGTATTTTATTGATTCTAGTTAAGGATATGTTAAATACATAATTGATAAGCCTTTTATATCAATCTCAAATTTAAATTTGATGATGATTGGGATATTGATTTATCTCATTCTTATAAGAATAATTTAGAAAAAAACTTTATCATTTATCTGCTCATGTATCTTAAGGAGTGTAGAGTCCTATCCTGATTGTCTAGTAGATTTTAAAAAAAGAAGTGCAGAATATGGTTCCAACTAAAGAACTTAAGAAGATGTCAGCTAGTTAATCTTTGATAATTTAGAAAGAGGAATCCAAGAGTAAAAGTGGTGATGTAAATAATAAAATTATAACTTCTTTCAATAGAAAATAAAAAAGTCTTTTACCCCTTACACTGTATGATTTCCATTTTGTCCCACCAGGGGCAAACAAAGAAATGAAGATTCATTCTATGTATATGTTTTCTATATCTTGTGATGATCAACCAAATGGTAACATAAAAAGTTAAATAGAAAATAAAAACTCTATAGAGAAACAAACATAGATGAGTTAAAAGAATCACTTCAATATTTCTCTGATATTGATTCTCCTATCCTCAATGTTTAGGTTGATCCTATTTGCATAGAAATTAAGATGTCTAATTTTGATAGTTCGTTAGATCAAGTGTTAAAAAGTAAATAATAACTAATAATTAAAAGAAACCTTTGTCTCTTCCCCATAAGAGATGGTTCAAGTAAATTTGTATAGTGGTAATGTACTACCACTATCAGCATCTGCAGCTAACAAAGGAAACTGAATTGTTGATAATAAAGAAACTTCAACACCAATTCAGTCAGATTCAGATATAGTCAATTCATATATTCCAAAAGTGGAGTAAAATTTGTTAACTCACCTTCAAAAACTTCCTATGAAATTGAGTATCTTTAATGCCTTGGTTCTTTCTAAAGAAATGAGGGAGGCTGTCATTAAAGCCTTACTCAATCCAAAGATATGCATGGATAAGTTAGCATTAACCCTTTATAAGGGGAGAAATATTTTAAAGTAATCCTATGGATCACATTCATGAATGAATACTTTCTTGGGAATCAGATATCATAATCATTAGTTTTTTTTTAACATAGAAAATTTTAAATTTTCTCGCATTCCTATTGATAACTCTTGCATACATGAGATTGGATTCTCATAAACTTATCTTTGATAAAATGTTGCTATAACGATTCACCAAATATGGAGAGAGTGCTTTGAATTCAAAGCCTTTCTTTTAGAAGTAGGAAATATGAAAATTGAAGCCAAATTCTATATAATAGATTTTGAAACATCATTCAATGCCCTCCTAGGTAGACTCTAGTTAGAGAAGCTAAGTGCAGCTAGAGAGAGGGTGTCCCAGATTGTAGAGAGAGAAAACATTATTTTTTGAATTTTTAAATTCCTGCAAAATTGTTTGTCCACCGATGACGGTGGAAGGCCATCGACCTCCTTCCACTGACTCCGGTGATGGTCATTAGTCATCTTCAAATGCTGTTAGAATTCTTTCCAGTCAAAATAAAGCTTGGTCTCTGCTTACTTTTGGAGATGCAACCTTGATGTTCGAACAAGAGGCTAAGATACGGTACAAATCTGGTTTACCCCTTGTTATCAATGAAGGTGGATTACTTTTGCCCAAGAAATAATTGCATTGCGTTAGAAAGGGTAAGAAGGTGTTGATGGATGTCCTGGATAAATTCCCAAATTTCTCTAGTTTTCACAGAAAATCAAAATTGGAACTCAAATCATCTATTAGTGCATCTCAGCCTTCTAAATTAGAAATTATCCCTATAGTGGTGAATGACATCCTTATTACTGATGATTCTACTATAATTGAGAATGTAATCTTTGTTGGTGGTATTTCAAAGTCTAGTCAAGGTTTGGAGGAGATAGCTGATAAGAAGAACTCTATAATGAGCAAAGATAAGGTTGATCATCATTCTACATATGATTTGGATAAGGTACGTAGTTGCATTTTTGAATATCTGGGTAACTTCAAAACTATTGATAATTTGATTAATGGTCCAAATCTTCAAAAGGGCAAGGTGGTAGTGAATGCTTGGAATAAAAAATCTAACATCAAAGCCATGTATATCGATTTTAGTGACTGTTTGATTGAAGATGGGGTGAAGCTACATCAACAAAATAAGATGGAGAATACACACAAATTGCATAAATATTTGTTAGTGAAAGTGTTTGGAGAGAATGCCCCATACCATGTCATTGCATGGAATTAAGGAGGCAATGCAATCAATTTGGGATGTTCCACTTGACTTTGCTTGGAATGGGATGGGTATTATGTGCTTTTGAAGATCCAGATGCAATGGAATTAGTCCTTTATAGATGACCATGGTATGTAAATGGACATATCATAGGATTGGATAAATGGGCTCCCTCATTTCAGCCCACCTCTTTAAAGGGATTAACAGCTCCTGTCTAGATCGGGATGCCTAATCTCCCATTACAGTGCTAGGATGAAATTAATGTTTGAAAAATTGCTTCAAAGGTTGGAACTCCATATTTAATTGATGGAAACATGTTCCAATGGGGAAGAACGGAATTTTCTAGAATCTTTGTTAGGATCAAGCTTGATATAAATTGTCTGTTGGTGTTTTGGTGGAGGGAAGCTCCGACAAATTCTACAAGAAGATTGAATATGAGTGAATTTCAAACTTTTGTGTCAATTGTGGCAAGATAGGGCATTTAAAGATAAACTATAAAAGTGTTTGTTTAGAGAACATTCTAGACTACAATAAAAACAAAAAATCCAATCGAAGACATTTTAGTTTCAAAGAAGGTTTCTACAAATGTTGAAGAAGTGGAAAATGAAGGGAATGATGTTAATAAAGAAGGCTATGGACCTTGGGTTCATGTTGATTATGTGAAGAGGAGATTTAGAAACTATAGATTCAAAAATACATGGACTCGACCTTTTGAATGAAGATGTTAAGAAGACAATGGGTGAGAAGGAAAGTGGGGCTGCTATGAAGAACCAAAGTGGAACTAATAAAGTGAATGTTGAATCAGCTTCTCGAGTTGAAGAGTTGTCTAATGAGGAAAAATCTAATCTCCCTTGTAATAAGGTAGAAGTTATGAATAATGATTTCTCAGATAAAGGAGGGGATGCTGTTTTGAAAACTGTTTGTATTCCCAAAAATGTTAACCAATTTGATTTCTTAAATCAATTGATTGAGGAAGGGGAGTTTATTAGCTTTGATAATAATGTAATGGAATCTCCTATTGATTCTATATCTTAAGCCGGGAGTGTGGATGATGTCTTGGAGATGTAAGCTATGGTGAAGAGTTTTCAGGTGGGTATTACAGGAGAGGGATCTTCTAATGTTTAAGAGAAAAGGTTCAAAGCATCTTAGAGGTTTGGGATCCATCAAATTGGTTCCAAGTAGAAGATTGGATGGAGAACTTAAGGAGAAAATGGGGAATTCCTCTCCTCTTGTTCAATAATGTCTTCCATGGGTTTTTGGAATTATATAAGAACTAGAAAGAGAAAAGCTTATCTATATCTAAAAGAATTTGTAAAGAATCATGGGTTTTCTTTCTTGGGCTGCTTGAAACTAAATGAATTCAATTGATAAAAAAGATGTTAATATGCTAATTGGTAATTAATGGGATTTTTTTCATGTTTCTTTGGATGAACTGTCATGAGGAATTATGTTGTTATGGAAACACAACATGGCTTCTTTGAATATCTTGGAATCTTCTTCCCAATTTGTAATACGGGAGTTAGATGTCCTTAACAGCGGTAAATGGAGGACTGTTACTGTCTATGCGAGTAAGGATGTTTATAGAAGGACTCTATGGGATAGAATGGAATATAATTTATCTAAGGACATACCTATGGTGGTGGGGGGAGACTTCAACTGCTTTCTCTCTAAGGATGAAAAAAAGGGAGGGAGAAGATTTAATTTTTTCCCCTTGGACCTACAGAAATGAAGTTGTTTTTAACATGTTATGATTTACATGAGGTTGGTTGTATTGGGTCTAAGTATACTTGGCGTAACAACAAAAGAGGAACTGAAAAAATCCTTGAAAAGTTAGACATATGTCTTTTAAATTTAGCAGCTTTGAACTCTTCTCACCGTTTGATGGTTACGCATCTGGCTAGAGTTGCATTGGATCATTGTCCGATTTTGTTAAACTTATTGGAATTCAATTCGTTGTATAAGAAAAATATCAATTTTGAAGATGTTTGGGCTTCAATTCCACGTCAGCTGCGGTGGAAAGAGGTGCTTGGAGGAAGAAAACTTATGGATATCTCTAACAAATTCTAAATTATGAGATGAAAAGGTCTTTAAAAGCATTGTTCTATTGGAGTAACGCTAAATTTAAAAACTTAAATCAATCAACGAAAATTTTGAAGAAGGAAATTCTATATTTGCAAACTAAGGAGGCAGAACATGGGCAACTATTAGATGAAGAAAGCTGGCTTTTGAAAGCTAAAATAGATGATTTGAATTCTACATTGGCTTAGTTGTGCACTTGGTGGAGGTAGCGGGCTAAGGTCCAATGGCTCATGGAAGGTGATAGCAATTCAAGGTTTTTCAAGCATTTGCTAGTTTTAGAAGGAATTCCAACTTCATACAAAAAAGCAGAGATGAAAATGGGTTGATTGTTGAAGATAAACACAAAATAGATGCGGTTTTATTCCATTTCCTTAAGGAAAAGTGGAAAGATTGGAGATGAAGAAGATATGGTTATGTTGAATAAAGAATTCTCCTACGATGAAATGGAGACAGTGATCAAGGATGTAGGTGGGAACATTGCTCCAGGGTATGATGGTATTTCCTATTCATTTATCAATTCATATTGGGTCATTATTAAAGATGATTTTTGGAAAGCAATTAATCACTTTTCACTTTCGGTAAGATGTGTAAAGAGTGGAAAGAAACTATTATAGTGTTGATCCCAAAGGTAAAATATCCTTTATCTCCTTCAAACTTTAGACCCATAAGTCTATGCAACACTGTTTTTAAAATTTCTTTCAAGGTGTTATTAAATAGATTGTTTCTAGTTATTCCTAAGTTGATCTCAGAATAACAAGTGGCATTTCTGAAAGGAAGGTCACTTTCGGATCATGTCCTAGTTGCCCAAGAAATCTTCCACAAATTTAGGCATTCTAAATCTTCTAAAGGTTTAGTCTCCTTCAAAATAGATATGGAGCAAACTTATGATTCAATGGGATGGCCAACTTTGGTGAATGAAATGGACTATTTTGGATTCCCTTCCAAATTTTCTAATCTTATTTTGGATTGTGTTTATAATCCTAGCTTTTCTTTGTTAATCAATGGAAATTTTTCTAATTAGATTTGATGCTAGGAGCGGTTTTCGACAAGGTTGCCCTTTATCACCATTCTTGTTATTATTTGTTCTCAACTCCTTTTGATTTTTTTTTGCAAAGGAAGGAAAATATTAGTATTCGCATTTCTCCAAATGGACCAAAGATTTCTCACCTACTCTATGCATATGACATAATTATATTCTCTGAAGCCAGATTGAAGATGGTTAAAGAAATTAAAGGCATAGTTTTGAACTTTTGTGGTTGGACATGGCAAAAGGTTAACATTAATAAATCGGGCATTATGTTTAGAAATTAAGTTAAGAGAAGGAAAATAAAAGTAATCTCCAGAATTATGAATTTCAAGGTGGTCAAAGAATTTCCTATTTTGGCAACAAAATTGCACTAAGGAGACTAGTAAGAGCAGACTTTCAGTTCATCTTAGACAAAGCTCTGATTATGTTGAATGTTTGGGGTGGCAAATTCATTTTTTTAGCTGGAAGAATCACTCTAGTCAAGTCAGTTTTACTCTCCTATCCAACTTTTTATTATACACTCTCCTTGGTTCCAAAGGGTGTTTTAAATGAAGTTGATAAGCTTTGCATAAGCTTTATATGGAACAAAAAGGATAGGGGTGTTGGAATTCACTATGTGAACTGGGATCTCATGTGTAGATCGAAGAATTGTGGTGGTCGTGGAATAAAATCATGTTAAAAAAAAGCTGGTCCTTTAAGAGCCAAACTGGCTTGGAGATATAACCAAGATAAAGAATCTTTAATGCACAAAGTTCTTTTCCCTAAATATGGTTCAATTTATAATGAAGAGGCTTCAGAAAAAATAGGTTCAACTGCTTGGAAGTTAATTTATAATGGATGGGAATTTCCCAAACTGATTGTCAAGTGGAGAATTGCCAATGGAAAATTAATTGATGTATTCAAAGATATTTGGATTATGGATAAAAGCATTGATAGATGGCCAATCTTTATGCAGTTAATAGATAGCAGGAAATTATTGGTTGATAAGTTTATTTACAATGGTTCTTGGGATGTTAGGAAGCTTAAAAAATGCTTTGGTGAAGAACTTGTAAATCTTATTACAAGTATATAGATTTCATCTGATTGCTCAGAAGACCAATTGGAGTTCATTCTTAAGAATTATGGTAAGTCAATTTTGGCTTTAGCAACCAAAGCTGTAGAACACAATAACTCTGATTTCATTGGTTGGTCCTAGGTTAAAAAAGCAAAGCTCATTCATTGAGTGGAAACATTTTGGTGGAGAGTACTCAACAAAGGAATTCTGACCTATCAATTCTTATGTTATAGGAGATTACAAGGGAATGACGGATGCCAAAGGGGCTGTGATGGAGTTGAAGATATTGAGCACGTTGTGACCAAATGTAGAAAGCTAAAGGACGTTGTTCAGCAATTAAACAATTGGTGATTCGGTATTCCTAATTTCATTTCTTTTGATGTATGCTATAAATTGTTGGATAATAAGAATCATTGGTTGGTTATTTTATTTTGCAACATTGTATACTTATCTTGAAATGCTAGGAACGAGTTTGTTCATGAAAAATGAAGACCAGCCTGTTGGAGATTGCAACCAATGCTGTGAATTTTGCTGTTGTTTCAAATTCTTTTAATTGTTTTAACTCGAGTATCTAGGATGTTAATCAACCTGTCAGGTTGTTGGATAATCATTGGCATCCTCCTCCACCCGATTGGATCAAAGTTAATGTACATGCTTCATTTTTAACGTCCTACAAGGCTGGGATTGAAGGTGTTTTTTGAGACTACAAGGGGAGATTCTTGTTTGCATTTGGTATGCTTGTGTTCATTAGGACATAAATAGGTTGGAGCTTCTAGCTATTCAATCAATCAAGGATGTTGTTAAAGATTGGATGTCTGCTTACAAGGCTATAATTATCGAAGGCGATAATAAAAATGTTATCAGATTCCTTAAGACAGTTGTTAGGAAAGGCGGGTAAGATTTGGGAGATCTCTCTTTTATCAAAGATTTCAATTATTTTATTTTTAATTGTGCAAATAGGGAAGGCAATAAGTTAGATGATCTTTGTGCTGACTATGCTATTTTTAGTTCTTTCTTTTTGGATGACATAGTCATAAATAAGGTTCCTCCTTTTATTAATTTGTTGGAGGAATCAGATGCTTTTAGTTTGCAGTCTATTTTTCTTTATTTAGTTATTAATGAAGCAATTTGATTTTTTTTAAAAAAAAAAAAAAAAAGATATACTCTAGATCTATGAGTATAAGTTGGTGCCTTTCACCCTTCATCAGAGCATCAAATACTCTCCAAAGGGGGGTATAGCAATGTATTATAGGTGATTTACAACCATTTTCAATTCATAAAGTTGGTATATATGAAGAAGCTTCATACTATATGCCTAAAAAGCATAATTTCTTACCTAAAAATTTTAAACTTTCTGAAGTAGAATATAAAGAAATTAAAAGAAAATAAAACGCATTCTAATCTCGAACAAGATGTTAATTGGTCACCTGCCCTTCCCTCATAAAGATGTGGTAGAATGGCTTAATGATCTAAATGAAGAGCTTGAGGATGTTAAGATTCAATAGTAAATAAAAACTGAAATATACAAATAAAGGATAATGTAATACATATTAATTTTGAATCCACCTCGGAGGATGAATCATATGTAATTGATATTAATCTATAGGCTGTAGAATATAGGAATCATATAAAATAACCAAAGTTTAAAATTTCTATAGAAGCTGATAGTGATGAGGACATCGCTAGGGAAACTGATTCAAATTTGTTTACCATGGACAATTTAAGAAAGTGTGTGGAAAATATTATCCTAACCCCACTCTTCCGGTTAGAGATGAAAGCTTATTTTTCATTAAACTCATAAACCAAAGATAATATCTTTGTACCCTCTTCCACAAAACCACTAAAATTGATGTAATCCTTAACACTCTAATTATTGATGAAATAATAGAAATCTCTTTTGACTGGTACTCAAACTGCATAAAAAAATTCACTAAGAAAGGTTTAAGGTCATTAAGTTGGACTAGAGGTGAAGCTCAACAATTTAAACATCTATAGAAAATAAAAGAATATAAATATACATCAAAATCATATGTAGGCTTCCCTTCTCTATATTTATTTGATGACGGTGAATATTTCGTAGTCATATAAAATAATCTAAAGTCTAATAGTCTCTTTTTAGTAAATGATAAGAATTTTAACAAACTCCATTTAGAAACATTAGATGATCTGGATGACTCTCAAGTTAAGGATGCATCCCAAAACATAAATAGGAGATTAAATCTACCATTGAGGCTATAAATGAAATCAAACTGGGTACTGAAGATCTATTTTTCATAACCACTATTGAATGAGGCTAAGGTGAATAAAATGATCGAATTATTATCAAAATTTAAAGATTGTTTTACTTTGAGCTAGGAAGAAATGGTTGAATTATCTCCATACCTCAGTTCACAAACTAAAAGTTCAACTAGGAATGATCAAAATTAAATAAGTACCTTGATGGATATGACTCTACAAAGGTTGCCCTAAAGATGAGTTACCACTCCCTATATCGAAACTTATGATAAATATTTCATCCTCGTATGTGATATTTTCTCTTATGGATGGATTATTCGTGAAAAGTTCGTATAGGTTGTTAAACCTAAAGTAATTGTCTAAAGGTTAACCAAGAGAGGGGTGAATTGGTAATTTAAAAAATTCTCTCTTGAAATTTCAAGAAAACCATTTAATAACTTTAAAAAAATTTGGTTTTTTTAAATAAATTTTTTAACCATCAAAATAAAATTCTTGAAAATAAAAATACATAAAAAAATAAAAAAAATACAAAGATTTATAATATGCCCACTCTCTAAAGACTCCCTCTTTAGGTATTGCACTATTACCTAAGTGACTCTCCATTTTCTCTCAAAGCAAGGTAGAGAAGCCTTTACAACTACCCTCTCTTCCACCAATCCATGGTGAAGTATAGTATCATCGTCCTTTCATACACTCCAAGTGTCGGCAAAGAACAATCATCCTTTCACACTCTCCAAGTGTCGGCAGAGAAATTTCATCCTTTCTCACTCTCCAAGTGTTGGCAGAGAATCAGCATCCTTTTACACCCTCCAAGTGTCAGCAAAAAATCAGATCTTCTTTAAAAATCTTCCCTCGAAGGTCTTCAAAGAAGTAAAGAAGATTTTTGCAAAAAAACATAAAGAGATTCTCACCTTTGAGAAATCTTATGAACCCTTCATACTCTCAATTTGTAAGAACTCTCTCACAAACACTCTCCTAAATCACTCTCACACTTTTGCTCTGAAGAGAAATAAAGAAGGATTCATCCTAAGTCTGTTTTAAGAACTTTATGTAAGAAAGACATGAAAAATTGCCTAGAAAATAGAAAATTTCAATTATAAGCATCCACGAGCATACAGTACGAATGACGATTGTACCATACGAACAATTTAAAATTTGCTCGTATGATCTTATACGAAACATTTTCATACAAGCTGATCGTACAGTATGAAATTGATATCTTACATTACGAACAGTTATAAAAAATTTCCTATTCATATGGATGAAAGGATAGCCCATATTTTCGTACTCAACATGTCGTCAGTTCGTCCAGGATAAACAATTCACAACGTTTTCGTACTCTGGATGTCATATGTATGAACTCCAGATCGTCCTGGACAAACAGTTCAAAAAGTTTACCTATTCGTATGAACAAAATGTTTGCATCATTTTTGTGCTCTAGACATCATCTTTATGAAGCCAACTTTGTACAATTTGAATAGTACTTAGAAATTATTTTTTTACATTCATGATTTGATTAATTGCTTTCTGGAGGAAATAATTGATCAAATTGTCTCGTACGATACGACATTGTACAGTACAATTAGTTTTTTTTTTTAATAATTAAGTTTAACACTCCCCTGGGTGTGTGTGTGTGTGTGTGTGTGTGTGTGTGTGTGTGTGCATGATTACCCATTTACAATCTCACTCTTTTAAACTCAATAAAAATATAAAATATAGACTTCATTTATAAAGAGCCCTAATCTAATCTGATTTGAAGTATTCAACAGTCAGAAGTATGATTTTCCTAAAATATTACTACATACAAATAATAAATATAATATATCCAATATATGTTAGGAGAAATAGTAGTTAAAATAATAATATTTGGAGTCATCCAAAACATCCATGATATGAAAATATACTTATGAAAACTATGTTGCAACAATCTCCCCTTTTTTGTGATAGAAAAATAATTATTGTTTGATTAACATTTAAAGCAAAAATTTCTCCTTAGCTCCCCTAAATAAAAGACCAATGTAAATCTAGGAATTCCCATGAATATCAAAAAACCCTAAACAAAAAAAATAAAAATAAAAATGCAAAAGCAAAATAAATTCGAACAAAAATGCGAACACAAAACACAAACATGAATGAACACTCAAAAACATACACATAAAAAATATACACATCACACAACAACCATCAATCAATCAAACATATACAAAAAATATCAATCAATCAAACAATATTATTACTCCCCATTTTGACAACAACAAAAAGGAAAGTAGAACTTGAAATGAAAGGGTCTCAATAGATAAACATAAAGAATTGATTTAGAAAATATTTTTAAACTAATTGCAATTACAATATTAATTCAATAATACTAAAAAGGAAATTTTTAAAATTTTAAATAAAAAAATAACTAAAATAAGAAAAGTTAATCAAGGTTATGATTCATGCCAGATAAATTAAGTAAAGATGATTATTGCAAAAATGATGAAATAAAAAATTAGTTAAATTCAAATACAATATAGAATATAATTATTAATTTGATTAATTTGGATTATAGATTAAATGATAGTGGAATGAACACAATCAAAAATAATTTCAATTGGCAATATTGCACATCTTTTCAAATATTTGTGGTATACTTTGTGCATTTTTTCTATTTGAGCTAATTTTGTGTCTCTTTTCACTTTGCGAATCATTGCTTATTATTTCAATTTTTGCACCCATTGTGCATTTTCTTTTAATTTACTTTTTAGGACTTTCCCAGATGAATAATCTAAATTTAAATTTCACTAATAACAAAAAAAAGCATACTGAAAAATAGATAATAAATAATAAGACATTAATATTACAATAATAATATTCTAGTTATGTTTGCCTAAAAAGAAAATGAAATTAGTCTCCTTACCTAAATCCAGATATAATCTAATTTAAAATTTTGAAAGATTAGATTTTCATAAGGAAACTAATTTGTAAAGTAAAATAATTTATAACCCATTTTCATGATTAATTTCAAAATGATTTTTCTTATAAATCATACTAACATTTTAATGAAAAAGAAACAAATACAAGTTTTCAAAACATGACATTTTCCATTGATATCAAAAGGATCAGATACATTCATTTCACGAATATCAACTAGAACAAAACACATCATCATTACAGAAAAACATAACAACAAACAACAAACATTACTAACATGAAAGAAAATACATTATAACATCACTTGCAAAAGCTTGGTAGAAACAACATCAATGAAGTACATCCAGAACTCAGAGGGGCCCTAATATGGAGGAGGCTGGTTGAACACTGAAAAATAACTATTTTCTTTTTGAGCACCCACTTAGTTCCAACAGCACTTTGATCATTTGTCCTTTCTATCAATTCTCAAACATCATTTCTTATAAATTAATTGAACTCTTCTTACAATGCTAAATTTAAAAATTCATCTGAAAGTGCTTGATTAACATTTATGGGTTCTATCATTGATATAAAAATAGAATAGTTAACCTCTTGCTAAATCCATGTCTAGTCCTAACACACTCACTAGGTTCACCAAAAATTAATTCTTTAGGATAATTTTTAGAAAATTTCAATTCTCTAGCCAAAAGATTTTCAATTTCCATATTCTCTTCCAAATCAATCGTTTTTATTCTGAGGTTATTTTCAATATGATCCTCTTTCAAACATGGCTCTTCCAAATTGCCAGATTTATTAAACAAAATATGTGTGTTCTCCTCAATAACCAAAGTTCTTTTGTTAAAAGCTCTATAAGATTTTTCAACACTAGAGTATCCAAGAAAAATTCTTTCGTCACATTATGGATCAAATTTTCCTAAATGAGATTTTTCATTATTATGAATGAACACCTAACATCCAAAAACATGCAAATGTGATAAATTTGATGCTCTATCCTTAAGAAGCTTATAGGATGTCTTATTTAATTTTTATCTAATATTCACCTCAGAACATAACAAGTTGTACTAATCACTTCAGCCCAAAAATATTTTGAAAGTAAATACTCTACCAATATGGCTCTAACGACTTCAATTAATATTTTATTCTTTCTTTTGACTACTCTATTTGTTAAGGGGTCCTAAGTACTGAAAAATTGTGATCAATTCCTTTCTCTTTACAAAACTCTTCATATTTTTTATTTTAAAATTCACCTCCATAATTACTTTGAATTGATAATATTTTACATCCTAATTTTCTTTGAATCCAAGTCAAAGAATTTCAAAATTCCACAAATGATTCACTCTTTTAAAATAAAAATATAACCTAAATGAATTTAAAAAAATCATCAACAAATCACAAATCTATATACCTTACCTCCTAGACATATAATGCTAACAGGTTCAAAAAGGATCTATATGTATAATCTCCAATGATTTGTTAGTTCTAAAATCCTTAATGGAATGAAAAGAGGACTTCACCTATTTTTTTAGTTGACATGTATTATACAAGTGATCCTTAGTAAAATCTAATATTGGTATACTTATAATAAGTTCTTTTTGGGAAATTTTTCTAAGATTTTTTATGCTAGCATGACAAAATCTCCTATACCATAACCAAGATTCATTAGAAATTGTTTTCAAATAAAAAGTATTAGGAGATTTAAAATAATTTAAATCTAGTATATACACATTATTTACTCTAGTTCCATACAATACATCATTTCTAAGTCTAAAAATTCCTTTTTGAACCACCAAATTTTCCATAAAAGCTAATCTTCTTAATTTGGTTTACAAACTTTGATTAATTCCATTAATTGTCACGTAGGAATGAAGCAACTAATCTTGGACAAGTATTTCTTGCTAAGCTTTTGGGTATGGGTTCTTCTATGAAAACTAATTAAATAATTGCAAGACATTAAAAATGACATGCATAAATATACATCACGCAATTGCGACTACCATTGCCGCCCACAACTCCATAATATTCTTCTAGCACAAACCTTAACCTACCATTATCTGTCATAGTTCAATACATTTAAAATATATCATGATAAATATTTTAAAAATATTACAAACCATTCAATATGCATCCAACCAAATAGTTTATAAATTTTTAAAATACAAACATTTTAATTTTAAACATATCCAGCCAAACAGCGCATTCTACAAAATAATTTCAAAGAAATGAGTGAACTAAAATTGAAATTTGGAAATTAGTAAATCTCATAGTTTACCTAGTCTAAAATAAAAATTCTTGGCAATTTATACAAAAATAAATATTCAGCTTAAACGTTCTGCGGGCTAAGCTTTGGATGAGGTCTCTTCATTGTCGGAACATAATTAAAAAAAAAAAAAAAGGGAAATATTTCGAATATAGTGAACCTTATTATTCCCTAATCAAAGACTAGAATAGTAGAAAATTTATTTAAAAAAAAAAAAAAAACAGCTAAAGCGTCCTGGGTTGTTAATACTTTTTTTCAACTTAAGTTAATATCTAAATATTTATATCCATCCTGAAACTAAAGCTTTCCATCATCGCTCACCATTTACAAAGCATAATATGAAAATGAGAAATTAAGAACTCCAAATCCGTCAGCTAGGATGGAGAAAATGATTGTACACATTATTTTCGGTAATGACATCTATATATATGAACCCAACATGAGAAAAAAATGTTATTAATCAATCATTTTTGCCGATTCAATGGAATAAATGAAACATCAAGCAAATAATGAGAACAGTGATAAATTTTCCAATATCCAAGCTTCTGGCAGTGGAAGATAAATTATGGGCATCAACAGTGTAAATTGCTCCGGTTTTCTCATCATGAATTTTAATGCTTGATGAACCTGAAATCAACACCAAACATATTAAATAGTAATTCAAATAATTATATCAATGTACATATATGCAATGAATATCACCAAATGTTTCAGAAGGCTATTTTTTAATCATATCATACAGCAATAACAATAAGTATTTATCCCACTACGTGGAGTTGGCTACATGAATCCTATTTTCTCAATTGTATCCAATTAACGGTTAAATTATTTAAATTTAATAAAGAAATGTCATTTCTAAAATTTTCTAACCAAGTCTTTTTAAGTCTACCACTACCTTTCTTAACATAAGTCAAATCTAATATATATACTCTCCTAATCAGGTCATAAGAAGCCTGTCATTTTATATGACAAACCCATCTAAAATGATTTTCTCTAATCTTATATTCCACTGGAGCTTTCTTTATTGTCACCTACATCCAAAAATCTTTGGTACATACTTTGCTCGTAAGCAATGAAAGAGCCTAGTAAGTTGTCAATAGAGTACACATTCAAATCGTTGGATTCACATATTCCATTGACTTTAGCATCAAAATTATCAGGCAAATAGTGTAAAATCTTAATTTCTCAGAGTTAAATAGTTCCTTTCCTAAAGCAAGCAAATATATCACTATCTTGATAAACCTAGTATAAATGTCAAATACAATTTCGCCGAGTTTCAAGCGAAAGAGTTCGAATTCACGCAACAATAAATTTAGACGAGATTATTTCACTTCATTTGTACCTTCATAAGTAATACAAAGCCTACCCTATATCTCCTTATGAGTAGAATGAGTAGAAAACGTATATAATTCTCAAAATTTAAAGCAAAAAATAATAATAATAATTCAAGCACGTCACACTTCGTTGTGTAAGATCCCTATCATCTATACTTGATTCATTAAATGTGATTTCGATTTTAACACCATTAATAATGCGAAAAGAAACATAATATACAATTTGTATCATATGACACATTTTATAATCAATTGAATATAAAAATGTAGACATGCAAATTTTTAAGAAATCAAATGAGTTATCAAATAATAGTGAACGGCTTATTGAATAACCCTCCGTGGTATTTTTATTCCTAAATTGTGCCATGGATCTTTTCCCAGGGTTTTTAGACCACTAATTCGGAGAACTTGCTCTGATACCAATTAAAAGTTTAATTTATATGTGGGCTCTGAAAATTTGTGCCACGACCTCCCCTTTCTTTCGGGAGAGTTTTAACAGATTAACTTTCGGGAGTGCCAACACGCTCATCGAGGCCCATCATGTTTATAATTGCATATGCATTTCTTTCTGTTTGTGTGTTTACATATTGTAGTGCACGTGCGACAGTGTTTTTAGAATATTTAACGGGTCTTCTACAGAAGCTCGTAGACGCTTGCATTTGTTGCATGCCGCTCGCTTCTAGTTGCAAAGGGGTCGATTTATTTGCTTGCCATTAAATGGTGATTGATTGTAGGGGTGTTCTAACATCCACAATCACCTGATCATCACCCACCTATATATATTATTGTGCATAAGATGCATTTTCCATCATTGATAGTAGGCCCTTGTATTCACCATGATCTTCTATATCTTGTCTATAGAGGATCCACCACACTGGTGATGCATATAGCACAGTTGCTTATCAAATAGAATCATTATAAGAACGAAGAGTCCCCTTATAGTAGCTTGTAGAAACTTGTAAGTATTGTAGATTTGTCATACCTATCTATGCATAGCATGCTGCATGTGTAGCTATGCATGCAAAGGGGATCAATCACATTCATCATACACAACCTTTTATTACTTGCACTGACCCGATGCATTTGCTTGCAAGTAAATACTAACAGTAGGAAAATTATGTCCATTGCAATATCTTCTAGCATCGACTATGAGTAATGCTATTATGTGTGATTCTAGTTTTCTATTGTTGCATGTAAGGGTTTGCATTCATTATAATTCGTAGCCTCAAATTATAGACAATGCATCGCATGCATCATGTACGGGTGGAATCATTATATTCATTGTAAATTGACCCTTTTCGCTTGTAAGAAATTACCATATTTGCTCAAAGCTAAATTGTTGTTCGCGATACAGATTTTGGTGCCTCCATTCTCATGTCGTCATTGACTATTAATTGAGTTATATTCCTTGTCATCCATCTCTTCATACATGCTGATTGCCGTCGTTGGGGGCCTACTTGACTTATTTACACTTAAGTGACATCAGTTGTGTATGAACTTTTGTGTTCTTATCCATGAACACACTATGAGATTTATTGCAATCATTTGTTCCCCTTTCTTGTCAGCAAATGGAGTTATATGTTCCTCATAATGATCCCCCTCATTCTGATGAACTTTTTCACTCATGCAAGCGTCGTGTTCGTGCTTAGGATTATGTGCACGCAATGTTTAAAATTGCGTATTCGGGTATTGAGGCATTTTTCATTCGTGAGGCGAGGCGTAAGCCTCAAGGCGTTTTGAGGCGTAAGCCTCAAAATCAAAAGATTGCGTAAACATAAAATGATAAATTTTTTATATACTAATGAGTGAATACTATAAAACATAAAAAAGCATAAGATATAAAGTGAAATCAAAATATCCCAATATAAGACAACATGAAATATAGTTCAACTCAAAATTCTATCTTTCCCAAATCCCAATATTCTTTTCATTAACATATAGTTCAAATTTCCAAAAATAAATAGCGATGACATATCACATAAGAACTCATAAATCATCAGCACTGTCATCACTAAGGGGTTCTTCATTTGAATCATCATTATGATGAACTGCTCTCTCCCCTTCCTCCTCTCCTGTAGAGTCCAATGTCAAGCATTTACTAAAAGATTTATGTAAGTTTTAATATATTTAGCGTGAGGCGTAAGCCTCATGCTAGTGAGGCGAGGCGGGCATCAACCAAGTTGAGGCGCAAGCCTCATAAAAAAAACTAGAGGCGTAAGCATTGAGGCGTTTTTTACTAGAATTGCGCAAAGGCGAGCCTCATATTGCGCAATTTTAAACCATGTGTGCACGCGACTGTATTTCTTTGTGAATATATTGTTCTTTTTATGCGGTGAACATTTGAGATAATATAATAATCGTTCGGTGTTGAATGAAAATCGTGTGTCGTTGATTATAAGCATGGGATTACGTTTCCATCTGATCGTTGCTGTAAGCGAATGATGTTTAGAATAACATGCCCTCCGTTGTCTTAAAAAATAGCTTATAGTTCACAACGCATTTGTTTGTGGATGCTCACATTTCAACTATCATGATAATCTCACTACAAGTTTTGATTTAATTGCTTGGGATTATGTTCAACACAAGTTTCCCATTCATCATGTGTCCCTCACATCTCATTATGAAAGTGCCACCCATGCAACTCTCTCTTTATTACGTAAGAGCATGATTGAGGTACGTTGTTTGCATTCATGACGTACATCACATTTAGTTCAATTGACTGTTATTGCAAGCGAATTTTATACGTAATTTTATTCACCATGATTTTCTCATTTGCACATTTGAGTTTGATTTACATTGTAAGCTTAAATTTCATTCCAAGTGTTAAGTCCTAATCCCACCTGTCCAAATCAAATTCCTATAGTTCACTTAATGTTCAATCCATGTCCTATGTTATTTATTTAAGTTCTTTTGTTAGTTCATTCAGTTCAATTTTGCAAGGTCCTGCTATTTACTTGAGTTCGAATATGGTTCCCTGTAATTTTCTTAAGTCTTGTGCGTCTTCAGATCGAATTTCGACAACCTTCTGGCATCTTTCCCGTTTAGGGGAAACTACAGGAGTCTTAGACTGCCCGCCAAGTCAAGAAAGATGTGACGGTTGGTGTAAGGTGACACCGCAATTTTAGTATTCAACCCCCAACACGCCATTGAAGGCGTGCATGGGCATTTGAAAGTACCTGTTTGAAAATGCAGTTGCTTTCCCCGCCATGCTATGAGAGCGTATACCGGTACTTAAATTTTTCCCTGCCGCACTAAGAAAAGTGCGCACAAGGCTCACCTGTCTCGTTGTAAACATCGCACCGAGTTCCCTCCCACCACGTTAAGAAAAGCGTGCATAGGGGGTCCCTTGGCGTGCTTCGAACGCCAAAAGGACTTTTGAAGATTTTCTGCTTCGTCGCGAGCACTGCAACAAGCTTTCTCCCACCGCTATAAGAAAAATGTGTATAGGTGGTTGCTAGCTGCGACGCAAGCATTGAAAGCGGGATCTTGAAGTTTAAAGACTGTTATATCATTTGCGAGAGGTGACGACGACGTCGAAAATGTGCACGTGAATAAAGGGACAAAAATATATTTTTCCCTCTTTTTTCTGGATTTTCGTTTTTATTTTTTTCTTCTTTTTTTTTGCTATTTTTTCATTTTTCTTCCTATAAACATACTAAATTTGACAACAACAATAATCATCTAATAAAATGCTAATAATGTTAAACACACTGATTAGCATTGATGAGTGATGCTAATAATGAACTGAATAAATGAGGATAAAAATAAAAAAGAAACTGATCGGGTTGATTTGGATTTTGGATGGGCTGGGTCTTGGGTTTGGTGTAGTAGATGTGAATAGGGAGAAGGATATCGTGTTTAAAGAGGGCTAGGGCAAGGATGTTGGGGCTCGACTATTTACTTGAGTAGGAAGCCTTGGGGGGGTGGGGGGCGGGGGGGGGGAACCTGAAGCCTTGGTCGGGTCTGCTATTCAAATAGGTGAGGGCTTAGAATGGAAGAGAAGAGCGGCAGCTATAGGCGTGAGGTTCTGAAAGCTATAGAAAGAGGGAATGGAGGTGGTTGGAGGCTTGTAGAGTTGGATTGAGACATCAGATCAGATATATCTGCGGCTATGGAGTCAGGTCTGCGGCTTTAGGGAATCAAAAGCAGCGACAGGTTGAAGCTTCGACAGCTGGTGACGTGGGTTGAGGTTCGTGTAAGAGAAGGCGAGAAGAGGAAAGTCGTTTGTGTGCTTGAGGTCTGCGGAGGAAAAACCTGAAGGCTTCATTTTGCTTGGGTTTTAACAACAAGAATAGCAGAGTCGAGAGAGAGAACGCGTGATACGATGTTTCTTCGGTGCCATTGCAGAGGGTACGTACTGTAGCTGCAGCAGGTATGGGCTGAATTTGCGCAGGATTCAGGAGCAGGTATGTCAGAGGTAATCATTTCAAGCATTTTTTATTGATTTATTTTGTTCCTTTTAGCTGTAATATGGAGGTCAACATTGTGATTGTTAAAGCCCACTTGAAGTACAACAGCACATCAAAATGGGGTGAATTGATATTTTATTTTATTTCCAAGAATCTCTTCTTTGAAAAACTTAAACCAAATTCACAGCTATAACTTTAAAACAAATTTTCTCAAGTGGAAGCCAACAATAAGAAAAATTAAATACTAATTTTTTTAATTTGGTAGAAAAATAAATAGCAAAAGATTTTTCTTCCCTTTTTTTTTAGATTTTTGCTTATTTTTCTTTACTAACAAAACTTAAATAAAAACCAATCACAAGATTTTAAATTCGGATTTGCAAGAAGGCAATCGTGCAAGAAAAAAAATGCAAAAAATATAGTACTGAAAAAAAAGAAAAAAATGTAAAATTTACAGTAGTTTGGTCAAACTTTACCTACATTCACTCTTCAGAGTCATCTCCGAGAATTGCACTAAACCATTTAGTGTATGTTATTTTGCCCCCATAGAAGGCAGAGAATCCTATACAAGATTTTCTTCCACCAACCTGGTGCGGTGAATAACTGAATCCCTTTAACCTTCTCGGTGCGGCGGAGTAGTCGAATCCATTTCACCAAATTTGGTGTGGTAGAATAGTCAAGCCCTTTAACACCAATAATGTCTTTTTCCCAAAGCTTCCCTCAAGATAGACCTTGACTCATGGAGGAAATCATGTGCAAGTTTGTGTTATGCCGGTCCAGCCTGGACCGGCTCATCCTGGACCGGCCCAGCCGGTCCGGGCTTATGCCCGACGGAAGAGGCGGAAGGGAGAGGGGGAACCGGGGTGGGGTCCAATTGATTTCAAATTGAAATTAAATGTTTTTGGAGGGAGAATGAAGGGTAGAGAAGTCCTTTTGCTTTTAATTTGAATTAGAGTGTATTAAATAGGGAGTTATGAGGAGAGGGGTTTTTATCTTGCATTTGGAAATTACTTTGGGTTCTAGGTTTTCTTGCTTGGGCTCTCGGCGTTGCCGGAGATTGTAGGAGAGTTGTTCTTCCTCTCGAATTGAAGAACATTGTATCGGGCTTTGGTTTTGATTGCTTACTAGTGGAATACAATCGTCGCTAGTGTTTTCCTACAAGTTCTTCCCTATTTCCACTGTTTTTGCGCTATTTGTGTGCCGATTTGGGTTAGGTTTGCTTGCGAACTCAAGTATTACCTTAGGGTTACTTGCGAACTCAAGTATTTCCTATCAAATTGGTATCAGAGCAAGATCCGGGCGGTGGAGGGTGGTTTTTCTCCGATTTTTGCTGCAGATTTTTGCTGATTTTTGGAGGATCCGGAGGCATCTCGTCATTTCCCATGGCATCTAAGCGAGTAGAAGTCTTGGAGACCGAGATGGGGCAACTTAAGGCGGATCTGGATGAGAAGATGGCCACATTGAGCGAGAATGTGGAAGGGAAATTCGTGGTATTGGAGGAGATGATGAAGAAACTGTTAGAAGGGCAAGCAAGGGCGGTGCCGGGGGAGGAAAGAGGAGAAGGGAGTGGGAGCAGGGGAAAGGAGAAGGTGAATCCAGACGAGGAAGAGGAGGTGGAACTGTTTAACAGCAGTGGGAGGATGCCACCTCGGGAGTCCATCAGGCGAGAAGAGCATGAAAGAAGGAGAGACTTCAAGGAAGAAAGAGAGGATGATTGGCGTCGCCGACGGGCCGATCCAGTGGACCGGCCATGGGGGATCCCGAATCACCATGGCGGAGCGCGAGGGGAAGATGGCTATCGGCGGCCGAGGAGGGATGATGAGCCCCGATATGGAGAGAGGGGAACTTGGGAAGACCCCATTGCATGGGACCGAGGAGGCCATGGGGGGAATAGGGCATACGGGGTGGACACGAGAGCCAGAAAGCTGAAAATGCCCTTGTTCGAAGAGGAAAATGTGGATGAATGGATCCACAAGGTGGAGAGGTATTTTGCGGTGAATGGCCTGATGGAGGAGGAGAGATTGATGGCGGCTAGCATGTGCTTGGAAGGGGCGGCTTTTGCATGGTTCAAATACATGGATAAATGGGATCCGGTGAGGACTTGGAGGGACTTCAAGGAGGCTATCAGGGAGAGATTCAGGGGGGGGCAGCCCATGGGAGATATCAGAACAGTTCTACGCCCTCACTCAAGAGGGAACAGTGGAAGAGTACCGGAAGAGATTTGAAAGTCTGGTGGGTGACATGGAGGGATTATCAAACAGCACTCTGGGGGGAAACTTTATGAAGGGCCTTAAGCCAGAAATTAGAGATGCGGTGAAGGTAATGAGACTGAGGGACCTGAGGGAGGCCATGGAGTTGGCTCAACTGGTGGAGAACCAGAAGACCAACGCCCGAAGTTGGCGGAACAACCACGCAGTGGGTCCTACCAGGACAACTACCACTTACTTGGCTCCAAAAGGGCCAACCCCTAGTGTCCTTAAAGAAAGTGGGAAGGAGAAGAGCGGGGTGACCAGATCAGCTGGGAGTTTCAAGAGATTGACCGAGGAGGAGATGCAGGAGAAGAGGGCCAAGGGCCTTTGTTTCAGATGTGAGGAGAAGTTTGTTCCAGGGCACCGGTGCAAGGATCGCGCTCTTCGGGCTCTCACCGTCTATATAGACGAGGCGCCTGAGGAGGGTGATGCTTCTGATGAGGAGCAGATTGATCCCCAGTTGGAGGTAGCCGAGGTATCCCTAAACTCTGTGATGGGATTCACTCCTAGCCATACGATGAAGGTGAAAGGGAAAATCCTTGGGAGGGAGGTAGTAGTGTTGATCGACAGTGGAGCCACCCACAATTTCATATCCGCTCAGGTAGCGGAGGAGCTGGGAATGGAGCCTACTGAGACAGGCAGTTATGGAGTGATGATGGGGACATGGAAGATTGAGTCCAGCACTGGGATCTGCAAGGGGGTGGAGATGAGACTACAGGAGATTAGGGTGGTGGAGGACTTCCTACCCCTGAGGTTGGGTAGCACAGACGTCATTCTGGGCATGAAGTGGCTACAGACCTTGGGTGAAACCAAGGTAAACTGGGGGACCATGGTGATGGAACTGATGGTAGATGGAAAGAGGGTGAAGTTGAAAGGGGAACCAGGATTATCCAGAGCTGGAGTGTCTCTCAGGTCGATGGTGAAGATGATCCATGAGGAAGGAGGAGGGTTCCTGGTGGAGTTGCAGAGCTTGGAAGACCGTCAGGAGGAGGAAGACAAACACATTCCTGTGTCAGTTCAGCCCTTCCTGAAGGAATTTGAGGATGTGTTCCAACCTCCGGTGGGACTACCACCTGACAGAGAACAGGAGCACCAGATTATCCTGAAAGAGGGGGTATCCCCTATCAGTGTGAGACCTTACAGATACCCTCAGATGCAGAAAGATGAGATTGAGAAGCTGGTGGGAGAAATGCTAGAAGGAGGGATCATTCAGCCCAGTGTGAGTCCTTTCTCTAGCCCAGTTCTGCTGGTAAAAAAGAAGGATGGGAGTTGGAGGTTCTGTGTGGATTACAGAGCCCTCAACAAGGAGACAGTGCCTGACAAATTTTCCATTCCTGTGATTGACGAGTTGACGGATGAGCTATATGGAGCCGTTTTATTCACCAAGATTGATTTAAAGTCAGGCTATCATCAGATCAGGATGAGGAAGGAAGATGTGCAGAAGACAGCCTTCAGGACTCATGAGGGCCACTACGAGTTCCTGGTGATGCCTTTTGGCCTCACCAACGCACCAACCACATTCCAGGCATTGATGAACCGGATCTTCAAGCCACACCTTCGCAGGTTTGTGTTGGTGTTTTTTAATGATATTCTCATCTATAGCAGGACTGAGAAGGAACACCTAGAGCACCTGAGAGTGGTGTTGGGGGTGCTGAGGGAGCATCAGCTGAAGGCCAATTTCAAGAAGTGTGACTTCGCTCAGGCACAAGTGGAGTACCTGGGGCATGTGATATCTCAGGATGGAGTGGCTGCGGATCAGTCCAAAATAGAGGCAATGTTAGCCTGGCCTCAACCCAAGACCTTGAAGGGGCTCAGAGGGTTTTTGGGACTGACTGGCTACTACAGGAGGTTCGTGAGAGGATACAGCACCATAGCAGGACCGCTGACAGAGCTGCTGAAGAAGGATATTTTTTTATGGGGGAAAGCAGCTTCTGAGGCTTTTGAGAAGCTGAAGAAGGCCATGACGACGGTGCCCGTACTTGCTCTGCCAGACTTCAATCAGGTGTTTGTGTTGGAGACAGATGCTTCAGGCTATGGATTGGGGGCAGTGTTGATGCAGAACCATAGAGCCATAGCTTACTTCAGTCAGATACTGTCGTCCCGGGCTAGGCTGAAGTCGGTCTATGAGAGAGAGCTGATGGTGATTGTGCTGGCCATCCAAAAGTGGAGACCTTATTTATTGGACAGACACTTTATTGTCAGGATTGATCAAAGGAGCCTGAAATACTTGCTAGAGCAGAGGATGGTCACAGAAGAGCATCAGAGGTGGTTGTCCAAGCTGCTCGGATATGATTTTGAGATCCACTATCGGCCAGGATTAGAAAATAAGGCAGCGGCCTTATCACGCTGTATGGGGGAGCTCCAGGGAATTGCTGTATCAGTACCGGTTCTGATTGATTGGGGAGCCATCAAAGAGGAAAGCATCCATAATGAGGAGCTAAGGAGAATCAAAGAAGAGGTGCTATCAGATGAAAACAGCCACCCAGGCTACTCAGTGGTGGGAGAAAGACTGTACTATCAGGGAAGGAGTGTGATCCCTAGGTCTTCCATTCATATTCCCCAACTGCTACAGGAATTTCATGGGAGTGCCATAGGAGGGCATTCAGGAGTGCAGAAAACCTATAGCCGGTTAGCTGCAGAATTATACTGGAAGGGGATGAGGAAAGACATAGAAGAAATGGTGGCTAAGTGTGATACCTGCCAGAGGAACAAGTACATGATGATGGCACCAGGGGGATTACTACAGCCCCTGGCCTTACCAGAGAAGGTTTGGGAGGAGATCACTATGGATTTCATTGATGGGCTTCCAAAATCAGAGGGATATACTGTTATATTTGTAGTGGTCGACAGGCTGAGCAAATATGCTCATTTCATTCCCTTAAGACACCCGTACACAGCGGTGTCTGTAGCAGCAGCATTTGTGAGGGAGATAGTCCGCCTGCATGGGGTACCAGAGTCTATTGTGTCGGATAGGGACAAGGTGTTCCTGAGCCATTTTTGGAGGGAGTTATTTAGGATGCAGGGCACAGTATTGAAGAGGAGCACAGCATATCACCCACAGACTGATGGGCAGACGGAGGTGGTGAATAGAAGCCTGGAGACATACTTGAGATGCTTTGTGTCTGAGACACCGAAGCAGTGGGCCAAATGGCTGGCCTGGGCAGAATATTGGTACAACACCTCCTCTCACTCGGCTACCAAGATGACACCTTTTAAGGTGTTATATGGAAGAGACCCCCCACACCTGGTACATTATAGCCATAGGAGTACTCCAGTATCTGCAGTGGATCAGCATCTGAAGGAAAGAGATCAAGTGTTGGACGAGCTCAAGAGGCATCTTCTCAGAGCCCAACAGATTATGAAGAAACAGGCGGACAGTAAAAGGAGGGATATACAATTTGGAGTGGGAGACAAGGTCTACTTGAAGATCCGACCATACAGGCAGAGGACTATATCCCAGAGGAGAAATGAGAAGCTGACATCAAGATATTTCGGCCCTTTCGAAGTGGAGGAGAAAATCGGGGAGGTAGCATACAGGTTGAGGCTTCCTTCAACAGCCAGAATACACCCCGTTTTTCATGTATCACAGTTGAGGAAAGTGGTGGGGGAACATGTAGTAAGCCCAGAGCTGCCCAGCACATTGAGGGAAGACATGGAAGTGACACTGGAGCCTCTAGCGGTAGAAGGAGTGCGCATCAATGAAAAGGGGGGAAAGGAAGTGAAGATCAGGTGGAACGGCCTCCCAGATTATGAGGCCACATGGGAGCCATTGGAGAGGATTGCAATACAGTTCCCTGCCTTCCACCTTGAGGACAAGGTGGTACTTTGGGAGGGGGGTAATGTTATGCCGGTCCAGCCTGGACCGGCTCATCCTGGACCGGCCCAGCCGGTCCGGGCTTATGCCCGACGGAAGAAGGCGGAAGGGAGAGGGGGAACCGGGGTGGGGTCCAATTGATTTCAAATTGAAATTAAATGTTTTTGGAGGGAGAATGAAGGGTAGAGAAGTCCTTTTGCTTTTAATTTGAATTAGAGTGTATTAAATAGGGAGTTATGAGGAGAGGGGTTTTTATCTTGCATTTGGAAATTACTTTGGGTTCTAGGTTTTCTTGCTTGGGCTCTCGGCGTTGCCGGAGATTGTAGGAGAGTTGTTCTTCCTCTCGAATTGAAGAACATTGTATCGGGCTTTGGTTTTGATTGCTTACTAGTGGAATACAATCGTCGCTAGTGTTTTCCTACAAGTTCTTCCCTATTTCCGCTGTTTTTGCGCTATTTGTGTGCCGATTTGGGTTAGGTTTGCTTGCGAACTCAAGTATTACCTTAGGGTTACTTGCGAACTCAAGTATTTCCTATCAGTTTGCTAGAGTAACCATGTGAAAACACCCTCTCACACTCCCTTGAAACCCACATGGATCTTCTCCCTCTATCTTAAACTTCAATCTTTCTCTCCCTAACTCAAAACCCTCTCTTCAACGTTTTCTCACATAATACATAACCAAATGACTTCAAAAAGACTTCTCCAAATGAAATTAGCAATGTTAAATATTAGGCTCTAAGAAAAAGCTAATTTTCAATTCAGATGTCATTGTTCGTACAGTACGATTAGTTCAATTCTCCTGTCGTACTATATAATTAATAGTACACAGGATGATCAGTTAAAGCCGATTAACAAATCATATTGTACAATTGAACAATAGTACAGTATGGTTAGAATGACTCATTATCAAATCATATAAGACAAACAAAAAATCATATAGATAGTCAGGTAATTTGTATAGTACAATTTTTTTATCGTACTGGACAAACAATACTTTGCCCAAAGACTCCTTAGGTAACTTGTACAACATGATATATGTATCGTATAGTACGATCTATAATCAATCAGATCCGATTTGATTACCTGATTAATTGATCTAATTAGGCAATTATTTAAAAGATTGTATAGAAGCAAATGATTCGTATAATACAGATTTATTATTACTGTACGGATTTATCATTATTGCATTATTTTACTGCCTCTGTCACTAGATTGTTGTTGTTATTGTGTAGATACAGATACTATTTGATACTACTACTTTATTGTACTGATATTAAGCATTTGATATATTGAGCACATGATATAGAATGCCTTGATAACATGTATACATTTCTATATGATTTTATTACATTGATTTGATTTCGACCGTCTTTACCGATATTTTAATTTGATATTTTATATAATTCTTGTACTAATTGGTATTACTGATTCGACGATTTCTTTATAGATTTGACACTCATACTGATTTATTACTTTACGAGCTTCCGTGCTATAGTATTTTGTTGTTATAGATTTCACTATTACTACATATAAATTTTATTATTTCTGCACTAATTCAATAATCACATGAATGCTGTGGGCTCCGAAAATTCGGCCGCGGCCTCCGCTCGCTTTTCTTATTCTTCGGCGAGGGAGTTTTAACGAACTAAGTTCCGAGGTAAATTTTGGAAGGCAGATGGGTTTGTAGATAAGACACTACCCAGAGATTTCGCCCTCATTTTGTGAGGACTTTATGATCTGAGTTCTGGTTTCCTATAGGCGCAAACCCCTATAGTTAATTACCCCTCCCGATCACGGGAGAGAACTTTCGATTAAGGCTAGTCGTTGATCAGATACGTATAGAATACGTGTTATCTGGCATATAGTAGCAGCAATGGGTTTGGGTATAGGAATTGGGAATTTGAGAAATGTTTGAAAATTTTGGAAATAGTTGGGAATTTGAAGATTTTGATATTTAAATTAGAAATTTCACCATCGTGCACTTAAAGCGGATGGTGAGGGAATGGATGATGGACCCGATCAAGATCCCATGGTTCCGTCGTCCCGGGCCATCGTGGTCCCTGGTCTACTTAGTCAGAGGAGGTAGTCGACCCAACCTGACAGAAGGATCCTTGTCGGCAGCCATGGGTTGCTTCGTCCAAGGGGACCATGTAGATCGGGGTTGAATGTTTGTCTAAGGGGACAAATTTGAATCCACCTTAGCTGACAGAGGGCTTTGTGCCCTATCAATCATATCCTATTGATTCATATCTCAAGGATTTGATGCCAATAAGGAGCGTATCGGCGCTGGCCATAACCGGTATTTCGTGGTGCCATTTGGCGACAAAACCACTCGGTTCAGAGGGCCCCGGGTCATAACCGTTTATCCTGCGGTGCCATTTGGCGGCTAACAGCCGGTTAGAGGACACGTACCACGTCCTCACTGGTAGGAGATTGGTTTGAGAATGGATCCTAGTGATATTTTCGACTAGGCATTTGGCTCTTTGTGAGCTAGAGTTTATTTGAATTTATCCACCTTAGCAAACTGTTGCGGATGGTGGATGGATTTTGCTTTAAGCATTGATGATTTGATTTCAAATTTAAATATCTTGGAATTTAGGATTTGTTGGATTTTGTATAGGTTTGAGGGCATTTTTGAAATATATTGTGGACCCCTCCGGTTGAGATAAGCAATCAACACGGCCATCATCGGGGTGTTTGGGGGTCATTTCCATTTGATTAAACCTTGTCGACCCTATCAACTTATCGATAGGGGATCGGGTTTCTCGTAGGCTTTGTGCCTTTGTTTATGAATTTTCTTGATTTTAGGCCTTGAAGGCCTAAAAAGAATGTATTTAGACAAATACACCGGTCGCTACAACCGTGTATTTTGTTAAATAGTTCGAATCTTGTCGACTTCTATTGATCCGTATAGAAGGATCGGATTCGAACTAGAATTCACTTATCGACCCGCGTAGCATCCCTAGGCGTCACGTGTGTACCAATAACACGCTCGCCGGGGCCCATGCGGGTGATTTTTATATTGATTTAAAAATATTTGTAGACGCCTTCTGTCTGCTTGTACAGAGGTTGCAGATCCGGTGGCGTTGAGTTGTAGATCGTAGACGCCTTCTGTCTGCTTGTATAAATGTTGCAGATCCGGTGGCGTTGAGTTGTAGATCGTAGACGCCTTCTGTCTGCTTGTATAAATGTTCCAGATCCGGTGGCGTTTTGGTCTTGATGTTGACCCCCTCCCCCTTTCTCAATCACCGGGGAAGGATTTTCTGGATTCTGGAGTCAAAGACTGCTAATTTGGGGAGAACTCCCTTCAGGATCTTTGGCGTAGTAGACTTGTTATTTTCAGTATTTATGGGTATCATAACTGTTTTCCTCTTGGATTTAGGGATTTTGGATCACCGGGAAGTTTAGCTCGGATTTGTCCAAACATCTCTTCCATTCTACAAGAGGTGTTCTTTTCGTACATCGGGCTGCCTTTGTACCCGGCGTGCTGGAAGATCTTGACCACCAATGTCGTAGGTGATATATGTACTTGTGTCCACAGTGATTCGTTGTATTTGCGATATACACACTGTTGTTATCCACAAGAAGGCTCGTGTTTGTTTGTAGGGATCCGTTGTATTTGCTACGACCTCCTAGAGATGTTCGTAGAAGACCCACTGTTCCCACATCATGCCCACCTATCATCAATCTCAGGTGGGTGACGATTGCTTTTGCTGTAGGGGCAGATCTTTGATTGCTGGTCTTCCAGCATTGCCATCTCAATCAAGAGGCATTGTAGGGAACGTCGTAGGAGTTCGTTGCATTCATCTTTCGTGTGCATCAAGATTTCATCTCCTACTTGCAACTTGTTGTTAGGTTGGACGACTGTGCACTTAGATCTTGATTTGTTCATTCATCCAAAGCCCATTTCTATGTATTCCATTGAACCCAAGTTCAAGGTTCAACTCATGCTTGAGTCTTGTGTGTTGTTCTTGAAAGTTCAAGTTCTTTATTTCTCATGTCAAATTTGGATCCAACTTGAGTTCAATTTGAGTTCCCTACTCTCCACATCTTGTTCCAGTTTGAGTTCAAGTAGTGAGCTTGAGTGATCTTACTCAATTCATGTTAGAGTTCACTTGAGTTTGAGTTCTATGTTCGGGTCCCCTGATATTGCACAATTCGAGTTCCAAGAACAAGTTCAAGTGCTTGTTCAAAGTTTTCTGGGATCTTTTGAGGTACAATTCCATGTTCAAATGATTTGATTTTGACTCCAGTTTGATTTCATTTGGATTTGATATTTAGAAATCATTTAAGTTTTGTTCTGATTCAGGTCCACAGTTCATTGTTCATTTGAATGCATGCTCTTGTTCTTTTCTGTTCATACAAGTCCTCTGCTCATTTAGTTCGAGTTCTGTACATTTTTGTTCAAGTACAGGTCTTCTATATTTTTGCTCAGCTGAAGTCTTCAAATTGTTTCAATCTCGTGTACATCAGTGAAAATTTCGACAGCACCCCGGCATATCCCCCGTTTGGGGGAAAATTAGGGAGCTGGGCCTTCCCACCACGCTACTAGAGCGTGTATGGTAGGTGTCCTTGAACACCGCGGCCGTACAAAGTTTCATCCCACCACGCTACAAGAGCGTGTATGGGGCCTTCAGCAGTATCCGTACCAGAACAACAGTGACGTACCAGAACAGCAGTGACGTACCAGAACAGCAGTGACTCCACACCACGCAACAAGAGCGTGTATAGGGCTCTCCCACCTCGTCGTATGCTTCGCACCGGGCTCCCTCCTACCGTGCTACAAGAGCACGTATAGGTGGTTCTCCGGTCCGCAGCAAACGTCGAGAATGGGATTGGAGTTAGAAATTATACCTTACGTAACAGTCGTTGGCGGTGTCGGCGTCGGTGTCGAGGTCGAGGACCATCCCCACCACGCTACAAGAGCGTGTATAGGGCTTACCCGCCTCGTCGTATACTTCGCACCGGGCTCCCTCCCACCGTACTACAAGAGAGCGTATAGGTGGTTCCCCGGTCCGCTGCAAACGTCGAGAACGGGATTTAAGTCAGAAATTTATACCTTTGGACCCGACGGGGAGGAGTCGTCGGCGACTGTCGGTAGTGTAGGCTCGTGGACCGAGGCAAGAGGAGGGTCCTTCTCTTCTTCTTTTTTCTTTTTTTAATTAATTATAATTAATATTAATTAATTAAAATTAATTAATAAATTATTTTTAATTAATTATTTAAAACTAATCATAATTAATTAATATAATTAATTAAAATTTATTAAAATTAATTAAAATTATTAGTTATAATTAATATATAATTAATTATAACTAATTAAAATTAATTAATTTAAATAAATTATAATTAATTAATAATAATTAATAATAATTAATCTTTTAAATTATAATTAGTTATAAAGTAATTTTAATTAAAATTAATTATAATTAAGTTGATTAATTATAATAATTTTAATTAAAATTAAATATAATTAATTATAATAATTAATTAATTAATTAGAATTAATTAAAATAATTATAATAAAAATATATTTTTTTCTTTTTTTAACTCAGCAGATTTACGGGATTCGGCCAAAGAAGAGCGTGAAAGGCAGAGAGTTAACTTCACTTCCAGCGAGCTTCTGTTCTTGTTTCCGATCAAAATGTGTAACTTCCGATCCTACAGAGAAGGAAAGTCGTTGATGGAGCGCGGTCGAACAAACGGGAAGGAGTCGGAGAAGCGTGCGAATGGGAGAAAGTTATCTTCACGGCCGGCGAGCTCCTCTACTTGCTTCCGATCAAAATGTCTCAACTTCCGATCTCACAGGTAGGGACGACGTCGGCGGAGGCGAAGTCGAACAGCAGCGACAGGAGCCGAAGAAGCAACTCTGCTTCTTGCTTCCGATCAAAACCCGTGACTTCCAATCCAACTGGAAGATCGTCAAAGGAACGAAGTCGATTGGCCACGACGGTGCCGAGGTAGCGGCGGTCGCTGGGTTCAGACGAGGGGAGAAGTCGAACAGCGATGAGTTCCAGTTGTTGCTTCCGATCAAAGTAGGTAACTTCCGATCCTACAGGAGGTGGAGTCGGGAGAGGAAGAGCGATTGGGAATGAGCGAGAGAGAAAATGGAGTGAGAAGAGGTTTCTGCCTCTTTTCTTTTCATTTTAACTACACAAGGTCGTGCGAACTGAGTGAGGCGACGTCGACGTGCGAAATGCGGCGACGACGTGCTACTGCGTGGGATGGCAGGTACGTTGATTTTAATTTTTTTTTTGTTTTTTCTCTCTTTTGTTTTATACGGCAGGTTAACAAATGCAACTATTATAATTTGACTGTTGACAAGCATATTGCTCTTTTACCGTACTTTGAATTCAGCTAAAGGTTTTGGTAACTTGCTGGGTCTTTTATGCTCATTATATGTGATTAAATGATTTCAGGTCAAGACAGGAGAGCAGATGTGTGAGGCTGGTCAGTATACTTTCAGTATACTTCATGTTCTATTTTTTTTTATTCTAGTTATTCTTTTATACTCATGATAGAATAGTTATAATTTTATTATGCATATCCTGAGTGTTGTATATGATTTTTGTGAATGAATATAAATATGAATATTGATGTTTTAAATTATAGAATATATTTTGTTATTTATTACTAATATATGATATTAGATAGCTCTGATTGTTGTTTATTTAAAAGATAAATAATTCTTCCAATTTAGATTATGGGACATCACAGAAGACGCGCACTAATTGATGAGACAAAACCAAGAGCCATTCATGAATATGGAAATCTAGACCTTCACAACTCATTATGATTTGATGATGACATAAAAGAGACTAACAAAAATGAATCAAAAGGTGTTGAGGCGATCTGAGAGGGATGTACTAAAAGCAAGTACTCCCAAGGGATCCTTTGGCTCAACAACTAGTAGAGCATTAACTTCAATACCTCTTGTTGATCAGAGACACTCATGCCAATGATGAAGAGAATACTCCTCCAGCCAAGCAAGTAAGGATAAGACAGCTAGAGTTGACCAATACATTTTTTTGGGTAACTTGCAAAGGCAAAGCCACATTTAAAGTTGAAAATGTCTTACCTAAAGTCATATCATGGAAGATTGACCCTGCCAACTATATCACGTATTATGGGTAAACAACGACATTGATGCAAATCAGTGACTCATTGAAATGCAAACTTCTCTAAACCTCCTTCAAGGAATACATCCTTCGATGGTTTCTTCGCCTATTGTTGGGCATGATTAAGCCCTTCTCTGAGTTCAAGAGGTTCATCACACAATTAGCAAGTGCTCTGTGCTCAAAGGCTCTTTGAAAGATGAGGAAATTAAGTGAGCAGTAAGGGAGCTTTTATCATTAGAAACTACAACGAGATACTAGAAGTCAAAGATCTTGATCCGGCTGTAGCACAGACCCCTCTGACTTAAACCAGTGGGAAGGAACATTTAGGTATGCACTTAATCTACATGAATCGAGAACATTGGTCGAGTTGTTAGAATTTACTAGTAGCTATGTCAGTGCAGAAGAATACAATAGTATGGATGAGTCTTCTTGGGGCACTCACCCTAAAGAGAGGGAAATAATATGATATCACCCTCAACATCATGAGCAAAATAGGAATTGCCTAAAGGCTCATAGGGCGGAAAGAAAGCAGCACACAAAATAGGACATATATCATCACAACCAATGGAAAGTACCCAGATTAATAAGGCTGCTGATGATTGTAGGATTACATGCACCAAAAATGGAAGAAGTGCATCACATAGCATGCCCATATAGAGATGAAAGGGTACACCTTACTCATGAATACTTGAT
Source organism: Dendrobium huoshanense (assembly GCA_016618105.1). Lineage (NCBI taxonomy): Eukaryota > Viridiplantae > Streptophyta > Magnoliopsida > Asparagales > Orchidaceae > Dendrobium > Dendrobium huoshanense. The sequence goes on from CM028351.1 coordinate 42,593,830, forward strand.
CATCACTCCCCAAGAAGTATCCATAGCCGAGTTGATGGAGGCATTCAAATTGAGTTCATTTAAGTGCCCGATGCTAACAGAGGTGGACACAATGTTAGAGACACTTCCAAATTTTGCACATTCTACAAGACCACAAGCATGATACAACAGAGTTCGAGCACCTCCGAAACCTAGTTGAGGACTTTACAATTCATCCTACTAGAACCATTTAGGTGAGCAGAGAAGATGCCTGTAAAAGACCGGAGAAATGATTTATTTTCACTCATCTTAATAGACCCAACTGAAGCTTGTATTATTGGAGCTCTCTCCTGTTGAAGTCGGTTAAGGATGGACATGTACCGAGTGAGTTCAAACAAAGAACACACCTCAATAAGCATTCACTCGAGGAGGCACTCACATATGATGACTTGGCTCTCAAAACAATTCTCCTCAACAAAGGTTATTCATCATCCACAGATATTCCTTCTCAAGCTACTGGAGGCAAGCACCGACAGAGCCCATAGTAATGGCACTATCAACTATTTTCATCACTAGCCCATAGCGAAAACCACTCGTCGCTCACCCCGAGGGAGACTCACCACTCGTACGAGAAGCATGCCTTCATAGAATAACCCACAACACATCCTGAAGGACTCATTCATGGCACTCACATTCGAGAACTGGAACATGAGGATTCATCGCCCACATAACACAATAACCAGAGGTGTCCAGAGCAATGATAGGGAAAGATGGCAACACGTGTATACTTTGGCCTATGCACACGTTTGTATCAGTCTATACATGTCAAATAATGAATATTTTTTTATATAGGACTAGCCTTTGCTATAACCCTCTTAACCCTGTACATAAGATGTTAAGAGGCATATTTTGCAATTCATGCCATTTTTATTGTTCATAGATACTACTTAGTTCATCTATTTTCCATACTTACTAATATACCCCCTCCCAATCCCTTGCTTTAGCTCATCAAATTTATTAGGAACGTCAGGTGTCACTCAGAGACAATTTTGAATCCAATAACAAATGCTTAAAATTATTATTTCGTCTCCAATGTGCTAAGTTAGATTTTGAAACATAAATACATCTAATGACAAGCAAAAGAGGTATTAGTTTGCTCATCATAAATTAAGGGCACCCTTCTCTAATTTCTTTAACACCATCACCCTCGGGGGTTTCAATTACATCCAAGAACATAATTTGTTCCTCACGTTGATTTTCCATGTTTCCCTTCCTGTGGTACTTGAAACAAGTAGTGTCCTTAAATGTACCTATGTAACATCTAGGTGGATGCCCTATGATGAGCAATACTAGTAGAAGCAGATACTGAAGCTGAGGGTATATCAATAGTACTAGAAGGGGTTGCACAGATGGTAAAATCTCTAGCTTTTAAGCTAGGAAATAACTTTTAACGTTTCTCTATTAGAAAAGCATGATTAAAGGCATCCCTTAAAGTATATGGATCTAAATCATGAGAATCATTCATAAAATCACACTTGCTAGCTACTTGCCAATCTGGATCAATGCAATTAACTCTAACTAGAACATTCTCAATGGGGCTGAAATAATAAGTTACTTAAATCATGTCTTGGCCAAAAGTAAGTAGTTGGCTATGAAGCTGCTTTTCATAGTGCCTTCAGTAATATTTAGATTTTACCATCTCCTTAACTTTTACCCAAGTTAATGTATGTCACTTTATTCTTTTTTCCTTGGCATCAAAATTAAACTAATATATCTTAGCTTGTCTAATCAATTTCATCTTAGCAAACTTAGTTCTTTGAAAGTCATACATATCATACCAATCAAAAAAATAATCTAAGTCAATCTAAGAACTTAGTAAGACCATAAAAACTACCAAATATAAGAGCTTCTATTTTAACTCTTCTAAAAGGATCATTAGAATCATCAACAATTATATTTAAATCCATCATAGCTTTCTCATAACCCAATGGTTTTTCTCATAGTTTTGCAGGAAATTAGCTTCCAACTCAAGATTCATAATAGAGGCAAGTTGTGCAAGGCCAAGAGATAATGCATTTTTCCTAAGATTTATGGTACATTTGATTCATTAAATTATATATTTGATTATTATGTTTGATGTAAATAGAGGGCAGATAACCCATGATATTATAATGAAGATAAGATGGATAAATTCCACCAAATTCTAGCATTTTACTATTCCTCTTACATTGCATGAAATCAACAAAGTTTACTTTCCAATACAACTTGTTCACATATTTATATATTTTTTAAGCATGAAATGCATGAAAATATAAATAATATAAAAATCCTTTCAATAAGGGAGGGATCAGCTATCTCGTGAATCCATAATCTATTGAATTCCATATTTAAGCACTTAATTGATTGATTCCCTTGGAAACGGAACTTTAAATTACTATTCACACTTTTGTTTCCATTGGAACCTTCATGGAATGTGGAGAGGGAGGGAAAGATGTCACAAGAAAGTTAACATGATTACACAAATTGACCAAGCCCACTTCAAAAGAGTGCATGACCATGTAGTTATTTTCAAGATATCTAAATTATGTCACCTTCACTTGAAATAAAAATAATACATTCTTTATTTTTTTTATGATGATGAAGATCTCCATAAATGAATGTTAATGGTGATAAATAAATTTTCATCATATCTTCATATTAGTGATGATAATGATCAACTTCCTTATATGATGATGATAATGATGATGGCAACATAATAAATTCAACATTAGGAAATTTTTTCATAATTGAATAGTTAATATTTTTTGCATAACCCAACATGTTCTGCAACAATGTTCATCCATCATATTTTGCATTTGAATCTTTTTTTTTTTTTTTTTCAATCCAATCTTGGGTTTCAATTTAATTGGCAATGATCATAGTAGACAAATATTCTACAAGTAAACTTAAAACTCCATATGATTCATTGATGCTGATTGCCATCTACCCTTTCTTAGATCCTCCTGAAAAGTGTTCCTACAACGAGTGTTAGTCATAAAACTCAATAGGTGTGAATGGAATTCAAATAAATTTAGAATCAAAGAAGAAAACTATATCATGCTTGGATATTTTAACAAAAGAAACATCAACATAAAGAAACTTTTGCTTAGAGCAAATGCATATCTTTACCCCAACTTTCAATTTCTTATTCCTTTCATAACATTACCATTTTGCCTTTAACATTTTGCCTCACATGATAGTCTCAAATGCATAACATGAATATGAAATGTTCTTAATAGTTTAATATGTAAATATAACACCCGTTTCGGAAGTACCACTTGTACTGATCAGGTACATAAAATTTGGTCATTTCCTTTACCATTGGTTCATAGGAATCATCATTTACCATTACTCATAAGAGCCTCCTTTACCATGTGATACTCCCGCGTCAACATACACATACACTTAATACTTATATAACCATAAGAGATGCTTTAAGTAAATCTTTCATAAACTAATCAAGTGTAGTTTCCCTATGGATATGCATGCTTGATATGCTTATGTGTGCTTTTACATGTAAAGAGGAAAGACATGTATAGTAAGAGTAGATAAATGAGCATAAGATACATTCATGAATTGTACATTTATATAAAGAGAACCTTTGTCTTTGCTTTGAGTGTCCATAAACTTTTACAAAGAAGCAAGAGTCATAAAAAGATATCATAATAAGCATGAAAGAATTTACCATTTCTATGTAAATGCAATGAAAGAAAGGTTGGCTAAATTTATAAGAGCTTCCATTCCACCTACCTTAATTCATGCACCACAATACGAACCTCCAAAAATCCTTACTCCCCTTTTCCTGTTATGATATCAAACACTACAAATGACAAAACATAATGTGTAAGCATAAGTTTTCCTCCTTCAAACCATAAAAGAAAAACCCTAGGCAAAGCATGTAGCTAATCAACATATCAAGCATTGGTTTTTCTATAAAAATCCCTCACTTAAACCATGCTAAATCCATTTTATCTTCACTAGAATTAGGATTTCATCCTAACTCTAGCTTTGAAAAACCCTAACTATTAGGGCATGCAAAAACTTCTTCTAAAAAGAATCCATCCTTACAAAAAGACTTCCTAACCACAAATATAAACTTTTCTACAAAGGCATTTTAATAGAAAATCAAAATCAAATAAAACCCTAGATTTCAAAAATCCATATTTTTATAAAGGTAACTCACATTAGGGTTTTAAAAACATCACATTACCTTTCTCTAAGCTTATCCCAATGAAAACTCTCATTTCTACAAAACCCTAATTTACAAAACACAATTTATTCTTATAAAACTTAAATCAAATTCCATAATTATCTTCCAAGAATCATTAGGAAACATCTTTGTGAATGTACTTTGAAAGAAAACCATTTTTGAGTGAAACCCTAACTTCCAAAAATTCATATTTTTAAGAAATCAACTCGCATTAAGGTTTAGAAACATCCTTTAATCATTCTCTAAACTTTTCTCAAAGAAAATCCAAATTTTCTAAAACCCTAGAAATCTTCTCATCCAAAAATCTTGAGAAAGAGATGGAAAACCCTAGTTCTATTGCATACCTTTGCCTGCCCTTAGTCTCCCCTACGATTTTCCCCAAGTTTGGCCGTCGGAAACTGCCGTCGGAGTCGCCGCCGAAGATGCCGTCCGAGCCTTGCGTCCGCCTTCTCCTTGTTCCGCTCGGTTTGGTCGTGACATGCGAATGGGAGAAGAGTGAAGGGTTTCGGTTTTAGTATAATGGGAGAATGAGTTCTGCCAAATGACTTAATTGCCCCCACTTAAGTAATTTCGGCCTTCATATTGCATAGGGGTAACATTGGCATTTCTAACCTTCCAAATTTTATAATTCTCATAATACAAATAATTAAACATAAGTCCTATATATCAAAACAATCAGAATTTTGAGCTCTAATTTCTAAAATTATTCCCATCGAAATCCGACAACCTCGAATTTTTCACTTAAAACTCGTTGCGGCGTTTTAAAAAGCGTGCGAGGTCTAAAACGATATTTTCGAGTTTTACAATTCTTCCTTTCTTATAACAATTTCGTCCTCGAAATTTAAGACAAGCATAAGAAACCATACCTTAGTCAAATAGGTGAGGATAGCTCTCCCTCATCTCTGATTCCTTCTCCCAAGTAGCATTTTTCTCCGATCCATGTTTCCAAAGAACCTTAACATAAGGAATTTCTCTGCTTCGAAGCTGCTTAACATTATAGTCTATGATCTTCTCAGGCTCATCTACAAAAGTCAAATCTGGTTGGATATCTATTGGTTCAGTACTGATCTTTTGAGCTTCATCTGCAGACCAACCACCGCGCACTTACCATCGTAGGGAGACGACGGGCGGGAGGTTCTTTTGAGTTTTAATTTTTGTATAGAAGGTTAAGAAATGATAAGTAAGAAAATGATTATTGGATCCCCTTTTGTATTCTGTAAACTCAATGTGGAATCCTTATATTGGTATTTTGAATGGATGAAATGAAAAGTTTTGCTTGGAGACTCTATAGTGGCTCTTTCTTTTTTTTTTTATACAACTTGGAGATATTTTAATTGTTTATTGTGAAGTTTCTTTTATCTTCATCCTGTCCGACCTCTGTTCCCGCCTCGCACTTGCAAGCTAACCGGGCCGGGTCGTGACACTGATTATGGAGGCATGATGTACACAAGGCTTGATAATTTTATATTTTCATTTCAGCAATATAGGTATTTAATTTCCGATAACAATTGGAGTCCTCTACGCTTTGAAGTATGTTCTATAGGCAATATTTGGATTCACTTTGTTGGCTTTTGGTTTCTCAAGGATTTCGGTTGGTTGTTCATGTTCTCAATCCAGATTTTATTGGTTGTTCATGTACCCAATGCAGATTTCGGTGGGCTGTTCATGTTCTTTATGAAGATTTTGTGGGCTATTCATGTTCCCTATGCAGATTTGAGTGGATTGTTCATGTTCTCCATGCAGTTTTTGTTTCCCTATATTGACTATTTTTCCAAAGGTGTTGCCGCCTTTTTTCCTATTGTTGTTTCATATTCTAGGGTATTAACTCCTCATTAAAAGGGCTAACTTGTGAGGCTTCTATTGGTTACTTTGGCTGGCACAATTATGTGACAAGTTGTTAGGTCATTTTTCTTCAATAGAAGGAGCCGTTTTTTTCTACAAGAGAGTAGTATGTGATGATTTTTAGAATGTAACCTGCAGGTTTTATTCTAGCTTGCAAGCTAGCCTCCTTTCCCCTTTCCCACTTCTATTTCATCTTCATTTTCTACCTCTTCTTCTCTATCCACGATTCCCACCCCATCTATATCTTTCTCCTCTTAAATTATTGTAAGTCTTAAGTTGTATTGTATCTCGTTCTAATATAATTTCTATGAAGTTCCTATTAGAAGTTGAAAGCTTTGTTGTGTTATATTTTTCATATTGAAAGGAAGATATTTTTTTATTGCAATTATAGTAGGTGTTTTTTCTTTTGCATACCAAGTGTTCTCTTACTTGGCTTAGAATTCTTAGGTTGCATCAATTTGATATCAAAGAATTTGTTTTTGTGAGTCTTCTTTTCTGTCTTTAGAAAAAAAATAAAAATATACATATGGACAATCATTTACAAGCCGAAGTTTCAAATCATGATTTAAAGGAGTCTCAAGATGAATTTGATCTTACAAATTTTGAAAGTCAACCATCTATGCCAACTATTTCGAAAGAGAAAATTCCAAAAACCAGATGTGTTTCGCCATAAAGATGTTCTATTGATCCACTTCAGAACAAACTTTATAAAATAAAATAAAAAATATATTTATGTCACTACGGGAAAACACGCGAATACCGTCGGATTTTCCGACGGAAAATTCTGGACGGTAATAAACGGCGCAGTTTCCGGCGGCTTTGTTCGACGTAAAGTTTGCGTCAACCTTTCCGGCGCAAAATACGCCGTAAATTTACCGACGCATGTTGCGCCGGCAAGTCCGACGGTATAGGGATGCCTGAACCATTTCCGTCGCACGTTACGGCGGAACTATTACAGCGTATGGTACCGGCGAAAATTGTGCCGGCGTATTTAAACTCAACGAAATATATCCGACGGATTAGACGTCGGAAATGATACCGACGTCACTAGTGTCATTACCGGCGGAACGTCCGTCGGTAAAAGCCCTATTTCGCGAACCCGAACCCCTCTGGCCGTCATTTGTTTCCTTCCATTCTCTCACTTCGACTGCTTCGCCCGTCGCCCTCCGTCGCCGTTCGTCGCTCGCCGTGGTTAGACATCGCTGACGGTCACCGGACTTCGCCGAGCCTCCTTCCTAATCGCACGCATCCTCTCTCCTGCCTAGTCGCGCGCCGCCGAGGAGATAATCGAAGGTTTTTGTTTTCAATTTTTTTTGCTATTTCGGTTGGATTACATATAGGATTAGCCTTAAGTCCATATCTTTTTGCTATAGTCCTAGTTGTTATTACTAGACATTTGTTAGAGGATGTAGTTTGGTGCATGCTTTTTGTTGATGATATTATTCTTGTTGATAAGACTAGAGAGGGATTTGAAGGTTTTTGTTTTCAATTTTTTTTGCTATTTCGGTTGGATTACATATAGGATTAGCCTTAAGTTCATATCTTTTTGCTATAGTAATGATTGTTATCACTAGACATTTGCTAGAGGATGTAGTTTGGTGCATGCTTTTTGTTGATGATATTGTTCTTGTTGATAAGACTAGAGAGGGATTTGAAGGTAAACTTGAATTATGGAAATCAACATTAGTCCATATCTTTTTGCTTTAGTCATGATTGTTAGCACTAGACATTTGCTAGATGATGTACCTTGGTGCATGCTTTTTGTTGATGATATTGTTCTTGTTGATAAGACTAGAGAGAAAGTTGAAGGTAAACTTGGATTATGGAGATCAACATTAGTCTTTTTTTTTATGTTTTAGTCATGGTTGTTAGCACTAGATATTTGCTAGAGGATGTACCTTGGTGCATGCTTTTTGTTGATGATATTGTTCTTGTTGATAAGACTAGAGGGAGTTGAAGGTAAAGTTGGATTATGGAGATCAACATTACTCCATGTCTTTTTGCTTTAGTGGTTAGTAGACCTAGTGAGGGTATTGTGACTTTGAGCGAACAATTCATTAATAAGTGTAACACGTTTTAAATATCTTGGATCTACTAATTAGATATATATATAAATTCATTAATTTTTTACTCTTATATATAGGTTATGGATATTAGAAATCAAAGAAGTTTGATGTATAACCGATTATCTCAAGGTCGGAAGACATTAACAGATGAATTCATCAATGGGGTGAACTTTTTCATTCAGCAAGCGAAACAGCTGCCCAGCTTTATATCAGAAGGAAAGTTTCGATGTCCATGTTCTAAACACAAAAATCTAGTGCACCTAGAACCAGATGATGTAACTGTTGATCTGTATCGCAGAGGATTCATGCCACGGTATTGGTATTGGACTTCTCATGGTGAGTATGAGCCACAAATTGATTATCAATGCGGTCCTTTTACAAGTAGTAATGTTGCTGACGCTGAAAACATCCGTCCAAATCTTGAGGAATTAGTTCATGATGCAACTGGAATTCAAACTGAACAAAATACATAAGAGTTACCAAATACTGAGGCACAAAACTTTTATGATTTATTGCATGCTGCCCAGCAACCAATCTGGAAAGGGTGCACGACTCACTCAGAATTATCTGTTGCTGTAAAGATGTTAAGCATCAAGACTGAATATAACGTTGCTCGTGAATGTTTTAATCAATTCATTGGGCTGCTTAAGGAAACCAATCCGACAGATAATTTAATTCTTACAGATCTATATCGGACAAAGAACTTAGTTTCCAAAATTGGTTTGACATACATAAAGATAGATTGTTGTATGAATGGATGCATGTTATACTTTAAAGAAGATATTGCAGAAATTATATGCCGTCATTGCAATGCACCAAGATTTAAACCCAAATCTAGAAATAGAAGGAAGCAAAAGGATGTGCCTGTTAGTAGGATATTCTACTTTCCAATAATTCCGAGACTACAATGGCTATATGCATCCATGAGATCTGTTGCACATATGAGATGGCATAATGATCACATTCCACAAGAAGGTGTTATCACACATCCATCAGAAGCAGAGGCTTGAAAGCACTTTGATCGTACACATCCCACATTCGCGGCAGAACCAAGAAATGTCAGATTAGGTTTATGTGCTGATGGTTTTACTCCATTCAGTCAGTCGGCTACACCGTACTCATGTTGGCCTGTGATACTCACTCCTTACAATCTTCCTCCAGAGTTATGTATGACTACTCCTTATATGTTTCTATCACTTATAATTCCAGGACCACATAATCCAAAATTAAAGATTGACGTATTCTTACAACCTCTGATTGATGATTTAAGTTTATTATGGGAAGAGGGAGTAAGTACATATGATATCTCCGCCAAACAGAATTTTACACTAAGAGCAGCATTACTTTAGACAATTGGTGACTTTCCTGCATATGGTATGCTCTCAGGTTGGAACACTTCAGGCAAGTTAGCTTGTCCATATTGTATGGAAAATACAAAATCATTCACTTTAAAGTATGGTAGGAAAAACACTTGGTTCGATTGTCATCGAATGTTTTTACCTCAAAGTCATTCTTTCAGGCGAAATAAAGAAGCGTTTACTAAAAATAAATCGGGCTAGAAGATATGCAAAGTTTGATCCTTTCATCATTGCTAGTCAGGCAACTCAAGTCTATTATGCTAACTATCCAAGCGGAATACGAGGCAAACAAGATTGGCTGGTAGTTATGAAGACAAAACCAAGATGAGTAATTGAGAAAACCACCTCAATACCATCAGCACATCAAGAAGAGTTTATGTCTAATTTAAAAAATCTCCCAATCAATGTAGATGACCAAATCAGAATTAATGAGAGCGAGTTGCAGTTAGAGGAGGTAGATCTAACCATAGAGGAAATTAATGATGAATCTGATAGTAATGGGAGTGTATCATCTTATGCAAGTGAATCAACAAATGATGAGTTAACAACATAAGGTAACTTAAATTTTTTTTAGCTACTGCACTGCATTTTATTTTACTTCCCTGCGTTTTACTTTACTGCATTTTTTTAGCTACTGCACTGCTTTTTTTTCTCCCCTGCATTTTACTTGACTGTATTTGTTTTAGCTACTGCACTGCGTTATTTTTTATTAAATTTTTGTTATAACTCATATTTCTAATATTTTTTTTTATTTATGTGCAGATGGCTTCAGGTGAGGAGCCTAGTAGAGGATTGATAAAAAAATTTTTAACAGACGCACTAAGAAGATCAGTACAGCTGGACCACCTAGGCCAATACGTACTGAGGGGACCACCTCGGCTCAGCCTGCTACACAGCCTCAGCCTACTACACAGCCTCTTCCTACTACACAGCCTCAGCCTGATACACAGCTTTTACCCACTCATGGAAGCGGTAGCCCACAGTTTTACTCACCAGACCCTCGATTTTCTTCACCAGATCCTGAGCAGAGTACTCCTTTCTATCCATACTACACACCCCGACCGTATGCTGGTGCCCCTCCTACTTATCTATTTCCACCATATGCTCCACCATACTAACCCCCACCACCCCATCAGCCCGCTACAGCTAGTCCTTCGACAGCAGCTGGACCTTCGACAGAAGCTGGACCTTCGACAGCAATGGGACCTTCGACAGCAGCGGGACCTTCGACAGCAGCTGCAGTAGAGCAGGATACAGATGGTAGAATGTTGATAGCACCTGAGGGTGACACGTATGTACATTCTCTTTTATTTTTTTAAACTAACAAATATTTTATTTTATATTTTATATTTGTTTTATATAACTTTATTTTTGTAGGTTCTACCCATCAAAACAACCGACACATAAAATATGGGACATCATACAGAGCAAGTTTGACGCTCATTTTTCTTGGAAGAAAGTCCCGAAAGAAGTCCGGGAGATGTGGTTCAGAGAGTTTGAGGTATTTTTGAGTTTTAAAATTTATGTTAAATGATTTATTCTTTTTTACTTAGGCTAATAATCTTATATATTATATATCATATGTATTTGATTGTAGAAAGAGTTTTGTTGGCTGCCCCAACACAATGACAGGATTAGAAAGAATTTTGAGAAGCGTGGGTCTACTCGGATACGCGACATGTTCACTGATATTAGAAAGTCTGGGAAGCGACCACTATGGATTGGAGAGATAATATGGGCTGAGTTAAATGCAGCTTGGGGCAGCAAAGAGTACAGTAGGAAGAGGGATCAGAATCGATAGAACAGAGCTTCTGATGTTGGTGGGTTGGGAAGTTCACTTCATACAGACGGCTCTGTTCCACATACTGAGCACAGGCGTCGTTTGGTAATGAATTTTAAATATTTTTTAAATTTGTTCTTTAATCTATATTAATAAAATTCTCTTAATTCAAACAGAAAGCGATGCTTGGTAGAGAACCAACTCCTGTTGAATTGCATAGTCGCACTCATAAGCGACAGGAGGATCAATAGTGGATTGATGAGAGATCAAGAAAAGCCTATGTAAGTATATTTTTATATATGTTTAATATTTTTTAAGTTTTAGTTTAACTATATATATTTATATTATACTTTCACAGGAGAATTATACACGGCTTCGAGAGACTCATGCCGCATCAGGTAAGGGCTCTTCAGGCGGCTCTGTGAAGTATTCTGAGTATCGCATCTAGTCGCAAGCCGTCGGAGGAATGCAGCATGGTAGAGTATATGGCTTAGGTGCGCAAGCTCAGGCATACGAGGGGATGACATCCTCTACTGCATCCAACTTCGCATCCAGTTCGCATGAGTCCTTACAAGCTCAACAAATAAGTGCCCTTCAAGCTGAGCTAGAACAAGTAAGGAAATCACAAGCTGATTGGCAAGCTCAGTTGCAAGCACAGGTTCAAGCTCAGCTGCAAGCACAGGTTCAAACAAGTATTCAGCAACACAATCAGTTGTTGGATGAAATGCGCAAGATGAGGGAGCAGCTAAGTAGTTTAATTTAGTTTATATGAACTTTTTTATTTCTGTGAACATGTTTTATTGAACAGTTTCTTTTAATGTGATGTTTTTAGTTGATTGTTAGTACTGAACTGTTTCTTTTAATGTTATAAACTGCTGTGAAACTGTGGTGAAATTGTTGATATGTTGTAATGTTACAATTGAAATGTTGTAGAATTGATATTTGTATAGGTTTGCAGGTGTGGAAATTTGATTGTTGACTGGGAAGGAAATTTTTTTTTTTGGCAATGCTCCAGGTTTCCGGAGGATTTTGGGCCGGTAGTTCGCCGGAAACGACGATACAACGAATCCTATCGTATGTACCGTCGTCTTTGTTCTGTCGGAAATTACCGGCGCATGTACCGACGCACAGTCAGCCGGTAATCACCGGTGTACAATTTGCATCGCAAAAGAGTTCGTGGGGTTTCTACGCACACTTTACGTCGTTTTATCTGCCGGTAATGGCCGGCGCATACTGCGACGCTAATTACCGGCGGATATGGCGCCGGAATCAAGACGTTTCTCAACGTCGAAAACGATCCGTTTTTTCGCCGGTAGTTCGTCGGAAAATGCGCCGGAAAAATTTCCGACGCAAAATTGGCGCCGGAAATAATTTATCGACGCGACCGAAACCGGCGTATGGATTTCCGCCGCAACGTGCGCCGGAAACGTATATTTCCGTCGGATTATCTATGTATTCCGGCGGATTTTGTCCGCCGGTAATATGGGGTTTTCCTGTAGAGTGTGCAGAACCATATAAAAATAGAAAACTTCAACTTTTGTTCGAATTTGAGCAAGAAAAGAAGATCATCCGAAGAAAGTACGATGCATTAATTCAGGAAACAAAAATGTCACATCTTAAAAATTTTAAAACGATCTCATCAAGGGGTGAGAATTCTCCACGAGGAGAGAATTGATGTAGGCAAGGCTTGATAATTATCTATTTTTTTAGCAATATGGGTATTTAATTTTGGATGGTTGTTGAAGTCCTCTAGGCTATTTTGAAGTGTGTTCCCTAGGCAATATTTGGATTCCCTTTGCTGGCTTTTGGTTTCTCAAGTATTTCGATTGGCTGTTCATATTCTCTATGCAGATTTTGTTGGTTGTTGATGTACCCCATGCAGATTTTGGTGGGTTGTTCATATTCTCTATATAGATTTTGCTAGTTGTTCATATTCCATATGCAGATTTCAATGGGTTGTTCATGTTCTCCATGCAATTTTTTGTTTCCCTATGCTAGCTGTTTTTCCCAAGGTGCTGCCCCCTTTTTTTCCTACTGTTGTTTTCATATTTTAGGTGTATTAACTCCGCATTAAAAGGGCTAACTTGTGAGATTTCTATTGGTTATTTTGGTTGGCACATTTATGTGGGTGTTGAATCATTTTCCTCCTATATAAGGAGCTATTTTTTCTGCAAGAGAGTAGTATGTGATAATTTTTGGAATGTAACTTGCGGGTTTTATTCTAACTTGCGAAATAGCCTTCTTTCCCCTTTCCCTCTTCTATTTCATTTAAGTTTTATATCTCTTCTTCTCTATCCACGATTCTCGCCCCATTTATATCTTTATTCTCTTAAATTATTTTAAGTCTTAAGTTGTGTCGTGTCTTGTTCTAATATAATTTGTATGTGATTTCTATTAGAAGTTAAAAGCTTTGTTGTGTTCTATTTGTCATATTGAAATGAAGGTTTTTTTTATTACAATTCTAGTTGGTGTTTTTTTCTTTTGCATACCTAGTGTTCATTTACTTGGCTTAAGATTCCTAGGTTGCATCAAGGCATGATATAGAACATTCGAGAATGTAATAATGTGCTTATTATATTTTATTTTCCACGAAAATAATGCTGATGCAATTAAATAAAACAAGATGCAAGTGTGTGTATGTTTATTTTTTAGCTTCCAAGCACTTGTTAGCGATAAATTTCCAAAAGCACAGATAAGAATGCATAAAACATTGAAGTAATAATAATAATAATAATAATAATAATAATAATAATAATAATAATAATAAAGACAATAAAAAGAATATACTTTTAGTTCTTATGATCTAAATCACAAACATATTACCCTTAAAAATATCAATGGATTATATGAGTTTTAATGCTAGTGTTAGCTTGGCTTTTAAGTGATGCTCACTAGTTCGATGTCATGCTAATATTTTGAATTGTCAGACATGTATGTTACCTAAATATTTAATTGCAAAGATACGAAAAAACTTAAAAAGAAACTAAAAGAGGTTACTGATAAGTAGAGAGCAAATCACCACTTTTAATGCCAAATCAAGGAGCCTTATTAAATAATTTAGTTGCACCTTTTTGCTATGCCAGTTTCTCCAAAGCACTTATATCAAATTTGATGGGATGATAGTGAAAATATCATTTATGTGTAGAAGAAAATCATGGCTTCATAATGATTTATGGTGTTAAGGTACATGGAATGTATAAGTAATGGAAATTAGCGTTGGGGTTTTGTTCCGAACAACTTTTCGATTGTTTCTGTGGTAAGAAAAGTCATAAAACATAATGTGTTTTGAAGATAGTTTTTTCAATACTAATTCAATCTTTTGCCTTTAAAAAATTATTTTTGGTAAAGTATTTTTGAAAATGTGCTGAGAAACGAACTTTAAAAATTAAAAAAGAAAAGCTTAATCAAAACCCCAAATAAAGCCTAGGTCTTAGGAGTTTTTTGTGTAAGTTGAGAGTTGAATGTGGAAGGCGATTTAATTATAGAGTCTTGGCAATAGGGAGGGCCAAAGTTTAACTTGTTGGAGGGACGGTCAAGAGGTGGACATAGAAAGGTCGAGGCTGTGTGACCTTGGAGGGAAGAGGGAGGCCACTGAGGGCAAGGGTAGAAGCTATTGGTTTGCAGTGAGGTCCAAAATCAAGAGGACCTAATGTGGGATTTGAGGTTGGGTGGAGAGCATGGATGATCACAGATGCCGTTGGGGCCTTGTGGGATAGTTTCTATGATCATGAAGATGTTCAGGATGTAAGCTAGACTTGATGTATGCTAAAACCACGAGTAGCAAGGCTGTAAACGAAAAGAAAAAAAAAAAAAACTTCAAACACAATAAATTTTCAAGGAGGTCCGCCAAACCTCACTAAAGATTGCTGACAGAGTAAAATTTCATTAAACATTCAATAATTTGAAATAAGAGTGCAACCATCTTAGTTTTAAAACAAATAAAAAAAATTTAAAGCTAAAGCTAGAAATGAGGAGCTAATCATTCCTGCATGGAATATGCTTAAATTGTTGAAATCTTCCTTATTTTCTGTGGATTTGATCTTGATTTGTTTTAGAAGCCTTAAATCATGCCTTGAATAGTACAACTACCCAAATTTAAGCTTGTTTGAGCTTGCATTGGTTGGCCACATGAGTGAGTCCTATGTAAAGAAGGTCAATCATCCTTACGTCAACCACCAAGCAATCAACTCCCATCAAATTTTTAACCAATGTCTAAAAAACATTCAGTCGTTTTTTCACTTTTAACTAACATTTTTTAATTAAAAGTTATAATAATACTGATATAAAAAACATAAAGCAGAAAATTGGAACTTGAAAATGTGTTGGTTAAGAGCTTGAGGGAACCTAGGAATTCTAAGCTAAGTAAGAAAACACTAAGTATGCAAAAGAAAAAAAAAACATCAACTAGAATTGCAAATAAAAAAGACCTTCCTTTCAATAATGACAAATAGAACAAAACAAAACTTTCAACTTTTAATAGAAACCACTTAAAAATTATATTAGAACAAGACACGACACAACTTAAGACAAGCAATATGTTAACCTCTGTATAAACAAAACAAGAGGGAAGAAACAAAAAAAATCTAGCATGCAAACCTCTTGGCCATCGGATCCAAGAATCCCGCTGAATTACTATGCACTCGGCGCCGCTCGCGTCGCTTCCCGCGATCTCTGCGGAAATCCAGCCCAAATCCCGCATTTCGCTCTCGATCGCCTCTCGTTCGCGTCTATAAGAGGGAGACGAGCTCAGGCTTTCGGGGAGACCACGACCAAAATTCCCTCCATTGCTCTCGATCTCTCCCGTCGCCCTTCACTGCTCCGAAGCCTCCTCCCTCTGCCCGACTGCTCCTCTCCAAGCCGCAGAAACCAACGCCGACCTTGCTCCTCCCGTCCCTGCCCGCTTCGCAACCCGTCGGCCGAGAGAGAGAGAGAGAGAGAGAGAGAGAGAGAGAGAGAGAGAGAGACACCTTAAAGCCCTAGACCTGCCGACTCCTCCGACGTCTTTCCCTTCCTGTTGAATCGGAAGTTACACCATTTTGATCGGGAATAACAACGGGAGCTCGCTAGCTGGGCAGGTAACTTTCTCCCTTCCGAGCGCTTGATCGGCCAAATCCCGTGAATCCGCCAAATAGAGAGAGAGTAGGAGGAAGGGAGATTTTCTTGTAACCGTTAATTAATTTTAATTAGGTTTTACTAATCATAATTAATTATATTGTTTTTTTATAATTAATTGTTAATTATAACTAATTATTTATTATTAATTAATTACTAATTATAATTAACTATTAATTGGTTATAATTATTAATTATAATTAATTATTAGTTATTATAATTATAATCAATTAATCATAATTAATTAATTAGTCTTAATTAATCATTAATTATAATAAATTAAGTAATCATGAGTAATTATTTAAAGTTAATTATTTTCTGATTATAATTAATTATTAATTAATTGATTATAATTAGTTAATTAATTACCTAAAATTAATTACTATTAATTATAATTGACCATTATTAATTATAATTAATTAGATGTTATTACTTATGATTAACTATAATTAATTATGATTATTATTAAATTAAAAAAAAAAATGCTTCTCTCTCTTGCCTCGAGTCAACGCCGACGACCGCCAAGGTATAACTCCTAAACCCTAAAACTCTGAGAACTCGTTTCAACACATGCGTCGAAACAAAACGACCACCTATGCATGCTTTTCTTAGCGTGGTGGGAGGGAGTGCGTCCCGACGCTTGCGACGAAGCGGGTAATCACCCAAATTCCTTCTTCGAAGTTCGTATCGCCTTGAAAACCCCGCCTATGCATGCTTTTCTTAGAGTGGTGGGAAGGGATCCCGGTGCGATGCGCGCGACGAAGCGGGGATACCCTTAAGTACCCGCTTGCGGGGAAATAACTGCCTTGCTTACAAAATATTTTCAAAATTAATAAAATACTTTTTTTTACAAACAAAAAATACCCATGCACGCTTTTCTTAGCGTGGTGGGGGATCGAAAAAAAATTACACGGCCGCGGTGTCCTCGAAAGAGGGCATCTACCATGCACGCTTTTCCTAGCGTGGTGGGAAAGGCTCAGTTTTTCCGTAGTTTTCCCCTAAACCGGGGAGACGCCGGGAGGCTGCCGAAATTTGGATTGAAAATCCAAGGACTTAAACAATTTGGAGCATGGACTGGATTGAACTTGGACTCTCATTCGAATATGAAAAAGGACTCATTTTGAGCTCGAACGAACTCAAATCATTATTTGAACAACTTGGACATACAAATTTGACTACAAAGAACAAAGCATTGGGACTCAAATTTGAGCTCAAAAGACTACAGGGGAATTGTGGACATACATTTGAACCTGAATAGAACAAGATCACTTGAGACTTGTAAACTTGGTTTGAACCAAGTGAGAAGAACTTGACATGAAAATGATATCAAAATTTTAATTGAATATTAAGGAATATGTCATAACTTGAACCCAAGTGAACAAATGCAAAGGACCTAATGTGAACTCAAACTTAAATCACATGCAGAATGATGAACTTCTAGTTGAGTAAAAATTTCCAATATGGCATGCTTTCAATCAATGCCACAAAACCATTCTTTGGAAAATTAGGGATTGTCCCTTCAATTGGATGGCGAATACCAATGACCAATGGTGTCAAGCTCATCATATATGTTGCAATCCATTTTGCAAGTATAATTTGACATCCAAATAATAAAAGATTTCTAGAATTTGGCTTAATCATAAAGCTATGGTATGTGATAGTCCTCTTACATTGGTGAACATGATAGATCCTTAAGCAACAACCAAGGTATTGTAAGGAATGTGACGATCTACCTATGAGTTACAATGCAAAATATTTAATAAACATTGAGGAATTATCATTTCATTGGAATGTAAATGTCATCAAGTAAACTCTTCATACAAGATTTGAGTTATCTTCCAATGTAGTGGGAGACTTACAATATTCAACATGGCCCATTTACATGCAAAAACCAAAGGATCAATTATCCTCAAGTGCTATGTATCATGTAAATATATATATGCAACATACATTGAACACTATGAGATGCTTATAATCAATGCAAACAAAGAGGGCAATTCACTTGCAAGCAACATTGGTGGATATATTATAGATCTGATTAGTCTTCTACAGACACCAGCGTACATTCAACACGTCATATGTAAGCCCCTACGGGCCGCTGTAGAAGACTCATAGTGTACCCAGTCTAATGTCCACGAGCAAGATCCAAGGTGATTATATCAAGTATCAAGTGTTTATGAGTTACAATGAGAAGATTGATTTTGTGTGCAACAAGCTATATATAAGCTTCTACAATCCAAAGAAGGAGATTCATTAGTGCACTGCGATCCACCTGCAGAAATCAATAAGTAGTGCACGACAGTCTACCTGTACGAAGCAGCGAACAACTCTATTCAGAAGCTGCTACGACGCCACCGGATCTGCAACATCCGTACAAGCAGATAGAAGGCGACTATAAATATTCATAAAATATCCCCTGCACGTGCACTATAAATTGTATACACATAGGTATACTAAAGGGGTAAATATATTCTCAACCCGCATGGGCCCCGGCGAGCGTGTTATTGGTACACACGTGACGTCTAGGGATGCTGCGCGGGTTGACAAGTGAATTCTAGTTCGAGCCCGATCCTCCTATATGGGTCAATAGGAGTCGACAAGGTTCGAACTCTCAAACAAATATACGGTTGCTACGACCGGTATATTTGTCTTGATACATTCGTATTAGGCCTTTAAGGCCTATAACAAAGAGAATTCACTGATGAGGGCATAAAGCCTACGAAATCTAATCCTCTGTCGACAACCCGACAGAGTTGACAAGGTTCGATCCATAAAGAGAAACGACCTCCAAACACCCCGATGATGGCCGTGTTGAATGCAGATCTCAACCGGAGGGGTTCCCAAATATTTTCAAATATCTCCCAAAAGTCCACACAAAATCCAAAGCTCCACCCAAATATCCAAAAAACCAAAATCCAAAAAATCTAAAAATCCCAAAAATATTTAAAAATGAAATAAATCCATCAACGCACTTAAAGCAAAATCCATCCGCCCTCCGCAACAATCTGTCGGGGTAGACAAATTCAAATAAACTCTAGCTCACAAAGAGCCAAATGCCTAGTCGAAAATATTACTAGGATACATTCTCAAAAGGTCTACTGCCAGTAAGGACGTGGTACGTGTCCTCTAACCGGCAGTTTCGCCGCCAAATGGCACTGCAGGTAAACGGTTATGACCCGGAGCCCTCTGAACCGAGTGGTTTTGCCGCCAAATGGCACCACAGATAGCGGTTATGGCCAGAGCCAATACGCTCCTTAATGGCGTTAAATCCTTAAGATATGAATCAATAGGATATGATCGATAGGGCACAAAGCCCTCTGTTAGCTAAGGTGGATTCAAATTTGTCCCCTTAGACAAACATCCAACCCCTGTCTACAAGGTCCCCTTGGACGAAACAACCCATGGCTGCCGACGAGGATCCTTCTGTCAAGTTGGGTCGACTACCTCCTCTGACTAAGTAGACCAGGGACCACGATGGACCGGGACGACGGAACCATGGGATCTTGATCGGGTCTATCATCCATTCCCCCACCATCCGCTTTAAGTGCTAGATGGTGAAATTTCTATTTTAAATATCAAAAAACCTTCAAATTCTCAAATATCAAACCACCAAATTCCCAAATTCTCCAACTATTTTCAAACCAAATTCTCAAATTTCCAAATACAAACTCATTGCTGCTACTATATGCCAGATAACACGTATACTCTACGTATCTGATTGACGACTAGCCTTAATCGAAAGTTCTCTCTCGTGATCGGGAGGGGTAATTAACTATAGGGGCTTGCGCCTATAGGAAACCAGAACTCAGATCATAAAGTCCCCACAAAATGAGGGCGAAATCTCTGGGTAGTGTCTTATCTACAAACCCATCTGCCTTCCAAAATTTACCTCGGAACTTAGTTCGTTAAAACTCCCTCGCTGAATAAGAAAAGCGAGCGGAGGCCGGGGACGAATTTTTGGAGCCTACAGATTTCTGGCGACTCCGCTGAGGATTGGTTTCTCTTTCCATCTTTGTCTAGTCGTCTCAGTGCTATAGTAACAGCTATATCAAATCGTACTCAATATTTTGAGTCTTTCAAAATGATCGTTTAATGATTCAAAACTCTGAATTTTCTAAAATGATCATTCAGCAAATTCATATGCATTTGGCAGTTTTTAAATTTATATTATTTTAATTACTTGCTAATCTTATTTTCTCTTATTTTTGTGTTCTGTGTAAGTCTCTGCATTTTGAAAGTGCGGGGTGATGTATCAGAATCTGATTACTAACCCTTGCCTTTCATTTATGCAGATGGATCTACAGAACACGCCGATGACTGTCCAGCTGGGACAAGGAGTCAGGATCCAGCTGGCTAATGCTATTATTGAGACCGGAAACACCGGAGCTACCATCCAGTTTGGTAGCGTTGACTTCCCGGCGATTGCTGCAAGGAATGCTGCCATTCCTGTGAATGGTAGGAATGTTGAGAAGTCTGCCAGAAGACTCAATGCTGATGAAGCTGTCACCCGTCGTATGCATCTGCCGGCACAACGACCTGTGGCTGAAAATTCTCGTGGGAGAATTTCTGTGTTCGAGAGGCTGTCACAGCCTGAGGCCCTGACCACTAGAAGAATTGTGAATGGTGGAAGAGTCTCTGTGGTGACTACAAACACCACACCCCTGTCGACCAGGTTATCTGCGCCTGGAGAGTACAATGCTGAAGCCTCCTCATCTAAAGGGAGGCCTACGAGAAGACAAAGGAGAAAAATAAATGCTGAGCTCCGAGCTCAGCATCAACAACTCCCGATCCATCCCTCCAATCTGTCGGCCCAAGTGCTTGAAGCCAATGTTCCTACCCGGAATAAATTTTCTGATTTAAAATGGGTGAAAAGGAATAGCTTCACTGGTGAGCTAAAGAAGTCTTTTTGGGAGCAACGACAGTAGGTCTCAGCTCCTCCAAAGAGAAAGGAACCTGAACTCTCTTAGCCCGGGTCTATCGGGTCCTGAAGACTGTAAAGGAGAAAGGTCTGAAAAAGAAAAAGTTCCAACGACCCTTAGTGATAGAGGCCAGGAGAACCCCGCCAAGGGAAAGACTATCCTTTGTCGCAGAGAGAAGAGAAAGAATGTATACCCCACGCGGTGAACGTCGGGGTGTGACACCTGAACCATATGTTCAGGGATCCACCACTGAAAGGTCCCGGTGGAAAGGAAAACAAGTATGGAGGCCAAAGCCTCAGAGGAATGAGAAAGAAAGAAGAGAAAGGAGGATTGATCTGGGCGTGACATCTGGTGAGGCTTCCCGGAGATCCGCCCCAATTTACAAACAACATCAGAAGTGGGCCCCAAAAAGGACCCATAATGATATTCTTCCAGACGGTAGACACCTTGGAGAATCCTCTAGGGGATCTCGTCGTCCTCCATCTCCTCCAAAGGAGGAGACTAACTTCGATCGCAGCCCACTGATCGAAGAAGTCCCCGTGCCTAATCAAGAACCGGAAATCCAATGGCGTCGTCGCTCGGAGATCCGACTACTGGAAGAAAATATAGATGATCAAAAGCTAGAGGAAGAAGAACTCCTTGAAGGGGAAGAAAATATTGACGAAAATATTAATGAATTTATGGAGGAAAATTTAGAAGAAAATATTGATGAATTTTTAGAGGAAAATTTAGAAGAAGAAATTCAAGAAACAAATGACACTCTGGATATGGAAGTTGTCTATATGGTGACACATATAAACATCCATGATGGTGCCAATTATGATGACGATGAAGATGAAGAGCGGTGGCAACCGCCACCCCGGCAAGTATACCGTCGTCGTCGTAGAGAAGGGTCCACCACTGGCAGAAGTCGTCATTCTCAAGAAGAAGAAGAAGAAGTGGAGGAAGTAGATGAAAACCCTTCTGAGGCCGAAAATGTCACACTTGCTGAAATGCGGCGACAAATGAGGCGACAAATGAGGGCCAAAGACAGAGAAATCTCTCAGTTGAATGAGAAGATGACTGAGATGATGGATCAGATGGAGGCAATGATGCAGATGATGCAGAAAACTGTTGTTGTTGGTGCCATGCCCAATCCTCCTCCGGAGCCTCCAAACTTTCAAATGCCTCAAGTGTCGGGAATACGGGGCACTCCTGAAGGTGGTCGCGAAGCCCATAATATCGTTCGTCAGCCCACCCCACAAAATATTGCAAGTACTTCCGAACCAGTAACTGCTGCACAGTTGGAAAGAATAATCACAGAAAAGATCAGGGCTATTATAGCCGTCGATCAAGCAGAAAAGTTGGTGGGCAAAGGTCGTCCGTACCCAGCTGAGTACGACCAAGTACCATACCCGAAAGGGTATTCGGTCCCAAAGTTCAACACTTTCAACGGTAATAACAACCCCAGGCAGCACCTGGCACAGTTTAAAGCCACCTGTGGGAACACAGGAGGAAATGACGCCCTACTCTTCCGACAATTCGTCAGCAGTTTGACAGCAACTGCTTTCGAATGGTATGCTGAACTACTGAATGATTCTGTGAAGACCTTCGCAGAATTAGAAAATATGTTTGTAAAAAGATTCGCTAGTGCAACTGAGAAAATTACGATCGCTGACCTCACTCTGGATAAGAGAAAAAGAGAAGAATCAGTGACTAAATATATCACTCGCTGGCGAAATGTGAGCAGCAGTTAGAAGAAGAGCATGTCGTACAGTTGTTAATGGGCAACATTGATGACAAGATGCAACCCTTCCTGTGCATTGCTACAATCAACACATTTCAAGACTTGCTCGACAGAGTGGCCAAATTTGAGAAACTGAATTTGTCCAGGTCAGAAAATCACTCTGATAAGCCCAAAAAAGCTAAGGCCCCGGGTGCTAGAAGGGGTGAGGCTGACTCTACATTCTTCTCTAGAGCTGATAGAGAAAAACAAGTGATTTACAATGTAGATAAAGGCAAGCAGCCGATGCAATATCACGAAAAGCCCAAACAGGCCTACAACCCCAACCCCCAACCGAAGCTGATATTAGGGGGAAATGATAAGCCACGGACTTATCAAGCTGGAGGCCAAAGACAAACAATAGGAACTGGTGATAGAACGTTCCAATCCCTCAAAGATAAAATGAATAAAGAATATTCATTCAAAAGGGAAAGTGTCGCCAAATTATTTCGACAAGTGTTGAAATCGGGTTTAGAACTGCCTGAATGCAAGAGGCCCGAAGAGTCGAAGCACACTGGTGACCCGAATTATTGCCTATATCATCGGGTACTCAGCCATCCTATTGAAGATTGCTACATATTCAAGGATTGGCTTGAAAGAAAATATCAAAAAGGGTAACTCACATTGTCTGACAATGTGTTGTCTCACCCTAGAAAGGAATCAGCTCGGCTAGTCACGTCCTATTTCGTACCCCTGGTTGAAGAAAGGAGAAACAAAAAGAAGCCAAGTCAAGAAGAACAGTGGGAGACTGCGGTCTCTAAGAAGACTGTGAAAATGTTGAAGCAGATTGAATGAGTTTCAGGTGTAAAGTGGAAGTCTCCTATTGAGCCAATGATAGATTTGAAGGCACTGCCAGTGGTACGACCTTCTACTTCAAAACAGTTTTCCAACCAAGTTAGTTCTTCAAAGACTGAAAAGAAGAAATCATCCAAGAAGAAGACCAAGTTGAAGAAGCCCAAGGAGAAGATGACCGCAACTCAGAGGGTTATTGATAGTTTGGATGAGTACTACCAGACTGTGAGGCGACCTATCAAGCTTGCTGACTTCATGGCATAAGCTCAAAATTGATGAAGCTGAAGAAGATGATGAGAATTCTCTTCCAACAGAAGTATGTCGGGTCATCTCAGTGGCGCCGAATGCCTCGATAAAAGAGAAATACACAGAAGAAGTACCATCTGAATCCTGTATGATTGTTTTGCCAATGGATTACAATTCGGAGGAAGATTTGAATTTTCCAGAGGGAGACGAATCAGACCCTAACATAGCGTCTCGGATGGGACATGTAAACTTGGGCGGTGATTCTGAATCAATAAACGAGTCCCTAGACGCGGCAATGGCTGACTCTGAAGAAAATATACAGTTAAATGACTCTGAACCGGAGGAGATTGCTCAAGTGCAATTAAGAAGCGGCAAGATACTACCGCCTCCACCGAAGAAAGGGGTCTCCAATAAAGATAAGGAGAAAGAGATAATTATCAACGATGACATTATCCCTGAAGATCCTAAGAAAAAGAAGACCTCAGCCAATGGGATAGATTATAATATCTTATCTCATCTAAGAAAAATTCCAGCATAACTCAGCATATACGATGCTTTGGTGATGTCTAAAGACCTTCGGGAGACTCTGATTCAGACTGTCAAAGATTCCGAAAGATACGAGGCGTATTTTGCTGAACGTAGTTTGACTGAGGTTCTGCAAGCTCGAAATGAGCCATTCATTACTTTCTCCGAAGAAGACATGATGCTCGGAACTGCAGACCATAATCGTCCTCTGTATGTTACTGCAGAGAGCGATAAGCTGATTATCAGTCAAATTCTAATTGATCCTGGATCCTCCGTGAATCTGATAAGTTTGAAAGCACTAAGATCCCTCTGCCTTGATGTGGAACACCTCGGGCCAGATAAGTTGATGGTGCATGGTTTCAATGAAAAAGGGCAGAAGACCCTCGGATTGTTTATGCTCCCTCTTGTATTTGGAGAACTCCATACAGAAGCTAAATTTCATGTGATTGACACGGATACTTCATTCAAGGCGCTACTAGGTCGTCCCTGGTTGCATGAGTATGGCATTGTCCCATCAACACTACACCAGTGTATGAAATATATCAAAGATGGAGAAGAATTCAGGATCTCTGGTGACATTCAGCCCTTTACAGTTCATGAAGCCACAGTTTATGAAGATGCACGGTACTTCATGCCAAAGAAGCAAAAGTCTTCGAGCTCCCTCGAAGCTAAAGCATCAAATCTAAAGAGTACAAAGCGACCTGAACTGGAGGGTAGGAAAAAGCATGTGGGGAGAAAGAAGGCAGTGTCGACTCTTCCCAAAGCGCCGACCATTCCAAAAGAAAAGAAGCATGTACCTCATCTTGGGAATGACACAGATGAAGATGA
Organism: Dendrobium huoshanense; assembly: GCA_016618105.1. Lineage (NCBI taxonomy): Eukaryota > Viridiplantae > Streptophyta > Magnoliopsida > Asparagales > Orchidaceae > Dendrobium > Dendrobium huoshanense. The sequence continues at coordinate 42,619,267 of CM028351.1, forward strand.
TGTTACTCCTGCTAAATCTCGGAAAGTGTGTCAGTCAACGGATGAATGGAGCAGGCAGGTCAAATTTTCAAATGATGATTATGACTACGACTCCATTTACATGAACACGGTGCAGAATGTGTTCTCTAGAAGAATTGACAGCCTATCAATTTCAGATAGTGTACTCGTAGTCACGCGTGTTCCTTTACAACATTTCAAAGAAATTATTCCGCGCGAGGTGCATAAAGTTGAAGAACTCGCCACCCTCTATCTGCCTCCCCGTAAAAATGGGACTATTCCAAAGAATGTGTTATATTCTACGGGAGTTCGTGAAGAGGAGAATCATGATTGGGATTACATGATCCTCGATTCTGAAGAGTTATTTCCTACGAGGCTACCTAGGTTCAATACCAAAAATATTCAGAGAATGCTACTAAAGCAAGTCGATATTCCTACTACCAAGAGACAACTTCGTACAAGTTTGGGCCTTTGGTATGGAAGGAGTCCGCGTCCGTTACAGTAAAAGGATACAGACGCATATAAAAGTATTGAATTCATCAAAAGAAAATTTCTCCGGAAAGAGATTTGTCGTGCCATCACATGCGTGGAAATTGAATCCGAAGATGGTGATGCTGAAGAGACATACGAGGCTGATGATTATGATAAACAGCCCGTAGAAGCCGAGCCTGCACCAGAAGAGCTTGAAGATGGTGGACAGGCAGCCACTATGGATGAACTAAGAGAAGTCAACTTGGGAACTGAGGAGGATCCTTGCCCAACCTTCATTAGTTCTCTCCTACCCGAAGAACAGATAGAAGAAATAAAAGAACTCCCATGTGAATTCAAGAATTGCTTTGCCTGGACATATGCTGAGATGCCTGGCTTATCCCCTGACGTAGCAATTCACAGATTAGCAATCAAACCGGATGTAGCACCCGTCAAACAAGCTCCAAGGAGAATGAGACGGGAGGTTGAAGAACAAGTGATTGCCGAGACAAAGAAGCTCATTGATGCAGGCTTCATCCGAGAAGAAAAGTATGCTGATTGGATCGCAAATATCGTCCCAGTGAAGAAGAAGAATGGGCAAATTCGTGTCTGTATTGACTTTAGGGACCTCAACAAGGCGTGCCCAAAAGATGATTTTCCACTTCCTGTATCCGAACTCCTGGTGGACAATATATCCAACTACGACATGTTCTCCTTTATGGATGGATCGTCAGGATACAATCAAATCAAAATGGCGCCGGAGGATGAAAAGCATACATCATTTAGGACGCCCATCGGAATTTTCTACTACACAGTCATGCCCTTTGGCCTGAAGAACGCTGGTGCCACCTACCAGCGGGCGATGACTCACATATTTGATGATTTGATACATCAGAAGGTCGAGTGTTATGTAGATGACCTTGTTGTTAAAAGCCTTGGCCGAAATGATCACTTAAAAGATCTCAGAATCGTATTTGAGAGAATCAGAAAGTTTGATCTTAAGATGAATCCTCTCAAATGTGCTTTTGGGGTTTCCTCTGGCAAATTCCTGGGGTATGTTGTTCGTCATCGAGGAATAGAGATCGACCCCAACAAAATTAAGGCAATAACAGAGATGCCACCACCAAGGAACCTTCGACAGCTTCGCTCGCTGCAAGGACAACTGGCTTTCATTCGAAAATTTATATCAAATCTATCGGGTAGGTGCCAGTCATTTTCAAAGCTAATGAAGAAAGATGTCAGTTTCAAATGGGACGCAGAATGCCAGGAAGCATTTGATAGTATCAAGAAATACTTGTTAAATCCTCCAATTCTAGCAGCGCCGATTCCGGGGAAATCTCTCATACTGTATACAGCAGCACTAGAAGAGTCCCTCGGAGCACTATTGGCCCAGAATAATGAAGAAGGCAAAGAAAATGCGCTCTACTACATCAGTCGAAGGTTGATTGGAGCAGAAAGCCGTTATTCCCCAATTGAAAAGCATTGTCTGGCGCTGATTTTTGCGGTTCAGAAACTCCGCCACTATATGCTATCCCATAAAATCACCCTGATATTGAAGATCGATCCGCTGAAGTTCTTGATGACAAGACCAGTGTTGACAGGTCGTCTAGCCAGGTGGGCAGTATTGTTATTGCAGTTTGAAATCATATACATGCCACAGAAGGCGGTGAAAGGACAAGCCTTGGCAGATTTTCTTGCTGCACACCCAATCCCGGCCGATTCTCCATTAAATGATGATTTGCCCGATGAGCAGATAATGCAGGTCGAGGAGAATGAAAGCCTATCATTCTGGGAAATGTACTTTGACGGAGCATCGTCGATTAGACCTGTCCGACCTCCAAATATTGTAAGAGCCCGAGCCGGCATCGGTCTCATTTTCGTAGCACCCGAGGGAGGCATAATGAGGTTCTCATTCAGTTTGACTGAACCTCGAACCAACAACGAAGCCAAATACGAAGCTCTATTAGCAGGGTTGGAGATTGCAATCGATGTCAGAATCCAACGTCTCCAAATCTTTGGTGATTCTCAGCTCGTGATAAATCAGGTCCTCGGCATTTATAAGGTTGGCAAAGTCGAATTGGCCCACTATCACCGGCGAGCCCTCGAGCTTCTGAAGCAAGTACCAAATGTCAAAATGGCTCGAGTTTCTCGAGGACAAAAAGCTAAAGCAGATTGTCTGGCCAAATTAGCCAAAGAAATGGCAAACATCAACGATGAGAGGCCTATATTCATCGGGGTTTACACTCGTATGGTCTTGGAGCCCGCTCCGTTACAATTCCCGAGGGCAGAAGGAATTTCAGATTCAAGTCAGCAGGATGAAACTCCAGTTGACCCTCAACCTCTCCATCAGATTGTTATGGAGAATTATCCAGAAGAATATCACGTGGCCAAGAGACATAAAGCTAGTCAAGCTTCAGAATCGTGGTGGCATTGTTTAGATATTGAAGTCGAAAATGATGGGAGACAGTCATTCATTGACTACTTCAAGGAAAATAAACTCCCGACAGAAAAGTCTATGGCCGTGCAAATTCGAAAAAGGGCGTTGAGATACGCATTTGTTAATAACACGTTGTACAGACGAGCCTTTGATCAAATGTGGCTAAGGTGTTTGGGGACCAAGGAAGCTGATAAAGTGGTAGCAGAAATCCACGAAGGACTTTGCGGGGCACATCAGTCAGGTCCCAAAATGGCCACTAAAATCAAAAGAATGGGTTATTATTGGCCGACTATGGTCAGAGATTGTATCAACCACGCTAAGAGGTGCCACGAGTGTCAAATCCACGGTGATGTTATACATCAGCCTCCAAATCCATTGCACCTGACAATAGCATCTTGGCCATTTGAATGTTGGGGCACTGATATAATCGGCCCAATAGATCCGCCGTCATCAGCGGGACATCGATTTATTCTGATAGCGACAGACTACTTTTCCAAGTGGGCAGAAGCAGCTCCGTTCAGAGAGGTCACATCCGAGCATGTGGTCAACTTTTTCACCCACAACGTTGTTTACAGATTCGGTGTGCCACGCCGCATAATCTCAGACAACGGTACTGCATTCAAAAGTATAAAAATTTATAAGTTCGTTGATCGGTACAAGATCGATTGGCGATATTCATCCATATACAATCCAAGGGCAAATGGATTGGCGGAAGCCTTCAACAAGACGCTGGTGAAATTGTTAAAGAAAATTCTCACCAAGAACAAAAGAGAGTGGCATACGAAGATGGCAGAAGCTCTATGGGCCTATCGTACAACCTACAAAACACCAACCAAAGCCACTCCTTACTCTCTAGTGTTCGTTGTTGAAGCTGTATTACCATTGGAGGTTGAATTACCGTCACTCAGGGTAGCAATTCAGAATGATCTCACTCAAGAACAGAATGCTCGCCTCAGAATGGAGGAGCTCGACGCACTTGATGAACTCAGGTTACAAGCTCAACAAAACCTGGAAATCTACCGAGGAAGAATGACAAAGTCTTTTGATCGAATGGTGCGTCCTCGATCATTTCAAGAAGGAGAGTTGGTCCTGGTGCTGAGAAGACCAATCATCCCACACAGAAAAATTGGTGGCAAGTTCGTATCCAATTGGGAAGGCCCCTTCGTCATCGAGAAAGTGTACCAAGGAGGAGCATATCAATTGATCGATTTGAACGGTCAGAGACCCATGCCGCCTATCAACGGTCGACACTTAAAGAAATATCACGCATGAAAATTCCATATCTGATGTATTTTGTGATGATTAAAATTTTATATGCATATTTATTAATGTATGTTTGCTCATATTTTGAAATTCTCTTGTATAGCAAGAACGCATTTCAAAATCCCCCCATCAGACTGGGGGCATTTTAAATATTTATTCAAGTCGACATCGCGCTGCGTGCCGAGATCCTCGAATAAATATTTAATTACTAATTATAATTAACTATTAATTGGTTATAATTATTAATTATAATTAATTATTAGTTATTATAATTATAATCAATTAATCATAATTAATTAATTAGTCTTAATTAATCATTAATTATAATAAATTAAGTAATCATGAGTAATTATTTATAGTTAATTATTTTCTAATTATAATTAATTATTAATTAATTGATTATAATTAGTTAATTAATTACTATTAATTATAATTGACCATTATTAATTATAATTAATTAGATGTTATTACTTATGATTAACTATAATTAATTATGATTATTATTAAATAAAAAAAAAGAATGCTTCTCTCTCTTGCCTCGAGTCAACGCCGACGACCGCCAAGGTATAACTCCTAAACCCTAAAACTCTGAGAACTCGTTTCAACACATGCGTCGAGACAAAACGACCACCTATGCACGCTTTTCTTAGCGTGGTGGGAGGGATTGCGTCCCGACGCTTGCGACGAAGCGGGTAATCACCCAAATTCCTTCTTCGAAGTTCGTATCGCCTTGGAAACCCCGCCTATGCATGCTTTTCTTAGCGTAGTGGGAAGGGATCCCGGTGCGATGCGCGCAACGAAGCGGGGATACCCTTAAGTACCCGCTTGCAGGGAAATAACTGCCTTGCTTACAAAATATTTTCAAAATTAATAAAATACTTTTTTTTACAAACAAAAAATACCCATGCACGCTTTTCTTAGCGTGGTGGGGGATCGAAAAAAAATTACACGGCCGCGGTGTCCTCGAAAGAGGGCATCTACCATGCACGCTTTTCCTAGCGTGGTGGGAAAGGCTCAGTTTTTCCGTAGTTTTCCCCTAAACGGGGGAGACGTCGGGAGGCTGCCGAAATTTGGATTGAAAATCCAAGGACTTAAACAATTTGGAGCATGGACTGGATTGAACTCAGAAGAACAACGAAGGATTTGTACTTGGACTTTGGACAAGATTCAAAATGGCTTAATAAAGAATTGAACCCAAGTAAAATAAAATTGAACTTGGACTCTCATTCGAACATGAAAAAGGACTCATTTTGAGCTCGAACGAACTCAAATCATTATTTGAACAACTTGGACATACAAATTTGACTACAAAGAATAAAGCATTGGGACTAAAATTTGAGCTCAAAGGACTACAGGGGAATTGTGGACATACATTTGAACCTGAATAGAACAAGATCACTTGAGACTTGTAAACTTGGTTTGAACCAAGTGAGAAGAACTTGACATGAAAATGATATCAAAACTTTAATTGAATATTAAGGAATATGTCATAACTTGAACCCAAGTGAACAAATGCAAAGGACCTAATGTGAACTCAAACTTAAATCACATGCAGAATGATGAACTTTTAGTTGAGTAAAAATTTCCAATATGGCATGCTTTCAACCAATGCCACAAAACCATTCTTTGGAAAATTAGGGATTGTCCCTTCAATTGGATGGTGAATACCAATGACCAATGGTGTCAAGCTCATCATATATGTTGCAATCCATTTTGCAAGTATAATTTGACATCCAAATAATAAAAGATTTCTAGAATTTGGCTTAATCATAAAGCTATGGTATGTGATAGTCCTCTTACAATGGTGAACATGATAGATCCTTAAGCAACAACCAAGGTATTGTAAGGAATGTGACGATCTACCTATGAGTTACAATGCAAAATATTTAATAAACGTTGAGGAATTATCATTTTATTGGAATGTAAATGTCATCAAGTAAACTCTTCATACAAGATTTGAGTTATCTTCCAATGTAGTGGGAGACTTACAATATTCAACATGGCCCATTTACATGCAACAACCAAAGGATCAATATGCAATGATAGGTTGATGTATCCTCAAGTGCTATGTATCATGTAAATATATATATATGCAACATACATTGAACACTATGAGATGCTTATAATCAATGCAAACAAAGAGGGCAATTCACTTGCAAGCAACATTGGTGGATATATTATAGATCTGATTAGTCTTCTACAGACACTAGCGTACATTCAACACGTCATATGTAAGCCCCTACGGGTCGTTGTAGAAGACTCATAGTGCACCCAGTCTAATGTCCACGAGCAAGATCCAAGGTGATTATATCAAGTATCAAGTGTTTATGAGTTACAATGAGAAGATTGATTTTGTGTGCAACAAGCTATATATAAGCTTCTACAATCCAAAGCAGGAGATTCGTTAGTGCACTGCGATCCACCTGCAGAAATCAATAAGTAGTGCACGATAGTCTACCTGTACGAAGCAGCGAACAACTCTATTCAGAAGCTGCTACGACGCCACCGGATCTGCAACATCTGTACAAGCAGACAGAAGGCGACTATAAATATTCCAAAAATACCCCCTGCACGTGCACTATAAATTGTATACACATAGGTACACTAAAGGGGAAAATATATTCTCAACCCGCATGGGCCCCGGCGAGCGTGTTATTGGTACACACGTGACGTCTAGGGATGTTGCGCGGGTTGACAAGTGAATTCTAGTTCGAGCCCGATCCTCCTATATGGGTCAATAGGAGTCGACAAGGTTCGAACTCTCAAACAAATATACGGTTGCTACGACCGGTATATTTGTCTTGATACATTCGTATTAGGCCTTTAAGGCCTATAACAAATAGAATTCACTGATGAGGGCATAAAGCCTACGAAATCTAATCCTCTGTCGACAACCCGACAGAGTTGACAAGGTTCGATCCATAAAGAGAAACGACCTCCAAACACCCCGATGATGGCCGTGTTGAATGCAGATCTCAACCGGAGGGGTTCCCAAATATTTTTAAATATCTCTCAAAAGTCCACACAAAATCCAAAGCTCCACCCAAATATCCAAAAAACCAAAATTCAAAAAATCTCAAAATCCCAAAAATATTTAAAAATGAAATAAATCCATCAACGCACTTAAAGCAAAATCCATCCGCCCTCCGCAACAGTCTGTCGGGGTGGACAAATTCAAATAAACTCTAGCTCACAAAGAGCCAAATGCCTAGTCGAAAATATTACTAGGATCCATTCTCAAAAAGTCTGCTGCTAGTAAGGACGTGGTACGTGTCCTCTAACCGGCAGTTTCGCCGCCAAATGGCACTGCAGGTAAACGGTTATGACCCGGGGCCCTCTGAACCGAGTGGTTTTGCCGCCAAATGGCACCACAGATAGCGATTATGGCCAGAGCCAATACGCTCCTTAATGGCGTTAAATCCTTGAGATATGAATCAATAGGATATGATCGATGGGGCACAAAGCACTCTGTTAGCTAAGGTGGATTCAAATTTGTCCCCTTAGACAAACATCCAACCCCGGTCTACAAGGTCCCCTTGGACGAAGCAACCCATGGCTGCCGACAAGGATCCTTCTGTCAGGTTGGGTCGACTACCTCCTCTGACTAAGTAGACCAGGGACCACGATGGCCCGGGACGACGGAACCATGGGATCTTGATCGGGTCTATCATCCATTCCCCCACCATCCGCTTTAACTGTTAGATGGTGAAATTTCTATTTTAAATATCAAAAAACCTTCAAATTCTCAAATATCAAACCACCAAATTCCAAAATTCTCCAACTATTTTCAAACCAAATTCTCAAATTTCCAAATCCAAACTCATTGCTGATATTATATGCCAGATAACACGTATACTCTACGTATCTGATTGACGACTAGCCTTAATCAAAAGTTCTCTCTCGTGATCGGGAGGAATAATTAACTATAGGGGCTTGCGCCTATAGGAAACCAGAACTCAGAACATAAAGTCCTCACAAAATGAGGGCGAAATCTCTGGGTAGTGTCTTATCTACAAACCCATCTGCCTTCCAAAATTTACCTCGGAACTTAGTTCGTTAAAACTCCCTCGCCGAATAAGAAAAGCGAGCGGAGGCCGGGGCCGAATTTTCGGAGCCCACACAATAATTTAAGAGAAGAAAGATACAGATGGTGCAAGAATCGTGGATAGACAAGAAGAGGTTGAAAACCAAGATGAAATAAAAAGGGAAAGGGGAAAGGAGGCTATCTCACAAAGTAGAATAAAACCCGCAAGTTACAATCCAAAAATAATCACATACTACTCTCTTGTAGAAAAAAATAGCTCTTTATATAAGAGAAAAATGACCCAACATCCTTATAAATGTGCCAACCAAAATAATCAAAAGAAGCCTCGCAAATTAGTCCTTTTAATGTGGAGATAAAATTCTTAAAATATGAAAACAGCATAAGGAAAAAAGGGGGAAGCACCTTGGAAAAAAAGTCAGCATAAACAAACAAAAACTGATGGAGAACATGAACAGCCCACCGAAATCTGCATGGGGAATATGAACAGCCCACCAAAATCTGCATGGGGAATATGAACAGCCAACAAAATCTGCATAGAGAATATGAACAACCCAAAAAATTTTGCATGGGAAACACGAACAACAACCAAAATAGTGTATAGAGAAAATGAACAGTCAACCAAAACCCTTAAGAAACCATAAACAACAAAGGGAATCCAAATATTGCCTAGATAACACACTTCAAAACAGCCTAGAGAACTCCGACAGCCAGCATAAATTAAATACCCATATTGCAAACAATGAAGCAAAAGAAAATATAAAATTATCAAGGCTTGCCCACATCAATTCTCCCCTGGTGGAAAATTCTGACCTCCTGTTAGTACTGTCTCAAAACTTTGAAAATGCAGCATTTTTATTTACTAAATTAACGCTTCGTACTCTCCTCGGATGATCTCCTTTTCTTTCTAAAATTCGAATAAAAGCTGAAGCTTCCTATTTTTATATCATTCGCACATAAATACATTTTCTCTAGTATTTTGTAAAGTTCGTTCTGAAGTGGATCAATAGAAAATCCCTGTGGTGAAACCCATCTAGTTGTAGGAATTTTCTCTTATGGAATAGTTAGCATAGAATCTTGACTTTCAAAATTTGCAGGATCAAATTCATCTTGACTCCTTTACATCATGACTTGAAACATCGGCTTGTAGAAGATGGTCCAATTTTTTTTTCTAAAAAAAAATGGAAGAATAAAAAAAAAAAAGCAAAACTCTGATACGAAATTGATGAAACCAGGGAATCCTAAGCCAAGTAAGAGAACATTAAGTATGCAACATAAAAAAACACCAACTAGAATTGCAATAAAAAAGACCTTCCTTTTAATATGACAAATAGAATACAACTAAGCTTTCAACTTTTAATAGAAAACACTTACAAATTATATTAGAACAAGACACGACACAACTTAAGGCTTACAATAATTTATGAGAAGAAAGATATAGATGGGGAGGGAACCGTTGATAGAGAAGAAAAGTATAAACTGAGACAAAATAGAAGAGGGAAATGGGAAAGGAGGCTAGCTCGCAAGCTAGAATAAAACCCGCATGTTACATTCCAAAAATCATCAAATACTCCTCGCTTGCAGAAAAAAAAAATAGCTCCTTATTTAGGAGGAAAATGACCTAACAGTCACATAACTGTGCCATTCAAAGTAACCAATAGAAGCCTCATACGTTAGCCCTTTTAATGAGTTAATACACCTAGAATATCAAAACATTAGAAGGGAAAAAGGGGGCAGCACCGTGGAAAAAATAACCAGCATAGGGAAATAAAAGCTGCATGGAGAACATGAACAACCCACCAAAATCTACATGGGGAACATAAACCGCCAACAAAATCTGCATAGAGAACATGAACAACCCACCAAAATTTGTATGGGGAACATGAACAACCAACAAAATCTATATATAGAGAACATGAATATCCAACTGAAATCCTTGAAAAACCAAAAGTCAGCAAAAGGAATCCAAATGTTGCTTAGAGAACACACTTCAAAACAGCCTAGAGAACTCCAACAACTATTCGAAATTAAATACTCATATTGCTAACAAGGAAGCAAAAGAAAATATAAACTTATCAACCTTTGCCTACATCAATTCTCCCCTGGTGGAGAATTCTCTTCTCCTGTTGAGATCGTCTCAAAACTTTGAAGATGCGGTATTTCTGTTTTCTGAATTAGCGCGTCGTACTTTCTTCATATGGTCTCCTTCTCTTGATCAAATTAAGAGAAAGCTGAAGCTTCCTATTTTTATATCGTTCTGCACATAAATACATTATCTCTTATATTTTGCAAAATTCATTCTGAAGTGTATCAATAGAACATCCTTGTTGAGAAATCATCCTGATTGTTGGAATTTTCTCTTCTGAAAGACATAGAAGGTTGACTTTCAAAAGAAAAAGAAAGGATTGCAAATGATTGTCCTTTTTTTCTTCTAAAGAAAAAGAAAGACTTGAAACTTCGGCTTGTAAATGATTGTCCTCTTATTTTTCTAAAGAAAAAGAAAGGAAGAATCACAAAAACCAAAGCTGTTATATCAAATTGATGCAACCTAGGAATCCTAAGTCTAGTAAGAGAGCATTAAGTATGCAAAGGAAAAAAATACCAAATAGAATTTCAATAAAAACAGACATTCCTTTTAATATGACAAATAAAACACAACAAAGCTTTCATCTTCTAATAAAAACCACTTACAATTTATATTAGAACAAGACACGACACAATTTAAGACTTACAATAATTTAAGAGAAGAAAGATCCAGATGGGGCGAGAACCGTGAATAAAGAAGAAGTGGAAAACCGCGACGAAATAGAAGACGAAAAGGGAAAAGGAGGATAGCTCGCAAGCTAGAATAAAACCCACAGGATACATTCCAAAAATCATCACACACTCCTCACTTGCAAAAAAAATGGCTCCATATAGGAGGAACATAACCCAACAGACACATAAATGTATCATCCAAAGTAGCCAATAGAAGCCTCACAAGTTAGCCGCTTTAATAAGGAGTTAATATACCTATAATATGAAAACAACAGCATGGAAAAAGGGGGCAGTACGTTGGAAAAAAATAGCCAGCATAGGGAAACAAATACTGCAAGGAGAACATGAAATACCCACCAAACTCTGCATGGGGAACATGAACAACCATCAAAATATGCATAGAGAACATGAACCACCAAAATCTGCATGGGGAACATGAACAACCAACAAAATATGCATAGAGAATACGATCAGCCAACCAAAATTCTTGAGAAACCAAAAGCCAACAAAGGGAATCCAAATATTGCCTATGAAACACACTTCAAAATTAAATATTCATATTGTTAACAATGAAGCAAAAGAAAATATTAAATTATCAAGCCTTGCCAATATCAGAGCTCCTCAACGTGTTGTATTAATGTTGATCTTAAAAAAACAAATGGATAGTCCTCAACTATTGGTTTAAACATTTGGGTCATAATTAATTTGATTATTGGTAAGATTGACTATAATGACCTTAGCACCCTAAATGAAAATAAAGATTTCTGTTTTTATCGGCGTATTAGTACAACTGAAGTTAGAGAGGCTTTAAAGAAAATGAAGGATGGAAAAGCTGTTGGACCTGATGATATTCCAATTGAGGTGTGGAAATGCTTAGAAGATGAAGGAATTTCATGGCTTACTAAACTTTTTAATACTATTTTGAAGACTAAAAAGATGCCAGATGAGTGGAGAATGAGCGTGTTAATTCCTATTTTTAAGAATAAAGGTGATGCACAAGATTGTGCGAATTATAGAGGTATTAAGTTAATGTGTCATACTTTAAAACTTTGGGAGCGAGTTATGGAGCATAGGTTGCGGCGTGATACTAATGTTTCTCATAATCAATTTGGATTCATGCCGGGTAGGTCGACTATGGAAATCATACATTTATTAAGAGGTTTGATGGAGAAATATAGAGAAAATAAGGATGATCTACATATGATATTTATTGATTTAGAAAAAGCATATGATAAAGTTCCAAGAGAAGTGCTATGGAGAGTTCTTGAGAAGAAAGGAGTCAATAATGCTTATATTCAAATCATTAAAGATATGTATGCAGGAGCTATTACTTGTGTTCAAACACAAGGTGGATTGACCAAGTATTTCCCTATTTCGGTTGGGTTAAATCAAGGATCAGCCTTAAGCCCATATCTTTTTGCTTTAGTCATGGATGTTCTCACTAGACATTTGCAAGAGGATGTACCTTGGTGTATGCTTTTTGTTGATGATATTCTTCTTGTTGATAAGACTAGAGAGGGAGTTGAAGGTAAACTTGAATTATGGAGGTCAACCTTAGAGTCTAAAGGTTTTCGCTTGAGTAGATCTAAAACGGAATATATGGAGTGTAATTTTAGTAGTAATAAACCTAGTGAGGTGATTGTGACTTTCGGCGATCAAGTCATTAATAAGAGTACATGTTTTAGATATCTTGGATATATTGTTCAGAGTGATGGTGAAATAGATGGGGATATTATCAGCAGAATTCAAGTTGGATGGTTGAAGCGGAGGAATGCATCGGGCTTGTTATGTGATAGAAATGTACCCCTCAAACTTAAGGGAAAATTCTATAAGATGGTAGTGAGGCCAGCAATGCTTTATGATGCCGAATGTTGGCCATTAAAAGAGAAGCATAATACTAAATTAAGAGTGGCAGAGATGAGGATGCTCAGGTGGATGAGTGGCTTTACCCTTAGAGATATGATACGAAATGAGCGTATACGTGAAAAGGTTGGAGTAGCTCCAGTAGAAGATAAGATTAGAGAGAGTCGCCTTAGATGGTTTGGTCACATAAAACGGCGGCCTTCCGATGACCCGGTTAGGAGAGTAGAGGTATTAGATTTGACTTATGTTAAAAAATGTAGGGGTAGACCTAAAAAGGCTTGGTTAGAAAATATTAGGAATGACCTTTCTTTATTAGATTTAAATGAGAATTTGACTTTTAATAGGACACAATGGAGAAAAAGGATTCATGTAGGCGACCCCACGTAGTGGGATAAAGGCTTGATGTTATTGTTATTGTTGTTGTAAATCAGGCCTAACTTTTGATCCCCATTTGGCTTCACGCTCCCAAATAAGTGGTATCATATCACATAATTTAGTTGAGATGGATGAGTCGAACCTTACCAACTTCTATCATCACCTAAAAAAGATCAAGAGCAGAAAATACATGATGAATCTGCACGGATGAGTGAGTTTGAGATAAATTATACTTGATGATATTAAAAAGCTTCCATTTCAAGGAGAATTGTAATAAATTTGGAGAGCTCTCTTATAAAGAGAGATTATTAAGACACATGAGAACATTAAAGTTAGTAACACAAAATATTTAAAAAATATAATGTTTCAGGAACAAGTGGTTTACTACACTGCATAAAACATTAGATATCCCATTTCAGACATAAATGTAAATAGACAATTACAAAAACATTTTTACTAAGAGGAATATTATTAGAATTTAACTACTCATCTCATTTTCTCTTTTCTTATGAAAACCAAAATTCCTAACCTCTCTTCCTCAATTGGATGTCAGCCACAATCTCCTAATTCTTCTAAACAACTTGCAGTTCAAATAAAAGCTAAAACTCATACATAAACCCTAGAGTCAATCTTTATTCTACCCTACATCTACAAAGAGCTGGATCCTAATTCACTATGACTGCAAGCTTCCTCCAAACCCTCTAAACCTCCCTTAGACCATAGATTTAAATATTCCTTAAACCAAGCTCCCATGGCCCTAAGGTCAGCATAGCAGATCCATTCAAAGCTTCAACAAAACAAAATTATTAGCTCCTTCAAATCAATCCTATCGAGTAAATGCCTAAAATATCATCACTTATATTTGGATCATTCTGGTATAATATTCTATAAAAGGAAGCAATCCTAGCATCATACATGCATGGATGTATGCAAGTATATATCAATATGTGCTTGCATGTACAAATGCGTGAACACTAGGACGCAGGTATCTAGGTATAGACAATTTTATGAAGAAATGCGAAGTGCACGTGTACACTGATACATGTTGCTTTAAACGTGTAATTATAAATACTTATGTATATAAAGGATAACTTTCTTTTTCTTATTGCTATAGAAATCCAAGACGAGATAAAGCAAAGTGATTTTGCACTATTAGATGCCCAGCAAACTACGTTCACCCAAATAACGGCTGAAAAAAAGGAACAAAATAAAGCCAGTGCTTCTCTTTAATAAGGAATTTCCTAAAAGAAGCAAATTAAAAAAACAGTTGGATTCATAGATACTTACAGTTGTAGTCAGTCCAACCAATAACTTGATTCTCAAGATCATAGACAACTAGCTTATTTGATAAGACCAAATCTGCAAAATGAGCTTAAGGTAAATATGTGAATAAGGTGAAAACAGTTAGAACCAAAAATATCTGTTTAGCCTTAAAGAATATATTAAGAGCCTGTTTTTGAGATGTTTTTTACCTGTTTGGTTCAATGTTTTTGAGATGTCAAGCTTACTAAGATATTAGTGTTTATGTCTGAAAGTGCTATAATGGTACTAGAAAGTTCGACAGGGATGTTAAGCCCTTATGAACTAGTCTCAAGGCTAACCAAGAGAGGGAGGTGAATTGGTATTTTAAAAAATATTTCGATCAAAACACAATCTTAAAACAAAAAATCAAGATTCACCACAGACATCAAAGTGCGGAAATTAAATGCGGAAGCAGTAATAAAGAACACAGAAATATATAGTGGTTCAGTCAACACGATGTGGGGTTTTAACAAAATTAAGTTCCGGGGTAAATTTTTGAAGGCAGATGGGTTTGTAGATAAGACACTAACCAAAGATTTCGCCCTCATTTTGTGAGGAATTTAAAATCTGAATTCTGGTTTCCTATAGGTGCAAGCCCCTATAGTTAATTACCCCTCCCAATAACGAGAGAGAACTTTCGATTAAGGCTAGTAGTCAATCAAATACGTTGTATCCATAGATACGAAGTATTAAGCATATAGTAGCAGCATGAGCAATCAGAATTTGGAAATTTGAAGATTTTGGAGGATTTAACATTTAAAATAGAAATTATACCATCTTGCACTTAAAGCGGATGGTGGGGGAATGGATGATGGACCCGATCAAGATCCTATGGTTCTGTCGTCCCGGGCCATCATGGTCACTGGTCTACTTAGTCAGAGCAGGTACTTGACCCAATCTGACAGAAGGATCCTTGTCGGCAGCCAAGGGTTGCTTCGTCCAAGGGTACCTGCAGATCTGGGGTGAATGTTTGTCTAAGGGGACAAAATTTAATCCACCTTAGCTAACAGAGAGCCTTGTGCCCTATCGATCATTTCCTATTGATTCATATCTCAAGGATTTGATGTTATTAAGGAGCGTATTGGCTCTAACCATAATCGGTATTTTAATGTGTCATTTGGCGACAAAACAACTCAGCTCAGAGGGCCTCGGGTGTCACGACCCAACCCGACCGGGACAAATCCCGCTCGCATCGGGTCGTGCCCAAACTCAACTGACTGAACTGATTCCAGGATCTGGCATTGGAATTTGTTTCAGAACTTTCTTCCAAACATTTACACACACACAGACACAGAGCTACTATAAAAATCAAATGCAGCGAAATAGATCATCTATCATTTCTTCCTCAGAAAGAGAATCATATAAAAATACAGCTCATGACTTTCAAATCGAAAGAAAAACATAACAGAAAAGTCATGACTGTACAAAAATCAAAAGTACAAAATACCTATAACAGATCAGACTCTGAACTTCTACTCCAAGACTTCCTTCCCTTTCCCAGAAATTGAAAACCACGCAGAAAACAAGGATGAGCTACAACAGCTCAGCAAGACATCAAACCTCCAATCCAAATCCTCAGAATCCACATCAAACACATCAGACCAAATCTGTACATAAATCAAATCAACAGAATCATATATCGAATCAGAACAGAATAATTTCCAGAAATCAAAATTCCAGAATTCGAATCAGAACAGAATCATACAGATCAGAACAGAATCATACAGATCAGATCAAATCAGAACAGAACAGAATCGTATCAGAATCAGAAATTATATTGTACGGAAATCATAAATCATATCAATTCAGAACATATCAAAAATCAGAATAGATTCCCTGACACAGACAGAATCTCAACGGATTCTGGCCCCTTATACCTCCCTTCTCAGACACTGACAGAATCTCTCGAATTCTGGCCCCTTATGCCTCCTTTTGTGCTCATGGCAACAGAACAGATGTGCTTATAGCACCAGAAATCATCGGATCCGGAACAGAACTTGTTTTCAGATTTCAGAGCTCATTTCAGATTTTCAGATTTCCCTGACACAGATAGGATCTCGCAGGATCCTGACCCCTTATAACTCTCTTTTCATAGCACACAAGTATATCATATCATTTCAGAACAAATCCGGACAATTTCAAAAATCGTACGAAAATCCGGCAACATAACGGCAGTCTACGAAATTTACACAAAAATTTCTAATTTCACAAATTACCAAATTAGCACAGAATATTCACAACAATATTGAAAGACTTTTATTCTACTGCCCAGACAATTTCGGACTTCGTCAGAAATCACATTCAAAATAAAACACAGCCGAGTCAAAACTATCCAGTAAAAATTCTGCAGAAAATAATCAAAACGTGCACACTCAGCACCTCAGAAATATACCAAAAGTTACGCGGTAAAAACTGAACCAATCGGAAAATACGGATGAAATTCGCTAACGAAAACAAAATCCGGACAGAACAATCGTTCAAACATCACCGTTCTGAAAATTGAGAAAGGCGGAATGTGCCTTACCTTGCGTACACCAATTTCTTGAACTGTCAAACCGGACGAAAACATACCAGAGTTGCCCAAAATCCTCTTTTCCTTCTTTTCCTTTGTTTTTCTCTCCTGGCCATTCTCTCTCTTCCAAAAATATCTCATTTCTATATTTATCCGGACTGATCGTCCCGGACGATCGCAACTTCGTCCCGGACGATCCAAGCTCTGGATGAATTTCGTCCAGACGAAATTAATTATCATTCCTGGATGATCGGCTCTGGAGAATTTTCGTCCAGACGAAATTAATTATCGTCCCTGGACGATCGGCTCTGGACGAATTTCGTCCAGACGATCCATGCACCCAAACATGCTTTCCTGCACAACCTCTACCGATCGTCCCGGACGATCCAATTTCGTCCCGGACGAACCTGGGAGCAAAATGGTCTTTACAATCTCCCTAACTTCAGAAAAATGTCGTCCTCGACATTGCCAATCCAAAACTCAGTCAAAACAGATATGGATATGCTTGCCTCATGTCTGACTCCTTCTCCCAAGTCGCTTCTCGTGCAGTTCGGTGCTTCCACTGCACCTTAACCATCGGAATCTGTTTACTTCTCAACTTACGAACATCGTAAGCCAAAATCAACTCAGGTTCTTCTTTATATCTCAGATTCTCCTGAATCTCAACCTCATCAGCAGACACTTTCTTTCCAGAGTCAGACATCCATTTTCTCAAAGTAGATACGTGGAACACATTATGAACATCGGACATCTGATCAGATAACAACAGCCGATAAGCAGATTTATCAATCCTTTCAAGGATTTCAAAAGGTCCAACATACCTTGGACTGAGCTTACTCACGCTGCTAAATCTGCTCACACCTTTCATAGGACTGATTTTGACATACACAAAGTCACCAACTTGAAATTCAACGAATTTGTGCTTCTTATTGTAATATTTCTGTTGTCGATCTTTTGTAGCTTTAAATCTTTCTTTTATCAAATTAACTTTCTTAACAATTTCATCTACAAAAGTGGCACCCATCTCCTGTCTATCTCCAACCTCAGTCAGAGTCAAAGGAGTTCTACACATCCGGCCATACAGAGCTTCATAAGGTGACACACCAATACTGGACTGAAAACTGTTATTGTAAGCAAACTCTATAAGAGGAATATGATCTTCCCAACTTCCTTCAAAATCTAAAACACAAAGTCTCAGCAGATCTTCCAGTACCTGAATAGTCCTTTAAGACTATCCGTCAGTCTGCGGATGAAAAGCTGCACTGAAATGTAACTTCGTACCCAAACCTTGCTGAATACCCTTCCAAAGTCTGGAAGTAAATCGTCCATCTCGATCAGAAACAATCACCTTAGGCACACCATGTAATCTGACAATCTCTTTCACATATACATGTGCCAATCGATCCACTGGATCGGTCTGACTGATCGGAAGAAAATGAGCAGACTTCGTCAATCGATCCACAATCACCCAAATGGCATCGTGCCCTTGCTTTGATCGAGGAAAACCCATAGCAAAATCCATCGTTACCTCCTCCCATTTCCACTCAGGGATCGGCAACGACTGCAAAAGTCCTCCTGGTCGCTGATGCTCTGCCTTTACCAACTGACAGGCTTCGCATCTAGCAACAAAATCTGCTACATCCTTTTTCATTCCCGGCCACCAGAACAAACCTTCATATCTCTGTACATCTTACCACTTCCCGGATGAACAGTATAGCTTGAATAATGAGATTCATACAAAATATCTTTCCTCAGATCTCCAAACACAGGAATCCATAACCTGTTCTTGCAGAAAATAATACCAGAATCAGAAATTCGGAGTTCAGGCTTCTTACCAGATTCAATCTGAGCAATCAACGTCGAATAATCAGAATCTAACTTCTGGGCTTCCTGAATCATGTCTTCCAAAGAAGACTGAATGCTCAACTGAGTCAAAATTCTAGAATCCGCGCTAGTAGAGGAAATCACTTCTAACTGTAATCTTTTCATGTCCCATATCAGATACTCATCAGAAGTGAGTTGAATACCTGATAATCCAGAAGATTTCCTGCTCAGAGCATCCGCTACCACATTAGCCTTACCAGGCTGATACTGAATCGTCCGATCGTAGTCCTTGATAAACTCAAGCCACCTTCTTTGCCTCAAATTCAGATCCTTCTGAGTGAAAATGTACTTCAAACTCTTATGATCCGTGAAGATCTCACATCTGACGCCATACAGATAATGACGCCAAATCTTCAAAGCAAACACAACTGCAGCCAATTCCAAATCATGTGTCGGGTAATTCTTTTCATGTGATTTTAACTGTCTTGAAGCATAAGCAATTACCCTACCATACTGATGCAATACACATCCCAAACCTTTCAGTGAAGCATCACTGAACACTTGAAATCCTTCCGTACCTGACGGTAGTGCTAGTACTGGAGCTGAAGTCAGACAATCTCTGAAAACAAGCCTCACATTCCGGTGTCCAAACAAAAGCTACTGACTTCTGAGTCAGTCTCGTCAGAGGCGTAGCAATCTGAGAAAATCCTTTAACAAACTTCCTGTAGTATCCAGCCATACCTAAGAAACTACGTACCTCAAATACCGTAGTAGGCCTTGGCCAATTCGCAACAGCCTGAATCTTCTGGAAATCAACAGAAATACCTTCACCGCTAATCACATGCCCCAGAAATGAAATGCTCTTCAGCCAGAATTCACATTTGGAGAACTTAGCATACAACTGATGTCGTCTCAAAGTCTCCAATACAATGCTCAAATGTCTGGCATGATCATCCTCAGAAGCATAATACACCAGAATATCGTCAATGAAGACGATCACAAACTGATCTAGGTATTCCCTGAACACTCTGTTCATCAGATCCATAAAAATAGCAGGTGCATTGGTTACCCCAAAAGGCATAACCAAGAACTCGTAGTGTCCGTACCAAGTACTGAAAGCTGTCTTCAACACATCAGCTTCCTTCACCTTCACCTGATAATATCCAGATCTCAAATCAATCTTTGAAAACACAGAAGAACTAGAAAGCTGGTCAAACAAGTCATCAATCCGTGGTAATGGATACTTGTTCTTGATTGTGACTTTATTCAAATCTCTGTAGTCAACACACATACGGAGTGTTCCGTCCTTCTTCTTCACAAACAAAACAGGTACTTCCCAAGGAGAAACACTAGGACGAACAAATCCTCTATCTACCAACTCCTGAAGTTGAACTTTCAACTCAGAAAGTTCTCTCGGTGCCATCCTGTACGGAGCTTTTGATATCGGAGCTGTACCCAAAAAAATATCAATAGAGAATTCCACATCTCTATCCGGAGGTAAACCAACCAACTCAGGAAATACATCTGCAAACTCTCATACCACTGGGATATCAGAAACAGAACCCACCTCCAGGTTCATATCCCGTACTTAAACCAAAAACACAGGACGATCCTTCTTCAACATTCTTCTCACTTCCAATACAGAAATCAGACAAGAGAGAACACCTCGTAAGCCTTGGAATACATATCTCTCTCCTGACATAAGCAAGCTCACTTGCTTCTTCAAACAGTCAATCTGAGCCTCATACAGACTCAGCCAATCCATGCCCAAAATCACATCGTACGAAGAAATCGGCAACAAAATCAAACTCGATTTCCACTTCTTGGCAGCAATATCAATCTCACAAAAACAAAACTTTTGAGCAATCAAGTTACTTCCAGCCGGCAAAATCACAGAAAGAGAAACCGGGAGTAAAATAGAATCCAGATGCAAAGCATCAAAACAACGCTCGGAAAGAAATGAGTGACTGACTCCAGAATCAAACAAAACACGACAGGGCTGATCAGAAATATAAATCGTACCTTTCACTACATCCGGAGCATCTCGAGCCTCCTGCTGACTCAGACTGTACACTCGTGGTTGAACTGGAGCTGGAGCTGAAGCTATAGAACTACTAGGCTCCCTCTGAACAGTAGGTGGTCTGCGTGGCACAGAACTAGAACCACCACCTCTACCAGAAAATCCCTCAGTCACAGGACGTAGAGGAACAGTCCTCGGTCTTCCTGCTGAACTGGCAGGTCTAACAAAGCTCTCAGATCGTCCATCAAATCCAGCCTGTGGACACTCTGCAATCTGATGTCCTGGCTGACCACATCTGAATCACTGACCAGTCATCCTGTAGCACTGGCAAAAATGTCGTCGTCCACAACTCTGGCACACAGGTGCCCCACTAACAGATCCAGAGCTGGTCGTACTGGTCGTAGCAGTACCAGAAAATCATGACTGCCCACTCCTCCTAGAGTCTCTAGAACCAGAAACAAATCTCCTCTTGCCAGAGAAACTATTGCTCGAATCACCCCCAAACCTCTTCCTACTCGCAGTCCACCGCTGCTAAGTAGCCATCAAATCGTTCTCTATCAGACGAGCTCTCTCCACAAGCTCAAAAAAATCAAAAATATGAAATGGTACTAGGGGCTGTCTCAAACTGTCTCGTAGTCCCCTCAGAAATCGATAAAACTTCTCAGTAGAAGTACTCACAAGCTGCGGAGCATATCGGGCTAAGGCAGTAAACTCTGCCTCGTACTGCATCACCATCTTGCTCCCTTGAACCAGCCTCAGAAAACTCTCCTGCATCTGCTGTCGAGCAGAAGGGGGAACAAACCAAGATCGAAATACTTCAAAAAATTCTTCCCAAAAAATCAAGGAGTTCAATCTGCCCTGAAACTTTGCTTCCTGCTGGCCTACCCACCAGTGATCTGCTTCTCCATCTAACAGAAACACTGCCAAAGGTACTTTCCTGTCTGACGGACACTGCATGCCGTCAAAAGTCTTTTCTAACCTCCTCAGCCATTCCTCAGCTGCTCTGGGCTCAACAGCGCCCTCAAACCTCGGTGATTTCAATCTCAAAAAAATCTGAAGATGTCTATCAATATCCTCAGATCGAACAGTAGAGGCTCTACTGTGAGTCTCGCTCATCATCTGAGCAACCAATGAAGCAAATTGAGAAAGTGTATCTGCACCAACCACTAGGGCTGTACTACCCACTGGTGCTGCCTGACTTGCACTCTGATTGTCTGTCATATCGGGGTCTGGCAGATCCATTCAGAAAATCCAGAAAATCCGAAAAAACTAAGCACAAAAACAACACAATAAAAATCCGAACAGACCAAAACTATCCCAGACAGACTCAGATCACTTCCTATAGCTCTGCCATACAATCCAGATTCCAAATTTCAAAATCATTGTTCTGATACCACTAAAGCTTGTCACGACCCAACCCGACTGGGACAGATCCCGCTCGCATCGGGTAGTGCCCAAACTCAACTGACTGAACTGATTCCAGGATCTGGCATTGGAATTTGTTTCAGAACTTTCTTCCAAACATTTACACATACACAGAGCTACTATAAAAATCAAATGCAGCGGAACAGATCATCTATCATTTCTTTCTCAGAAAGAGAATCATATACAAATACAGCTCATGACTTTCAGACAGAAAGAAAAAAAGAACAAAAAAGTCATGACTGTACAAAAATCAAAAGTACAAAATACATATAACAGATCAGACTCTGAACTTCTACTCCAAGACTTCCTTCCCTTTCCCAGAAACTGAAAACCACGCAGAAAACAAGGATGAGCTACAACAGCTCAACAAGACATCAAACCTCCAATCCAAATCCTCAGAATCCACATCAAACACATCAGACCAAATCTGTAAAGAAATCAGATCAACAGAATCATATATCGAATCAGAACAGAACAATTTCCAGAAATCAAAATTCCAGAATTCGAATCAGAACAGAATCATATAGATCAGATCAAATCAGAACAGAATCATACAGATCAGATCAAATCAGAACAGAACAGAATCGTATCAGAATCAGAAATTATATCGTACGGAAATCATAAATCATATCAATTCAGAACATATCAAAAATCAGAATAGATTCCCTGACACAGACAGAGTCTCAACGGATTCTGGCCCCTTATACCTCCCTTCCCAGACACTGACAGAATCTCTCGGATTCTGGCCCCTTATGCCTCCTTTTGTGCTCATGGCACCAGAACAGATGTGCTTATAGCACCAGAAATCATCGGATCCGGAACAGAACTTGTTTTCAGATTTCAGAGCTCATTTCAGATTTTCAGATTTCCCTGACACAGATAGGATCTCGCAGGATCCTGACCCCTTATAACTCTCTTTTCATAGCACACAAGTATATCATATCATTTCAGAACAAATCCGGACAATTTCAAAAATCGTACGAAAATCCGGCAACATAACGGCAGTCTACGGAATTTATACAAAAATTTCTAATTTCACAAATTACCAAATTAGCACAGAATATTCACAACAATATTGAAAGTCTTTTATTCTACTGCCCAGACAATTTCGGACATCGTCAGAAATCACAGTCAAAATAAAACACAGCCGAGTCAAAACTATCCGGTAAAAATTCTCCAGAAAATAATCAAAACGTGCACACTCGGCACCTTAGAAATATACCAAAAGTTACGCGGTAAAAACTGAACCAATCGGAAAATACGGACGAAATTCGCTAACGAAAACGAAATCCGGACAGAACAATCCTTCAAACTTCACCGTTTTGAAAATTGAGAAAGGCGGAATGTGCCTTACCTTGCGTACACCAATTTCTTAAACTGTCACAATGAACGAAAACAGACCGGAGTTGCCCAAAAATCCTCTTTTCCTTCTTTTCCTTCGTTTTTCTATCTCCTAGCCATTCTCTCTTTCAAAATTATCTCATTTCTATATATATCCAGACAAATCGTCCCGGACGATCGCAACTTCGTCCCGGACGATCCATGCTCTGGACGAATTTCGTCTAGACGAAATTAATTATCTTTCCTGGACGATCGGCTCTGGAGAATTTTCGTCCAGACGAATTTAATTATCATCCCTGGATGATCGGCTGGACGAATTTCGTCTAGACGATCCTACTTTCGTCCAAACGATCCATGCAGCCAAACAAGCTTTCCTGCACAACCTGTACCGATCGTCCCGGACGATCCAATTTCGTCCCGGATGAACCTGGGAGCAAAATGGTCTTTACATCGGGTCATAACCGTTTATCCTGCGGTGCCATTTGGCGGGAAAAACGCTGGTTAGAGGATATGTACCACGTCCTTACTGACAAGAGATTGTTTGAGAATAGATCCTAGTAATATTTTCGACTAGGCATTAACTCTTTGTGAGCTGAAGTTTAGTTGTCCACCACGGCAAACTGTTGCGGATGGTGGATGGATTTTGCGTTAAGTTAATTGATAGTTGGATTTCAATTTGAACTATTTTTTAGATTTTGAGATTTTGTGGAGTTTTTTTGGATTTTTAATGAACTTTTGGTAGGCATTTAGAAAAATTTGTGGACCCCTCCAGTTGAGATCTTCATTCAACACAGCCATCATTAGTGAATTCTCTTGATTATAAGCCTTGAAGGCCTAATATGAATGTATTAAAACAAATGTATCGGTCGCCACAGCCGTATATTTATTTGATGGTTCAAACCCTGTCGACTCCTATTGATCCGCATAGAAGGATCGGGTTCGAACTTGAATTCACTTGTCGACCAGGGAGCATCTCTAGACGTCATGTGTGTACTTATAACACACTCGTAGGGGCCCATGCGGGTCTTTGGGAGCATTTTATAATTATACACTGACTACTCCTCTCACCTACCTAGGAGGATCTATTTTAAATTTAATAACCCGCGCAGCATCCCTAGACGTCACGTGTGTACCAATAACATGCACGCCGGGGCCCTTGCGGGTGTTTGGTTACATTTACCCCTTTTGTGTACCTATGTGTATACAAATTACGGTGCATGTGCAGGGGTATTTTGAAATATTTGTGAACGCCTTCTATCCGCTTGCATGGATATTGCGTATCCGGTGGCGTGAAGTAGCAACTTCTGGATCAGTTATTTGCTGCTTTGTACAGGTAGACTGTTGTGTACTACTTGCATGATTTGCGTAGGTAAATTATAGTGCACTAATGAATCTCCTGTTTTTGCTACAAATGATAACGACCGCTGGAAGTCTTCTATATTAATTAGTGGATGGCATGTATAGCAAGTATCATACGACAGCCTGTAGGTGTTTGCATTTGCTGAATGTGTCCCACCTCTTCTTGTAGCGGGCCAATATGTAACCTCAATTGTGTGGTTGTTAGCTACAAAGAGATTTTAACCTTTACTATTTTTTATAGATCATCACCCGTAGGAGCATTCTTGTGTATATGGTGACTCCCTCATCATTAATAGTGATTATTCGTATTCGTCGTCATCATTTATCTCTTATTTGTAGAAGATCTCCTATACTATCGATGCATAATACACAACGTATGTAGTTATACATGCAAAGGAGGGTGATAGATTTATTGGACGTCGAATGGTGATTGATTATAGGAGTGTTATGACATCCACATCTATTGATCATCACCCACCTATGCATATTATTGTGCATGAGATGCATTTTCCATCACGATTAGTAGATCCTTGTATTCACCATGATCTTTTATCTTTTGCCTATAAAGGATCCACCACATTAGTGAAGCACTCACTATCATTGTTTATAGATAGGATCATTATAAGAGCGAAGTGTTCCCCTGTAGTAGCTTGTAGGAATTTACACTTTGATGTGGTCATTTCACATTCATAGGCATTTGCACTTGATGTGCCAATCAATCACCTTCTGCTTGCAAGGGATATATGTATTCGTATATCGGTATTGAGTGTATGGTAACTTAGTTGTGTTCATTCATTTCTTCATGCATGTTGATTGTCATTGCTTGCAGGTTTGATTGCATTTGCTTGTGTCTTGACATTGATCATAGAACATCGTCACATTCACTCTGCTCATATCGCTTATTGACATCTGCTTGTACTTAAATTACATGTTGAATTTCTTTTGGTCATACTTGATTGCATGATTGACATAGGTTGACTTGGCTGCTAGATGTGTTGCATTTTTCGATTAGTATTTGCTTGTTAATAGAAGGCATATGTCACGTATCTATTTAACCATCAATCATGCTTGACTAGTGCTCTAATAAAACTCAAGTTCAACTCAAATCCCTTTGGATTTAGTTCTATTTAAGCTTTGTTTTTAGTCCAATGTGCCATTTGAAATCAAGTTAAAAAATGGGTCCAAATCATTTGAGTTCCAATCCGTCAAGCTCAAGCTGTTAGTATCCAAGCTCAATTCATTTAAATCTAACTTGAATTCTCAATTATGTTCAAGTAGTTCAAATTCAATTTGCACATTCCTGTTAATTATCAAGCCATGGTTCATGTTCACATTATTTCTTCTTGACATTGAAATGAAATTCAAATATTGTTAGAGTTCTTTGCACTTAATTCATTTAAGTTCAAATTCTATGTCGTCTTGCTCGGTTCAAGTCCTATGTCCCCTGCGGACATTTGGGTTCAATCAAGTTCAAGCCTTGTTCACAAGTCCTCTATTTGAGTTCAAGTATCAAACTCAACTTCACCTGAGTGCAAGTTCATTTATATTCAAGTTTAAGTTCAAATTAAGTGCATTTAATGTTCCTTCAATTTACAAGTCCAAGTCCAAATAATGTCCCATGTTATTGTCCAAGTCCTTGTCCTTTTCGGAAAAAAATTCGGCAGCCTCCCGACGTCTCCCCCATTTAGGGGAAAAATCAAGAGGCAGCCTTCCCCTCGACGCTACGTGAACGCTCCAGGTAGATGTCAAAATGACACCGCGATTGCAAATATATATATTGTTTTATCCCTGCCCGCTACGTGAGAGTTTTAAGGGTTTTTTTGTTTTTTTTTTTATTAAAGAGCACAAATTTTCCCCCTCTGCGCTACATGAGCGTTCAGGGGTACTTATTAAACATATATTTTTTTATCCCCCTCACCGCAATCGTTGCACCAGTTTCTCTCCTTACAACACTACGTGAGCGCGTATAGGGTTTGTCGGCTCGTCGTTACCATTGAAAAAGGATTTTGGGTCGCCAGAAACGCCGCACCGATTTCCCTCCCTACAATGCTACGTGAGCGCGTAGGGGGTCTACCCACTCGTCGCTAGCATTGAAGAAAGATTTTCATGTTAGAAGTTTATACCTTTGCAAATAGAGATGACGAGGTTGGCACATATATCGAGGCGAGCATTTAATTTATAATTAATGATAAATTAATTATAATTAGTTCTATTTAACTTACAACTAATTATATTTAATTTCAAATTAATTACAAATTAATTGAATTTAATTTATAATTAATAAATTTTAAATATAATTAATTACATTTAATATATAATTAGTTATATTTAATTTAAAATTAATTATAAATTAACTAAATTTAATTTGAGATTAATTATAAATCAATTAGAAATAATCCCAAATAATAAATATAATCATTATAATTAACAATAATAATTATTATTAATAATTATGGTAACATAACTATTATAATTAGTAGTTGTTATAATTATAATAATTATATCACTTAATTAATATAATTTTTAATAATTATAATAACAATGATTATTAAAAATAATTATTATTATAATAATTAAATGTGATTAACATTAATTAGAGGTTAGGGATTACCTTAGGCTAATTTGGGTTTCGAATGGGCTAAGAGGGGTTCGAGTTAGGATGATTTTGGCTAAGGACTGAGTTGAGTGAGTGAGCTGAGTAGGAGTGAGTTGGAGTGAGTCAACTATGTTAAATCCTAACAGAGAGTAAAAAGGGGAAAGGAGTCGATCGAGTGAGGAGTTCGGCTAGGGGCTCAGGAAGGAGAGGGCTCGGGTCTTGGTTGCTCTGTTGGAGCTCTATCGACAAGGGGGAATCGGGCAGAGGAGGCGCCGGCCAGGAGATCGGGCAAGGTAGGTTTCTCCCTCTCTCTCTCTCTCTCTCTCTCTCTCTCTCTCTCTCTCTCTCTCTCTCTCTCTCTCTCTCTCTTTCTGTTTGAGGATCGGGAGGAAGAGGGCACGGAAGAGGCTTTCCCGGAGTTCTAGCGTCGGGTTTGGTGCAAGAGTCGGGTTCGGGAGGTGTTCGTGAATGGGGAAGTGGCGAACGGGTGAAGATGTGATTGGAGAGGGAGGAGGTCGGTTCGACGAGAGGGAGAGGCCGGCTAAAGCTCACGAAGGGGGAGAGCGACGGGTTGGGGATTTGCGTTTTGAAGCTTGTGACTCAGCAATCTCCCAAGCTCTCCTCTTAGGCCATATTTTATAAGTGTGGGAAAGTAACGATTGAGGCAGATCACAAGAATAGCGGCGGGCTTGACGAGAGCGGCGCCGAATTCAACGGGATTTCAGCAAGATTTTGGTAGAAATAGTGGATCCATAGGATTTATATATTCCTCTTTTGTTTCTTGTACACAGGTTAACAAATGTCCCCCAACAAATGTGATACTCATCCAAAGCGAATCAGATTTGTTATATGTTGATTGACCCTATGGATCTCTAGATATTTGTTATAGATGTCACATTAGGGTTTCCATTTAGTGGATCTCCAATATTTTATTTGGATGTCAAACTAAGATTTTCATTTAATGGATCTCCAAAATTTTGTTTGGATGTCACACTAGTATTCTTCCTCCACTGCTTTTCTAGATGTATCCATAAATGATTGATGTACTGGTTTTAGTCAATGACCTCTAGGGTAGTAATATAGCACTTCGTACTTGGGTTCCTAGAGTATCATTTTGTAGATTGATGCTAGTGGATAGCATATGCTCAAGATTCTTTCATCATCTAGTTGTATATTTATAAAATTTTAAATATTTATTTGGAGATCTCGACATGCGACGCGATGTCGACCCAAATAAATATTTAAAATACCCTCAGTCTTTAGAGACATTTGTAGATGTCATCCAGGGTGCTCATTTCACAGTTTTAGCCTGAGTCTTGAGATTTTGATTCTTTCTGCCCTGCACTTTGTGATGCGGACTTGGTGAAGGATTATCTGATTTGTCTTTGGTGACTTGTCAGAAGATTTGTACCTTCGGCTATATGATTCTTGCTTTTACGGGCTTGATGAAGGAATAGAGGCAGGTGACCTAAACCCTTAGGTTTGTATTAGGTCGATGGTGAAAAGTCATCGGTGCAGAGCTTTGTGCATAACGGACTTGTTGATAATATAATCCTCTTAGTTCAGTCTTGTGCTTTGTGTGAACTTTGGGATAATTTTCTTCAGTCCTTTCATTTGTGCTTTGGCGGACTTGTTGATGAAAATCTTAATTGATTTCCTTAATTACCAGATTAATTTAGGCATAATTGTGTTGCATCGTCTAGGACGATGTCCAAAAATAAACAATACCTAAATAGATCTGACGGATGATTCTTTCTGATTTGAGCATATCGTCTTAGCCAATACAAAGATCGTCTAGGACAATGTGCTTAATGAAGGCTGCCTTAACCAAGATGCCCTAATTAAGGTTTCTATTTTTAGCTGATCGTCCAGATCGATTTTTGGATCGTCCCGGACGATGTGAGAAAAAATAGACACTCTAAATCCGATAGAAAAAATTCTCTCAAGTGTGTGTGTACTGGGTTACTTAACATCAGGAACCACACTGTTACAATAGACTCAAGAAAGAGAAAAGTTTACAAACTTACTCAGACCTAGTTTATCCTAATCTTGAGCTGATTCAAATTGCAGTCTGATCTTGTGGACCCGAAATGTTAGTAGTCAAGGCAGTCGTAGAGAAACAGAAATGTTTGTTATCATCAAAATCATATTCTCTAAAATAGATTCCCAACAATCTCCCCTTTTTTTATGATGGTAAATATTTAAACAATCAAAACTAAATAAAACGAAAACAACTACAAACACTACTCCCTCTTCTAACATCACAAAAAGGAAAAAAAAAACTAGAAAGGAAAAAAAAGCATGTAAGAAGAGTTTTTTTTTTATCAATGCATGAATATGACAGTGCCATGTGATTAATTTTAAAGACTTGTAAGTTAATGAGCAAACGTCAAAATTTGAAAATTGATAAAATATTCAATCATATTAACTCTTAGCTCGAACTTTTCTCAGGGCAAAATTGTCTTTTGAAATCAAAAGACCTAACTTAGAAAAATCAATTAGATAAGAAAAAG
Organism: Dendrobium huoshanense; assembly: GCA_016618105.1. Taxonomy (NCBI): domain Eukaryota; kingdom Viridiplantae; phylum Streptophyta; class Magnoliopsida; order Asparagales; family Orchidaceae; genus Dendrobium; species Dendrobium huoshanense. The sequence goes on from CM028351.1 coordinate 42,649,361, forward strand.
ATATCCATTCAAGACTTGGTTTTAGAAAAATGTCTTATAGAATAATGTATCAAACTAATTTGTCAAAATCGCGAAATTCGAAATCAAGCATTTGAAAATCTCAAGTGAAACAGAATTCTTCTAAAAATTAAAAGTTTAAAAAGAGAAGATAACTTGCTTTTGGTGGGATCATTTTATGACTCTTGTCAATTGAATGGCGCACTTTGCGCATCTTTTAATTTTTGATATACTTTGTATATATTTTTCAATTTGGCGTCATTGCGCATCTTTTGACAGTCATAGAGAAACAGAAGTGTTTGATATCATTAAAATCATATTCCCTAAAAACAGAATCGCAACAATCTCCCCCTTTTTGATGATGGCAAATATTTACACAATTAAAACTAAATAAAATGAAAACAACTACAAACACAACTCCCCCTTTTGACATCACAAAAAAGGAGGAAGACAAAACTAGAAAGGAAAAAGAAATGTAAGCAGAAATTTTTTTTTATCAAGGAAAGAATATAACAATCTTCATGTGATTGATTTTAAAAACTTGTAAGTTAATGAGCAAACAACATCAAAATTCGAAAAATTGTAAAATATCCGATCTTGTTAACTCTTAGCTCGAACTTTTCTCATGATAAAATCATCTTTTGAAAACGAAAGACCTAACTAAAAAAATAATTGGCTAAGAAAAAGAGATTTGTTCAAGACTTGATTTTAGAAAAATATCTTATAGAATAATGTATCAAATTAATTTCTCACAATTGCAAAATTCGAAATCAAGCCTTTAAAAATCTCAAGTGATACATGAATTCTTCAAAAATTTAAAAGTTTGAGAAGAGAACTTGCTTTTGGTGGGCTCATTTTGTGTCTCTTGTCAATCGAATGACGCACTTTGCGCATCTTTTAATTTTTGATACACTTTGTATATATTTTCAATTTAGTGTCATTGCGCATCTTTTGATAGTTGAAGAGAAACAGAAGTGTTTGCTATCATCAAAATCATATCCCGTAAAAACATATTCGCAACAATCTCCCCCTTTTTTATGATGACAAATATTTAAACAATTAAAATTAATGAAAACAACAACAAATATTACTCCCCTTTTGACATCACAAAAAAAGAGGAAAAAGCTAAAAAGAAAAAAGGAATGTATGTAAAGTTTATTTTTTTTATTAAGGCATGAATAGGATAGTCTCCATGTGATTGATTTTAAAGGCTTGTAAGTTAATGAGTTAACAACGCCAAAATTCGAAAAATGGTAAAATATCTGATCCTATGAACTCTTAGCTCGGACTTCCCTCAGGGCAAAACTATCTTTTGAAATCAAAGACCTAACTCAAAAAAACTAATTGGATAAGGAAAAGAGATCCGTTCAAGACTTGGTTTCAGAAAAATATTTTATAAAATAATGTATCAAACTAATTTGTCATAATTGTAAAATTCGAAATCAAGCCTTTGAAAATCTCAAGTGATACATGAATTCTTTTAAGATTTAAAAGTTTAAAAAGAGAAGAGAACTTGCTTTTGTTGGGCTCATTTTATGCCGCTTATAAATTGAATGGCGCACTTTACGCATCTTTTGATTTTTGATACACTGTGTATATTTTTCAATTTGTTGTCATTGCACATCTTTTGTTTTGGCGCCATTGACCACTTTTTCTTGTTTATTTTTGCAAGGTAGATTCCCTTTTTAAAACTCTTAAATATTCTTAGTTGTGAGTATATCTTCTAAATATTAGAGAATAAAAACACACTCTCTAATATAAGGAAGAATAAATCACAAAAAATAATAAAAAATTATATAATAAATGTAATGACAGAATAACTAGAAATCTTGAAGTTAGAAAAGATCTCAATCGTAAAGTCTAGATGTTAATTTGAGATAGGCTTTTATTTAAAAAAGAAAATTACACCACTAAACTAGGTTAGAGAAAGAGACAAAATCAATAGTGTTTTCACCCTTTAATAGATTAAGAGATGTAAAACATTTATTACAAATTTTCAAAAAGCAAAATCATGATATATAATATCATTTCAGCAGTGACCATAAAAGAAGAAAAACTTAAAAAGAGACAAAAATTAGTATGCAAAGAGAAAAAAAACAAAAAGCAATGAAACAGAATATTCAGAAATCAGTAAACAATAAGCTCATGTATTTATATCAATCACATCCAATTTGGTCATTAAGGTGCTGAAAGTGTCAAAAGCCAGTGATTTGGTAAAGATGTCAATCAATTGATTCTCAGTTGTCACATGGTGTAACTCAATGTCTTCTTTGGTCACATGATCTCTAATAAAGTGATGCTTTATGTCAATGTATTTGGTCCTTGAATGTTAGATAGGATTCTTAGAAATGCATATGGCACTAGTGTTATCACAAATGATTGAAATTATGCCTATAGGTAATCCTAAATCCAGAATTTATTGCTTCAACCAAATGACTTGGGCCACAAAACTTTCTAAGGCAATGTACTCAGCTTCAGTAGTGGAAAGTGCAACAGTTTTATTTTCTACTAGACCAGAAGACTAAAGACTGTCCTATGAATTCACAAGTTCCAGAAATGATCTTTCTATCCACCCTACATCCTGCAAAATCAGAATCAGAATATTCAATAATCTCAAAAGAGGTGTTGTGCCTAAGATACCAGATTCCTAAATTTTGGATCTCCAAAAGATATCTAAAAATTCTCTTAACTGCAGTCAGGTATGATTATTTAGGATCAGCTTGAAATCTAACACAAAGACAAATACTAAACATTATATCAGGTCGAGTAACGGTCATATAAAGTAAAGATCCAATCATCCTTATATACTTCTTTTGATCAATATATTTTCCACTTGTGTCTTTATCCAACTGAATATTAGAAATCATGGGAGTATTTATTGGATTGGCTTTATCCATTTCATATTAATTCAAGATGTCCTTAATGTACTTTGATTGACTTATAAAAGTTCTATCATTCAATTGTCTTATCAGAAGATCCAAAAAGTATATCATCAACATAGATCTGAACAATGAGTAACTTATCTCCTACTTTCCTTAAAAAAATGGTGGTGTCTACACTTACCTTAACAAAATCCCTCTTTAGTAAAAATATGCTAAGCCTCTCATACTAAGCTCTTGATGCCTATTTTAATTCATATAAGATCTTTTTTAATTTAAAAATATGATTTGAAAATTGGAAGCTCTCAAAACTTAGGGATTGCTCTACATGCATATCCTATTTTATTACCCCATTTAAAAAAGCACTCTTCACATCCATTTTGTAAAGCATAAATCCCATATAACAGGGAAAGGCTTGTAGCACTCTAATGGCGTCCAATCTAGCTACAGGGGCAAAAGTCTCCTCAAAATTAATCACTTATATTTGGTTGTACCCCTTAGCTACTAATCTTGTCTTATTCCTAACCACCACATCAGATTCATTCATCTTATTCTTAAAAACCCATTGGTTCCAACTACACTTTGTCCCTTTGGTCTTTATACAAGCTCCCAAATATCATTCCTAACAAATTATTTTAATTCCTCTTGCATAGCTAAGATCCAAAACTCATCAGATAAAGCTTGATTAATACTGGTAGGTTCAATCATTAAGATAAAGGCAGTATGGTTCACTTCCTTCCTAAGTCTGTGCCTAGTTTTAACACCTTCAGAGGGGTCTCCTAAGATCAATTTTTAAGATGACACAAAGAATATCTTCAATCCCTAGGCAAAGTGTGTGTAGGATCAACTCTTTTCTCTATATTGAAATTTTCTACTCCTTGGGTAATCTCTCCTACTCCTACTCTCTTCTCCAAAATTTCAACTCCTTTGGAAATCTCTCTAACGCCATCTTCATCCTCAATTCTAGACTCCTTAAGATCATATTCATTAAACACTACATATGTAGTCTCATCCACCACCAATGTCCTTTTATTAAACACCCTAAAGGATTTCCCAACACTTGAGTAACCTAAGAATACTCTTTCATCAGATTTTGGGTCAAATTTTTTTAAGTGTCACTTCCCATTGTTATGAATGAAAACCTTACAACCAAAGACATGGAGGTGGGAAAGGTTGGGTATTCTATCCTTAATGATCTCATAGGGTGTCTTATCAATTTTGGCTCAAATATTCACCATATGCAACACATAACAAGCTGTGTTTATCACTTCAGCCCAAAAGTATTTTGGAAGTGAATACTCAGGAAGCTTGATTCTAGCGGCCTCAACTAAAGTCCTATTCTTTCTTTCAACTACCCCGTTCTGCTGAAGATCTTTAGAGCTGAAAAGTTGTGACTAATCCCTTTATCTTCACAAAAGTTTCCAAATCTTTCATTTCAAACTCTCCCCCATGATCACTATAAATGGTCAATATCTCACAACCTAACTTTTTCTGTACGTGGAGAAAGATCTAAACTCAGCAAAAGACTCACTCTTATGTGACAAAAATTTAATCCAAGTAAACCTCGAGTAGTCATCAACAATCAAAAATCCATAGACTTTTCCTCTCAAGATGGCAGTGCTAATGGGTCCAAACAAATTCATATGAAGGACTTCTAAAGGTCTAGAGGTGTTAATGTCCTTAATGAAGTGGAAAGAGGATTTGACTTGCTTTCCTAGTTAGTAGGCTTTACAAAGGTTGTCTTTAGAGAAATTAAGCTTGGGGACACCTCTAATTAGATCTTTTTGGATTACTCTCCTAAGGGTTTTCATACTAGCATGACATAATCTCTTGTGCCACAACCAAGAATCATCAGCAATAATTTTTAAACAAAATGAAGCAGCACATTCAATATTACTTAAATCAAGTATGTAAACATTGTTGATCCGCCTTCCCTGAAAAACAATGTTTTTATTTAAACTTATAATACAAGTGTTTGCCAAGAATTTTATGATTAAGCCTTATCACAAAGCTGACTGATGCTGAGCAAGTTGTGTTTCAGTCCATCTTTGTTTCAGTCCATCTACAATGTTTTCCCTATTTTCCCTCTCTCACTCTATTCTCACTTTAGATATAACATCTCCAGTACTCACCTGAATCCAACAATTACCTAACAATAAAATTTACAAAAAGTTCATATTAAGTTCATTCCTTTCCATGGAAATGAAGGATCAGTTAATATTTGCAATTCTTCATAAATTCAAGCAATGAAACAAAAAGTGATTTCTGGAACAGATTCCATGATATGGAAGCCAGATACCAAAATTTAATAGCAAAGTCTTGAAGAATTAGCAGCATGTTCAAAGATGGTTATCATTCTGTTGTCAAAATTTTTAACGATGGTCAATTCGATTCCTAAAATTTCAAAAAGTAGAAGAATTTCAATGAAGCATAATCATCAACAAACCCTACCAACTAAGCTTCAGCTTGGCAAGCCCAGTTTATTCAAATCTTCCTTATCATTGTCTGAAAGTAATTCTAGTTTAATTAGATCGATTTTACCAGCTCAACAATATTCGATATTTGAAGTCCAGCAGTAGAATAGCTAAATGGAAGACATTACCTCCTAAAAGAAATATATCCTTCCCATCTTTAGACTGCAAGGCACTGTTTTGAAAACCAGTACACCAGATACCATCCTGGAAAAAAAGATAACATCATGAGAATTGGTTGAAGGATGATAATATGAGAGAAGATATAACATTACAAACTAAGAAAAGAACGCTATACAAATTACTTTGCTGGTTAAATATATATAACCTAAAAGTTTCTCAATAAATTTTGGAAGAATAAGCTGGAGATAATAATAAATAAATAAATCTTGTAGAATATAATAAGACACAGCCCAAAATACTCACTGGATGTATCCGCTTAAATATATAATACGATACTACCTACAACACTAAGGAGTTTTCAATGAAACGTTAACTTATGCAATATAAAATTGTTGAACTGTATACCTAATTAACTTTCAAGATGCAAGTTTTAATTGGTAGAAATACTTCTTAAAGGTTCACATAGTTTAGATATCAGTACATAGAATACTTCAGAGAAATCATATTCTCTGCTGAAATATTTTAATCAATTTATAGTCTGTGAAAACAGAGAAATTAGGCTATCACTCAAATATGATCCAATATGAGCAATTTGGGGTAATGCTCTGCTTGAATTGGATCATTTACAACTCTAATCAAAATGAAGTCAATAAACATTATTGACAATTTCCAAACTGGAAAAGGTTAGGTATAGCACCTAGTTGAGGTTAAAGATTTTTTTAAGTTCTTCTGCATCAAAATAACAAGTATACATGTCAGAGGATTTTAGAAAAACATAGATCATCAAAAGATCCCGAGCAACAACAACAACAAGCTTTTATCCCACTATATGGGTTTTTTTTTTATCCATTATGTTCCATTAAGAGCAAAATTCTCATTTAAATCTAATAAAGAAATGTCATTTCTAATATTTTCTAACCATTTCTTCTTAGGTCTACCTCTAACTTTCTTAACATAAGCCAAATCTAATACATCTACTTTCCAAACCGGGTCAACGGAAGGCCACAGTTTTATGTGACCAAACCATCTCTGCAACACTTAACTTAATATTATGCTTCTCTTTTAATGACCAACATTCTATACCACAAAGCATTGCAAGTCTCACCACCATCTTATAGAATTTTCCCTTTAAGTTTGAGGAAAACATTTCTATCACGCAACAAGCCCGATGCATTCCTCTACTTCAACCATCAAACTTTAATTCTTCTAATAATATCCCCATCTATTTTGCAATCACTCAGAACAATAAGCAAAAGATATCTAAAACGTCTACTCTTATTAATGACTTGATCGCCCAAAGTCACAATCCCACCACTAAATCTATTATTACAAAAATTACAATTTAAGATCTACTCAAATGAAAACTTCAAAACTCATAGGTTGACCTCCATAGTTCAAGTTTACGAACAACTCCTCTAGTCTTATCAACAAGAAAAATATCAAGAGCGAAAAGCATACACCAGGGTACAACCTCTTGCAACTATTTAGTGGGAACATCCATGTCTAAAACAAAAAGATATGGGCTTCAGGCCAAACCATAATGTAATCAAACTGAAATAGGAAAATATTTGGTCAAAGCACCTTGTGATGAGGACATTGATCCAAACTCCAAACATGTGTATAGCCGGAAGCATCACCGATCGATGGCCACGATTCAGAGCTTATTTTTCTAATTGTTTATGCATTTTTATTTTTATATTTTCCTATTGTACCCTTATGTTGAGTTGAGTCATGTTGGGGCCCTAAGGGCAATTTAGTTTTTATTTATTCATGTATGCTTGAGACCTATATATATAGATCTTTTCTCTTGTAATAGCTAATGAATTATTGAATGAAAATTTGATTTTGTTTCTTCTTACTCTTCTTGCATGAGAGCTAGAGAGAAGTGAGAGAGAAAGCCCAAGGTGAGGGCAAAAGCAATACCCACCAGTCATTGAAAGAGTCCGTGGCTCATGGTTTATCCCCTTCAACCCGCTCTTCTTCCTTCTCCCCAAACCCGCCGGCCCTAGGCCCCTCTTAGCCGCTGGCCACCCCACCTTCCACCACCCGCCAGTAAGCTTCAACCGTCGGCCTCATCCCCATCCACCACGAATCCCAATTTTGAAAATTCAAAATTTGAATTTCAAAAACTTTCCAATTTTGGAAATTCTAAATTAGGAAAGTTTTAAATCCATTTTCATGACAATATTCAAATTAAAACGGATATCATCCTAATCTTTCTTAAACCTCATGTGCCAATTTGGAAACTAATTACTTGCTCCTACACCAAATCCCTCCCCCCCTTGAAGCCGCCGGCCACCATGGATGGGCCCTCATTCATGCCGCCAATTAAGGCATTGATTATCCCATTAATTTGAAATCAATTTCAAATTAATCCTCCCCTAATTTCGTTCAAAATCTGAATTAAATTTCAGATTTTTTAAATCACCCTCTCCCTCTCCTCTCTTGAAACTGCCGACCACACCCCATATTAAGCTCCCCATTAATTCTCTAATCAAGGCATTAATTCCAATGGATTTGAAGTTCAAATTCAAATCTATTCCCTCCTAAATTACTCAAACTGAAATTAAATTTCAGATTTGAGTAATCCCTTCCATAATTCCCCAAAACCAATTTTCCCTCAAGCCCTAGCCTCCTCCTCTTGCACCCGCCGGCCCCCACCCTCTCTCCTTGAGATTCCCACCGACCCTCTCCCCTCCTCTCCCATCTTATCAAACGACAAGTACTCTCTTTCAAAACCACGTTCTTCCTCTCTTCGTGTGGAAGATTCTCCGACGCCAAGCATGCAAGGCGGAATCCGAATGGAACTTTGGATTTGTGCATGACGATCGAGGTCAAGTCGACATCCACCAATCGTCATTCTTTGATGTGGGCTTTGATTTCGACAACACCGTTGAGGACTACTTGAATCGCATCCTCCCCACGCTCGTAGACGTCATCGACGAGCAATTCGAGGGCTATTCGTGGACCGTCAACGGCTATCCGTCTGTGTCCCCTCCACCACCGTCGACCTTTCCGTGGCTCAAGACCATCGGCGTTGCAACCTTGCTCATGGCATCGTTTGGTGTGCTGAAGATCTTCTCCCACTAAGCCTAGTGTAGTTGAGTGATCAATCCCCAAGGTGAAACTCTCGTTATTAAATTACGGATTGTTGATTAATAGCTTTTGGTATTGCTAATATCCTTGGTTATCCGTGAGTTTTTGGTTAATCTACTTGTACTCCTTCACCTAAGCAAGTTAACAACTAAGAACCTTTAATGATTTTACTTGTTATCTCAATAAGCTCTTAATTGTAATTCCATTGTCAATCACTTTTAATTTTCTTAAGAAGCTCCTTCGCATGTGGTCTCACATCATCTTGGTATCAGAGCATGGTAGGCATGCATGACATGTTAGAAAAACATCCTAGGGTAATCGTTCGTTATAGCTTTAATTTTGCATGCATATCATTGCGTAGCTTCAAAATATTCTCTGTTTTAGCCGTTGTTTTTACATTTCCTGCACATTGTCATGAGCATTTAAGTCATCCTAACTAGTGTCATTTTCCTGCCTTTGAACTTGTAGCATTTCTTAGTGCATAGGACAACTAAACTTTGAATTGTGACTGTTGTACTCACTGTTCCAGCAGCGTGTAACCATCGTTTAGTGAACTTTTAGTCTTCGTTTGGGTGCTGTCCACTCCCTCGGAACCTTCCATACACCTAGAAACCTTAGGCAACGACTGAGCCTTGCTGTCCAGAAATTTGCTGCACCTTTTAGTGGCCTTTAGGTGACATTAAACTTGTGATAACTTGCTGTCCACACCCTAGAGTCCATCTAAATTGCTTAGATAACGTCGTCCATCACTTTAGTTTGCTGTCCTGTTCTCCCAGCTGCTGTAGGTTGCTGTCCACAGCACTCATGCACTCATTTAGTGGACTTTTAGGCTAGTTTCTTACGTGTTTAGACGCTGTCCTCAACCTAACAACCTTCCTAAGTGCCTAGGTTACTTAACCCACTAGTGTAGCCTGCTGTCCGAACATTTTCGGCACCTTGTAGTAAGTATAAGTGAGCCTAACTTAATGTCTAAATGACGTCCCTTACACCCAATCATCCTTGAGTGTCGCTTGACGCTTCCCAATGGACCCGATAAGACTCCAAAAGAGTTTAGATGACATCGTTAACCTAGTGGACAATATGACTAGAATTATGACGGAGAAACCCATTGACTATCCCCACTCTAATTACATGCCCCACTCAGCTTATCACCCGAGACCTGAGCCTAGGCCTCCACGACCTCACTTAGAGTCTCCTTATCGTCTGCCTACCTTTGATGATTCCTCAGATCCATACCACTTTAGGGAATGGGCTAGACAACTAGATGACTATTTTGAATCATGTCATATCCCTGAATCCCACCAGGTTAGCATTGCTAGGCCTCACCTTAAAAGGACGAGCTCTTCAATTTTGGGCAAGATTGGAAGATCATAAAGAGTCTTGCGGTGAGTGCACTACTTGGAAAGACATGAGACGAGATCTTAATTTAAAATACCGACTCTCTACTATGACCGTCATCTAGAGCATCACCCTACCTCTTTCGTTGGGACAACCCGTAGACCTTACTGTGGTCAAGACCACCCACCCCTTAGTAACATCCGGGTTGCTGCCCCACCCTGTAGGTCTTCACTTAGTCTTGATGAGCGACCCTTTAGTAGGTCTTCTGTTGGTTCGAGCCCATATGACTCCCCACTTGAATCGACTTCTAACCAGCTCAGTCAACCCTTAGCCTCCCTAGTCTTTGATCCTGTGAGTGTAAGTTTAATAAAGAATTGCAGTAAAAAGAAGAAATATACTGAACCCGAGATTGAATACATCCATTTCGTGGATACTATCGAAAATGAGGACTTCTTTGAGGATGAAATGGAATTTGTGAGCGAGTCAGACTCCCGGCATGACTTAAACCCTGAGCTAGGAAAGATGGAACATTTAAACATCGACACCCAAGCCCACCCTGATCTTATTCTCCTCGAGGATAACTCTTTGGATGAAGTCTGCCTGGACAATAGTAATATGATCTTGGAAGAAGCCAATCTGGCCTTGGACACATTGAATTTAAATTCGGAAGATCCTGATTTAGTTGTATCACCTACTGAGTTGACTTTAAAGAATCTTGATGGTAATAGTCTCGAGTCGGAAGTGGCTCAACTACACTTACTACCTGATTTAACTCCTGATTTAATTGACCCTAAACCCATTTATCCTGATTTTATTGAGCATAGTACTATGAGTTCGGAAGATACTGATTTGGGTCTCAAAGTTTTTGAGCCGAATTTGAGTCATGAATCTCCTTTTGTTTTATTGGAGTCTAGTTTAGGAGTGACTCATCTAGAGTTACATTTTAACCAGTGTGTCTTTCTTGATTGGACTTACCTCTCCATTTCTCGTACCGACAACAAAGTTAGAGAGAGTCTTAGCTCATGCTTTCATGTCACCACTCTAACTGTTGTGCCCACTTCAGCTAGGAATACTGATGTAGACAAAGGGGGGGTCAACACAAGTTGAGTTTTTCTTTTAATTTCTTGCCTTGTGTCTTTTCATCTTCCCCACTCCTTATTCTTCATTATCTTGTCCTTTCATCTCCACCTTATCCTTTGGGCTGTTTTTCTAGTTCTATGGGAGCCTTGGCTGATTTCGATTTTGAGCTTTAGTTGATGAAATTTTAGTGGTGCAAGCTCATTATTATCATGTGGAGGTGTAGCTCATTATGAGCTGATGTTTAGCTCAAAATTCATTATGAGGTGCAAGCTATTAGGTGAGTGGAACTTGTCTCTTCCTCTTCTTCTTTGCCTCTTGAGCTGCTGCTTTAGTTTCCTCATTTGACTGCTGGAATCGTGGCCTTCAATGTGCTTTAAATGGTGGCTTTTGGTTTCTTGTGCTTGGTTGTTGGAACCGAAATCCCCTCCTTGGATTTGCTGTGCCGTTTGGGGTTTCTCTGTGCTTGAACCGTGGCCACCTCTTGGAGTTTGAGGAAATTGATGGTTTTTTATCACTCCATTTAAGGGAAATCTTGGGCTGTTTTTGGACAGAATTTGTACAATTTATGGGGACTGATTTGGTTGTTGTTTGGGGAGGAATTCCAAGAGTTTTTTACTGTTTTCTATGCAGTTTTCTACTGCAGTTTTTTGGTGTCTTTTAGCCTTCTTCTAGGTGTCTTTTAACCTTCCATATTCCTTAATATTTGGGCTGTTTGGTTACCCTTTTTGTGCCTATAAATAATGTTGTTTGTGGTGTATTATGTAAGAGTGATATGATGTGATTTTTGGGACAAAAACCTGAGAGGTTTTTACTTTGGAAATCCTGCGGGCTCTTTCCAATCTTCTTCCCCTCCTCCTATGGAAATCTTGCGAGCTCTTTCCAACCTTCGTCTTGGCTTCTAACCTCTTTCTTCTATCCGCAAGTTTACACCTCACTTGTATCCTTCTTCTCTTGGAAAGCAAGTTTAGGATGTTTTGTTTCGAAGTCAAAGTTTGTAAGAGTCAAAAATTTGTAAGTCTTTATATGATATAAAAAGTTTGTTTTATTTAATTTGTCTAGTTTTGTGAGTTCTTGTAATTTTTTATTCTCTAGAAAGAGTGTCTTTTTTGTGATCAAAAATTTGGGTCCCTCTCCCAAATTTTTGATTGCATCAAATACCTTACCCCATTTCTTGAGTCCCATACCCACTAGTCACTCTTTGGGCTATCCTACTATGGTAGTGAGTCATGACCCATCGTCTTATCATATTCTTGATTTCTACATTATGCCCTCAATATCCTTGTCCTTCCCTATTAAGGACAATCCCTCTCCTAGTTGGATGAATTTACTAGATGACACTGTCGACCCTAGGAGACTACCTACGACTTTAACTCAGACTTCCCATCGAAGAACCCTGGTAGCTAAGAACGTCTTCATTGCTCTTCCTACACCAGTCCCCTTAGACCGAACACTTTAGACCCCTTATGTGTGACTCATCCACCTTTCTAGCTATGTATTCGTGTGAGTTAGTATGTGTGTGTGTGTTTGTAGTATGTTATCCTCCAAGTTCTTTCTGTTTAAAACTTGTGTGAGCCTTGATTCTTGTCATTTGTCATGCATACCGGTTCTTTTGCATATGCATTTGCACCTCATCTCCAGGAGCTTTATCAAGAAATTAAAAGAAGAATTGAACAACGTAACTCAAATTATAAGCTTATTTCAGATCACAAGAAAAGATTTAAAGAATTCGAGGTTAGAAACTTTGTGATGGTACGGATCCTTCCGTGAAGAAGTTGCATGCTAGAAACGCCGGACCCTTTTGGGTAATTTCAAAGGTAAATGGCAATGCTTATGTGCTGGACCTTCCTAAAGGTTTTAACATCAATCCTACATTTAATAAAGAAGATCTAGTAACCTTTGAGGGACCCGAGCTGAACCCTAATAATCCACTTTAAATTGAGCCTTTTGAGAACCCACCCGGTGAGATCCCCAGCCTACCCCCACTCCCCGATCAACCCCACTTACCTATTGCGGAGAAGGTTGAAGCTATACTTAACGATGAAATCATTTCCATGAAGGAAGACGGGCACCATAGGTACTTGGTTCATTGGAAAGGGAAGCCGGTGACCGAGAATACATGGATTGATCGAGAGGAGTTACAGAGATGGGATCCAGATCTTTTAGAGATGTACGAGAGCTCCAGAAATTTTCACTCGACGGGGTCGAGTTTTCTCCCACCTGGGGAGAATGATGAGGACATCGATCCAAAGTCCAAACATGTGTATAGCCGGAAGCATCACTGATCGATGGCCACGATTCAAAGCTTATTTTTATAATTATTTATGCATTTTTATTTTTATATTTTCCAATTGTACCCTTATGTTGAGTTGAGTCATGTTGGGGCCCTTAGGGCAATTTAGTCTTTATTTATTCATGTATGCTTGAGACCTATATATATAGGTCTTTTCTCTTGTAATAGCTAATGAATTATTGAATGAAAATTTGATTTTGTTTCTTCTTACTCTTCTTGCAAGAGAGCTAGAGAGAAGTGAGAGAGAAAGCCCAAGGTGAGGGCAAAAGCAATACCCACCAGTCATTGGAAGAGTCTGTGGCTCGTGGTTTATCACCTTCATCCCGCTCTTCTTCCTTCTCCCCAAACCCGCCAGCCCTAGGCACCTCTTAGCCGCCGGCCACCCCACCTTCCACCACCCACCGGTAAGCTTCAACCGTCGGCCTCATCCCCATCCACACGAATACAAATTTTGAAAATTCAAAATTTGAATTTTAAAAACTTTCCAATTTTGAAAATTCCAAATTAGGAAAGTTTTAAATCCGTTTTCATGACGATATTCAAATTCAAACGGATTTCATCCTAATCTTTCTTAAACCTCATGTGCCAATTTGGAAATTAATTACTTGCTCCTACACCAAATCCCTCCCCCTTGAAGCCGACGGCCACCATCGATGGGCCCTCATTCATGTCGCCAATTAAGGCATTGATTATCCTATTAATTTGAAATCAATTTCGAATTAATCCTCCCCTAATTTCGTTCAAAATCTGAATTAAATTTCAGATTTTTTAAATCACCCTCTCCCTCTCCTCTCTTGAAACCACCGGCCACCCCCCATATTAAGCTCTCCATTAATTCCCTAATCAAGGCATTTATTCCAATGGATTTTAAGTTCAAATTCAAATCTATTCCCTCCTAAATTACTCAAACTGAAATTAAATTTCAGATTTGAGTAATCCCCTCCATAATTCCCCAAAACCAATTTTCCCTCAAGCCCTAGCCTCCTCCTCTTGCACCCGCCGGCCTCCACCCTCTCTCCTTGAGATTCCCGCCGGCCCTCTCCCCTCCTCTCCCATCTTATCAAACGACAAGTACTCTCTTTCAACACCATGTTCTTCCTCTCTTCGTGTGGAAGATTCTCCGACACCAAGCATGCAAGGCGGAATTCGAATGGAACTTTGGATTTGTGCATGACGATCGAGGTCAAGTCGACATCCACCAATCGTCGTTCTTTGATGTGGGCTTTGATTTCGACGACACCGTTGAGGACTACTTGAATCGCATCCTCCCCACGCTCGTAGACGTCATTGACGAGCAATTCGAGGACTATTCGTGGACCGTCAACGGCTATCCGTCCGTGTCCCCTCCACCACCGTCGACCTTTTCGTGGCTCAAGACCATCGGCGTTGCAACCTTGCTCATGGCATCGTTTGGTGTGCTGAAGATCTTCTCCCACTAAGCCTAGTGTAGTTGAGTGATCAATCCCCAAGGTGAAACTCTCGTTATTAAATTACGGATTGTTGATTAATAGCTTTTTGTATTGCTACTATCCTTGGTTATCCGTGAGTTTTTGGTTAATCTACTTGTACTCCTTCGCCTAAGCAAGTTAATAACTAAGAACCTTTAATGATTTTACTTGTTATCTCAATAAGCTCTTAATTGTAATTCCATTGTCAATCACTTTAAATTTTCTTAAGAAGCTCCTTCGCTTGTGGTGTCACATCACCTTGTGTTTGAACACAAGTAATAGCACTTGCATACATATCCTTAATAACTTGAATATAAGCATTATTAATCCCTTTCTTTTCTAACACTATCCATAGCACTTCTCTTGAAAATTCGTCAGATGGTTTCTCTAAATCAATAAATATAATATAAAGATCCTCCTTTCTCTATATTTTTCCATCAAACCTCTCAATAAATGTATAGCTTCCATAGTAGACATACCCAGCATGAATTCAAATTGAATTTAAAAAACATTAGTATCACGCCACAACATATGCTCCATAACTCTCTCCCATAGTTTTAAAGTATGACCCATTAACTTAATTCCTTTATAATTCGTACAATCTTGTACATAATCTTTATTCTTCAAAATATCAATCAATACATTCATTATCCACTAATCTGACATCTTCTTAGTCTTCAAAATAATATTAGAAGTTTTAGTAAGCCAAGAAATTCATGCATCTCCTAGGCATTTCTACACCTCTATTAGAATATCAGCAGGTCCAACAACTCTTCCACACATAATTTTCTTTAAGCCTGTCTAATTTTAGTTTTACTAATACGCCGATAAAAACAAAAATATTATTTTAATTTAAGTATCAAAGGTCAGTAAAGTCCATCATACTATCACAATCATCATTGAAACATTTAGCAAAATAACTTATCTTTGTTGCATATCCTCTTCTAATAAAAGTATTTTTATTTTCATCTTTATGCAATTCACTTGAACTAAGTCCTTGCTACCCTTATCTCTTTGTTTGACTAACTTATACATATATCTTTCACCCTCTTAGTATATAATCTATTATATAAATCATTAAAAGCTAAATATTTTGCATCGCATATTATTTTCTTAGACTCCTTACGGGCCTCTTTATATGTTTCTAATTTATCATAATTTTTACATCTAAACAAATTTTTATAACAAATCTTCTTTTACTTTTTTTTCACATTTTAATTCCACTACCAACTATTTTTACTTTTAGGAGCTTTTCCTTTTGAATCAAAAGATCCGAGCAAAATAAAAAAAGACTGTTTATCAATGATGAAGTATACTCTCCTAATCCACATTGCAGCGGCAACAAGGATAATTTTAGAAATCATTAAACAAAATGCGTTGAGAAATCTACATTACACATCAATAGTAAAATATTATCATCAATAAAGGGAACTGTTCATCTCAGCATGTCACAGATGCAGTCAAACATTTCCATTTCCATGAACCTTACCCCATTTTCAAAAAAATAATCATGAGGATAAACTTGCAGCTCCACGGAATTCTCAAAAAAGAAAGTAATCTTTGGAAATGCAGCATCTATGCTGAAAAGAAAAAGAAAGAGCATGTCAGGAAATGCCTCACAACAATATCTTGTTAAAATTCCAGAAAACAAAGTCTCAAAACTGTATTATCAATTTAGGGAAAGGGAAAAAAAGGTTAAATAAGGAGAAAGAAAAAATAGAATAATGGATTTGCTTCATCTCTTGCAAGTACAGATGAGCATGATCTACAGTTCTACACCAATCCCTCCAAAGCTGCTCATCTTCAATGCATGATATGTCAAAAATTTTCAAACAATAGTCCAGACTCCATCCTAAAAATATTATACCCGACTACATCATATAGGACTTATATTTGAAGCTCACTTCTTCTCAAGTAAATGGATTCAAGATATCTATTCTCTTTTCTATTCAGTTTTCTCCGGAGGGAAAAATACAAGGCAGAATGTTACGGAGGGATTTAAAGTTTTATTTTGTTCAAGCTTTTCATTCCATCAATGTTCACCACATCACTATCATGGGTTCAGCACTTTATACGCTCATACCACAATGGAAATAGTCAAAGTTGATTTTAGAAAGCCATATCAGTAGTAAAACTAAGTCAAAACTGTCACATAATTTCTGATTCCTTCTTTATCATTTCTCAAACTCATACAACATACTTCTGCAAAGCCATTAATCAGAGAGAAAGAACAAATACTAACTCAACATGTGCTCAACATTGACACACATTTTGACGGTGTTTGCAAACAAGGCAGACAAAGGTAGAACTGAAAAGGGTCTATCATCTTGAAGTAATAAACTGGGAAAGATGTGTCAATGCTAGAAGAAGCTAGAATTTCTTAAATTTAAATGTTTTCCTATGGAAATCATATCGCATCCATCTAAACATTGGTTTTGATGTCAATGACAAAACTGTAAAACACGAAACTCTCGCTTGAATGCGTCGCACGCATTCCAATTCGCCACCACGAATTCAGGTGAAATTTCAAAGTCATCGGAATTCAACGAAATAAATTTTATTAAATTTGTCAGGAAATTTCGATCGAAATGGTATAAATAACTTATATCAAATTTCATGCGGTTTGAGAATTAAAATTTGCCGAAGATGGTTTAAGTAATTTTTAGCCTTTCTTTCCCTTTTTACCCTTCATGAAACAATAGAGAGACTTTGGGGAGAGGGGCACATGCGTCCTTTTGCTTATTACTCATTTTAAAGCCTTAAGGGATATTTCGGTCCCTTGTGCTTCTTTCGGCCGTGAGAGAGGAGAGCGGACGGGAGAGAAGGGGGGAATGGCGAGAGACGTGTGAAAGCCAACGGTCGGCTTGGTTTTCTGACAAGATTCTTTAAGAAAAAGCTAGAGGAAGGCATGGAGAAGATAAGAGGTAAGTTTAAACTTGAAAAATGTTGTTCTTTTCTTGAGATTTTCATGAACCAAAGTGTTAGGGTTTGGATTTTTGTTGGAGTTTGTTTTTTAGAAATGTGATAGGACTTGTTTAGGAGCATGCTACTAAGTCATAAAAAAAGAAATTTACTCAATATTTTCATGTTTTCAAAATTTAGGGTTTCTCCAACTTGTATTATTTTTGTAAGGAATGCTACGAGATATTAGGGAAAGAAATTGTTTGAAGAAAAATGCAATTGTTCTGCAAGAATTTTAGATTTTAAAAATTAGGACTTTTTCAAAACTAGGGTTTTTGAACTAGGTTGTGAACAAAAGTTATTCCTAAGATTTATGTGAGCTCTCTAATTAGGAGAAATTGAACTTTTTGAGAAAAAAATAATTTTCCTAATTTTTTTATGAATAAATCCAAAAATAATTTAATTAAAATCATAATTTATGTAGGTGATGATGTATAAATGCCATTTTTATGTTGTTGTTATTGTTGTATCTCTTTTACCTTGAGGATATGGGTAGGAAGAATATAATAAGCTTAAAGGGAGTTTTTTTTTTTTAGATATGGCATGTGTAGGATGTGTCATAATGGTTTGAATTTTACCTAAAAGGCTTATATTGTGATATTTCCCTTAGGTTTGAAAAAAAAGAAGGAAGTATAGGTTGGTGAAGTGGAATCTTTCAAAGTGCATTTGAGGTAGGAACCTCTTATCCTACATGATCATATTCCTTTATGTTTTTATTATTCTTTTATGTTTTATATCTTTACTTAATTGATTTATGAGAATTGCATATCTTTACTTAATTGATACATGGCAAGTGAAATCCTTAGTTGATGTGATACATAACAAATACATTATTTATATTTAACACTCTAAGCATTCATAGAAGTTCCTTTCATGAACTTCATGTTCAAAATAAATGGTTGTTATAAAAAGGCTACATTACATACATATGTCTATATGGAACGATTATGTAATTGATTGTACATGTTGTAGGCGAGATATCAAATATGGTGCGAAAGCACAAATATGGCTCTTATTGAGCAATACGTAACAATAAAGCCCTTTGGGGCAAAAGAGGAAAAGAAATGAATAGTTAAAAAGATGTTTGTATACCTGATCAGTACACCCCTGGTACGGTTATATAAAATATGAGAATGCATATAACTATGATAGTATACGCTACGACATTCATAAGACACATGGCATACATATGACATATGACATTCATAAAGCATCAAATATTCATAAGACATGAAAAATTAGCATGTGTAGCAAAACAAGCAAGGCATTTCACCACTAGTATGTGAGTAAGTTTTCATTTTAGAATGCATGTGAAAATGTTAGGATTAGAGTTTTCCTATTGAGCATTAGCTCACTCCCTCGTGTTGGGATACTTTTCAGGAGAACCTGCTGCAAGAAATGTCTGACAACCAAAGGTTCACTTACAGTCGTCGAGTACTAGCTGAGAGGTTTTTTTGATGTTTTTTTAGTTATAGTATACACTTTTTTTGGTGGTTTAGCATGTTTTAGAAATTTTAAAACCACCTATGTAAATTTTGAATGACATGAAATTATATGAAATGTTTGTTTTTATATATATTTGGAAAATTTTAGAGGCGCTTTTAGTTTTTTGTGAATTATTTAGAAACAATTAATTAAATGCATACGTAAAGAAGAAAGGTTAATGTTTTAAACGTCCGATTCCGTTCCCGCCTCGCCTATACGAGCTAATCGGGCCTGGTCGTGACAAAAACACTAAGAAAATGTCATGCAACTAACAAATAAAAGCCCTACCATACATATCAAGCAATCTCAATAGACCGGAACGAACTATTCAAAACACTTCAACATTACCAAGTTCATTTGAAGCTGCCTAATCACTTTGTTTTAATTGCTTGTCTACAACTCAATATTCAGATAAATAGATTTTATTTAGAACTCTTTGGTGAGAATCAATATACATTATATTACATGATTTATAACAGCTTCAAGAAGTTAAAACAGATGATAACCTAATAACTGATGGAGTGCTGAATTTCAAATTACCATGCAATCCACATATATAGTTGTGGTGCTTGAGAGTTTAGAATTTACTAATGCAACCTAGGATGAAATCCTCAATGAAATACACCAAAAGTTATAATTTACAGTCTCTACTTTAACGAAAATTAGCAGGAATTAATCTATAATGAGTTTTGGCAATTAATGTGATTATAGATCTCTTTTTCATAATTATCCTATAATAATGAAGAAAAGTTATTGCATTTGATCTAATAAGAAACAAAGAAATCTTTGTAAGCCTCTTGAAAAACTCTATAAAATCCTACTGATTTCACAAAATTCAATAACATCATTTTAGAGCCAATTTAGGCAATATCATAATTGTATTTTAATAATAATTGATGGACCGAAAAAATATGCTCACTTTTTGCATATTAAACAAATAATTAAGTTGAAAATTGGTAAGGCTATATGTGAATAATTGTGAAAAAGGTAAATATGATTCTATGACTATTTGCATGGGATCATTTTAATCATAAGGCTAAAAGTGTGTTCAATTTAATCATTAATTTGGTGTGGCCACCACGGGCTTAGTCCCTAATAGGTTGTTGATTTGGTCTAGAAGTCTCCTAAAATGTGTTATGATTGATGTGCAAGCCTTGGGAGGGGTTGAAATTAAGTGGTGTTCAAAGAGAAGGTAATATGCAAGAGTGCTAGAAATCTAATCAAATTATGACAAGTGAACTTAAGGCATTTAGGTCTTCAAATGGTGGGCACTCTAAGACATGAAAATTCTTTGAGATGGAAAGAGTTTCCTTAAGAACGATTTAAGAAATTTTCATAAAATTCTAATGAGCTTTCATGGGTCAAATGGGGACAAGAATAAAACTAGGTCAAATTCAGTTTAGGATTAGCCAACAGCTATAAATATAAGTTAGGATGGGATACTTTGAAGAGAATGCTAGGAAATGAGTGTGGAATTGAAAGGGTATGATTCTAGAAGAGTTGTATAGCAAAATATTTTTTTTAAATAAATATAAAAAGCACTTGCTACTCACTAAAGTGGCAAGGTTGAACAAGTCACCAAATCTATACTAATATTATAAAAGGGGCTTGAGTTTCTTTCCACACCAAATCCTGACCATCCATTTTAATTAATTTTAATTATTCAAATCAAATCTCAACCTTTCATTTTAATTACTATAATTATAATAATTAATAATAAGGCTCTTTAAATCCTACTAGCATTCCATAAACTCTTCATCTCACGTGCTTCTTAATACATACAGCTGACGGCTCCTTGCATTCGAACGAAGCTCGTTTTCCTAAGATTCTACAAGTTGGTTCGTATTCACAGTGACTTCTTATCTAACCATCTAGGCCTGAATAGTGACACTGACATAGGCAGAGTTCAAAGAGAGAGGCACAAAGTAATGGGCTTTATTGGCGTTCAGACGGGTTCGCATCTGTTGGCAAGCGGAGATCTCTCAGGAAAACTTGGTTTCCTTCCAATCGCCAAGGTCTCCTCCGGTAACTCTCCCGTGTATTCTTCGACTTCCATTTGGCGCTCAATAACATCAGGCATTTTATTACGGATTGTTTTAGTATCTTAATCTGTTGCATGTTCCTATATAAGTGTGGGCTCCAAAAATTCGGCACCAGCCTTCGCCCATTGTAGCTTTTTCTTCGGCGAGGGAGTTTTAACGGAATTAAATTCTGGGGCAAATTTTGGAAGGCAGATGAGTTTGTAAATAAGAAACTACCCAAAGATTTCGCCCTCATTTTGCGAGGACTTTATGATCTAAGTTCTGATTTACTATAGGCGCAAGCCCCTATAATTAATTACCCTCCCGATAACGAGAGAGAACTTTCGATTAAGGCTAGTTGTTAATCAGATACGTATAAATACATGTTACCTGGCATATAGTAGCAGCATGGGTTTAGAAATGTGGAAATTCGAAGGTTGGAAGATTTAATATTTAAAATTTGAATTTCACCATCTTGCACTTAAAGCGAATGGTGGGGGAATGTATGATGGACACGATCAAGATCTCATAGTTCTGTCGTCCTGGGCCATCGTGGTCCCTGGTCTACTTAGCCAGAGGAGGTAGTCGACCCAACATGACAGAAGGATCCTTGTCGGCAGCCATGGGTTGCTTCACCCAGGGGGACCTTGTAGACCTAGGCTGAATGTTTGTCAAAGGGGATAAAATTTGAATCCATCTTAGCTAACAGAGGGCTTTGTGCCCTATCAATTATATCTTATTGATTCATATCTCACGAATTTGATGCCCACTAAGGAATGTATTCGCTCTGGCTATAACCAGTATTTCGTGGTGCCATTTGACGGCAAAACCACTCGATTCAGAGGGCCCCATATCATAACTGTTTATCCTGCGGTGCTATTTGGCAGCAAAATCGCTAGTTAGAGGACACCTACCACATCCTTAATGGCAGGAGATTGTTTGAGAATGGATTTTAGTGATATTTTCGACCAGGCATTTTGCTCTATGTGAGATGAAGTTATATTGAATTTGTCCACCTCGGTAAACTATTGCATATGGTGGATGGATATCTACTTTTAGTGTTTAATGGTTTGATTTTAATTTTAAACATTTGATTTTGGAATTTCCTGTGAGTTTTGGATTTTAGGGGTTTTGGATTTCGGGTACTTGGAGTGGCATTTTGAATATTTGGAATTAACCCCTCCGATTGATATCTTCGTTCAACATTTTTAGCATCTCTGCATATTCATTAACCATGAGGTCCAAGATCTCGTCATATGAGTTAAGTTTCAGCTCAATTTGGTTGCAATTGTCCACAGTTGTAGTTCATTTGATTTTCAAGATTTCGTGCAAATTCACTTGAGTATAGTTCCTTGTCCTTTGATCAAGCTCAAGCTCATGTACATTGTGCTAGATTAACTCATTATTTGATTTGGGTTTGATTCAAGCTTAAGTCCATTTAAGTTCAAGTTTTGATTTGAGTAGATCTCTTGTTTATTTGTTGGCTTAAGTTCAAGTTCCAAGTCCAGTTCAAGTTCAAGTGCATGTCCACAAGTCCTCTATTTGAGTTCAAGTAGCAAGCTCAAGTTCTATGTCCCCTGCAGTCCCTTAAGTTCAATCAAGTTCGAGTCCATATTCAATTTCATTTTGTTTAGGTTCAAATATTTTATAGTTCATTTAATGTCAATGTTCAAGCTCAAGTCCAAGTACAGTCTTGCATTTATCCGAAATTTCGGCAACCTCCCGACGTCTCCCTCGTTTAGCGAAAAACTAAGGGAAACTAGGCCTTCCACCACGCTAAGAAAAGCATGTATAATAGGTGTCCTTGGAAAGACAGTTGTTTTCCTGAGGCCGTATTTTATTTGTCCCCCACCACGCTAAGAAAAGTGTGTATGGGTATTTGGTACCTGTTCCAAAGGAAAGACAGTTGTTTTCCTGCAAGCGAGTACTTATGGGTATCCCCACTTCGTCGTACGCATCGCACCGAGTTCTCATCCCACCACGCTAAGAAAAGCGTGTATAGGCGATTTTTCTGGTGTGCCACGAACTCCGAAGAAGGGACTTTAGGTGATCACCCGATTCGTCGAGAGCATCGCAACGAACTTTCTCCAACTACGCTAAGAAAAGCATGTATAGGTGTTTGTTTTGTCGCGTTGCAAGCGTCGACAGTGGGTTCTCGAAGTTTTAGGGTTAAGGGATTATACCTTGTTGGCCAGCGGGTGGAGGGCACACATGTCGAGGCAAGAGAAGGGAGGCACACAATTAATTTATAATTAATTAAAATTAATCATAATTAGTTATATTTAATATATAACTAATTATTTTTAATTTAAAAATAATTATAAGTCAATTAGGCTTAAGTTATAATTAATTAGAAAATAATTATAATTAATTATATTTAATATATAAGTAATCATATTTAATTTAAAATTAATTATAAATTAAATAGGTTTAATTCATAATTAATTAAAAACTAATTATAATTAATTATATTTGATTTAAAATAAATTATAAATTAAAATAGCTAACTAATTATAATTAATTACTATTAATAGTAACTAAGTATAATTAAATTAATTAATATTAGGCTAATTAAGAAGGATTTGAGGCGAATATTGACGGGATGAATTAGAATAGGAGCATTTAATCATCCCATAAATCTCATAGTAAGTTAAAGCCTTACCTTACCTTTCTTATAACAAATCTCGGATTTACTAATTCCCTAGTTCGATGGATTTACGGGATTTAGCCAAAGAAGCTCGCGATAGGGAGAAAGATCGTTACCTTCACACCTAGCGACCTCCAGTCCCGGCTTTTGATCAAAAGAAAATGTCATGGCTTCCAAAATGATAGGAGAACATCAGAGATAAAGAGAAGTCGAACAGCAATGGGGAGGTAAGTCGATTTCTCCTCCCTCTCTCTCTCTCTCTCTCTCTCTCTCTCTCTCTCTCTCTCTCTCTCTCTCTCTCTCTCTCTCTCTCTCTCTCTCTCGGCTTTTGTGGGAAGCTGACACAGGAAAATAGAGGGTTGGGCAAGGAGGTCGTCGGATCTAGGTGGAGGCGACGGGAAGCTCTCAGTTCGGTTCGATTTGGCAGTTAGGAGGCAAGATGTGGGAGGGAGAAGAGCCACCGAAAGTCTTCGTTTGGTTGGATTTAAAAGCCATCGAAGAGCAATGATCAAGGTCTGCGAGGGATTTTAGAGAAGCGACGTCAACAGCACCGTGCTACAGTGTCTCGGCGGGATTCCTGCTGAATTTCAGGAGATTTGAACAGGTATGCACACACATTATTTGATATCTTTTTTTATTTTCTTTAGGGATCAAGAAAAAGTCACCGGCAATTGTATTGATGTTGCTCTAAGCTAAGTTTTACCACAAATATTCAAGGTCTCTACCTTTCACCGAATTATCCCTCAGTTCATGTGTCAGGGCGGTGACTTCACTGCCATAAAAGGGATTGGCGACAAATCAATATATGGTGCCAAGTTCGCCGATGAGAACTTTGTGAAGAAACATACAGGCCCCGGTGTCCTATCCATGGCTAACACCAAACCCAACACCAACGAGTCCCAATTCTTCATCTGAACGGAGAAGACGTCTTTGCTCGATGGGAAGCATGTTGTCTTTGGGCAAGTTGTGGAAGGTTTGGATGTTAATAAGTTTGTTGAGAAGGTCAGATCTTCGTCTGAACGAACTTTGAAGACAGTTACAATCGTTGACTACGGCCAGATCTCTTAGATGCTTCTCGATGAAGATCGGCCTTTAATAACCCTATCCCAATGTTTTCAACTTCTACTCACGATCTTTCACTTATATCAACTGTGATATCATCTTATAATTGTTTTGTTCTGCTTCGATCTCTGTTTTCATGTTCTGATTTATGGTTTCTCATGAGCTTATCATCTTCTATCCTATTGAGTCGCTGATACTTAAATTATAAATAAATTGGAGTACTTTTCATAAAAAAATAATAATAATAACTATACAAATTCTACTATTTAATATCGGATTTAGAAATTTTTTTAAGCATGGTTTTTTAGATTTACATCACTTTTATGTTTCTTCTTCTATATTTAAATCAAAATCTAAAAAATTTTGTCAAATAAAATGTTAAAATTTAATCAGATTTAACATATAAGATGTCATATAGGTCTAAAAATTAAACACCTCGAAATTTTACTAAACCTGAATTGACTAGAATTACTACATCCTATTTGAATTAAATCTTTGTAAGAAAATAGTTGGTTTTTTCGAGCTTCATATATGTTGTTGTCAACCATCTCTGTTGCCTATTAAAGTTGTCGAGTTAAAACTTTATGTAATTTCTTCATTACGATATGTGGAATTTTCAGTTCATTATCAAGAATGCTGCTTTTGTTTCCTGTGATATAGCTCTTTTAATGATTTGTAGACTTTCTCTTGATTTAATCCTAAATCCATTAGAACCCTTTTTTTGAAACGTCCTTGTGATGGTGTTTCTTTGTTATTCCAATCTTTGGTATTTTTTTCTTGGAAATGGCTAAGCAGAAATTTAAAATACAAAGATCTTTTTTTCTATCTTACTTAAAAATGTATTATTCTGGAAGTTTTGAGTTATGCAAGTTCTCATTTGATAATTTATGTGTCTTTATAGTCTAGAAGAATTAACCCATCTAGCTTTTTAATTTTTCATAGACAAGACTAAGGATCAAATTAAGATGGCTGAGCTAAAAAGAAAAGTTCAAGAATATGATGATTTATTGGTATTAGACATTGAGGAGAAATATAGCCAAGCTCTAGATTTAGTAGGCTCATAGCCATATTTTTTATGAGTAATCTGTTTTTTATTTTCTTTTGTGCGGTTTAAATATTGGTATTTCCTAGCAGATTCAAGGTCCATAAAAAAATTTTTTTTTTCTGACCTCCTTAATATTGATATTTCAAATATGTATGAATAAAGTTTCTTTCAACCATTTGTTAGGCGATTGCTTCTCTTCATATGGTCATTAGGCTTCTGTCTCAAATATAATTAGGGATTATATTAGTCAACTTTGTTGTTTTTGTTTATTATTTTTATTCCATCTTTTATAGTTCTGCAAAATTTGCAATTTAATGGGATCCTCTGCTTGGATATTTATATAGTAGTGCTTGATTTTCAAAAAATAGTTTCATATATTCTTTTTTATAGATAATATCATTGATATAGCATATCATAAATTAATTTTAAATTTAATTATAAAATTTTTTATTTTAAAAAAATTTTTTTAAAAAATTTTTTTACGTGTATGTGCACGTGCATTTATACTTGTCTCTTCAAATGAGTGTTGGTTACTAAGCCTCCTATTCTTAAGAGAAATACCAAATATTGCAAATGACATCTTTTTGTTCTCTTCATTCCATTAGGCTTAATTAGTTTCAAACATTGCATTTGAATTATTTAAGAAGAGAGAAAAGGAGATAGGGAGGGGACAGCATTACTAGTGAAGAAACGAGAGTCTGTAACTTGCTAAAACTACTCCCTCCTTGTCATAGCTGGCTGACCAAGCATAGGCCAATGTTTAATTTTAATTAACTCATTCAACTAAACATATGCACATAAGAAATTATCCATTAATTCTAAGATTTACAAATCCAAAATTCAAATTTTCAAAAATTTGGAATTTACATTTTCACTTTCTAATTGCTTCTACAACTCAAAATCATCATAACATAGTCTCTTATAATATTTAATTGTGGGCTCCGAAAATTCGACCCTGGCCTCCACCCACTACTTTTCTTCAGAGGGAGTTATAACGGAATTAAGATATGGAGCAGATTTTGGGGAGGCAGATGGGTTTGTAAATAAGACAGTACCCAGAGATTTCGCCCTCGTTTTGCGAGGAATTTTTTATATGAGTTTTGGTTTCCTATAGGTGCAAGCCCCTATAAATAATTATGCCTCCCAATAACGAGAGAGAACTTTCGATTAAGGCTAGTCGTCAATCAGTTAGATAGAGATACGTAGTATCTGGCATATAGTCGTAACATAGATATTTGGAATGGTTGGAGAATTTTAGAATTTGGAAAATTGATACTTAAAACAAAAATTTCACCATCTTGAACTTGAAGCGGATGGTGGGGGAATGGATGATGGACCCGATCAAGATCACATGGTTCCATCATCCCGGGCCATCGTGGTCTCTGGTCTACTTAGTCAAAGGAGGTAGTCGACCCAACCTGACAAAAAGATCCTTGTCGGCAGCCATGGGTTGCTTCGTCCAAGGGAGCCTTGTAGACTTGTTGGGGTGGGTATTTGCCTAAGGGGACAAATTTGAATCCACCTTAGCTAACAGAGGGCTTTGTGCCCTATCGATTATATCTTATTGATTCATATCTCAAGGATTTGATGACACTAAAAAACTTATTGGCTCTGGCCATAAACACTATCTAGTGCTGCCATTTGGCGGCAAAACAACTTAGTTAGAGGACACGTATCACGTTCTTACTGGCAGGAGATTATTTGAGAATGGATCCTAGTGATATTTGCGAATAGGCATTAGCTATATGTGAGCTAAAGTAAATTTCATTTTGTCCAACCCGGCAAACTATTGCGGATGGTGAATGGATTTTTCTTTAAGCATCTCATGGTTCATTTTGATTTTAAATATTTAGATTTTGGGATTTTTGGATATCAGGTAATTGGGATGGCATTTGAAAATATTGGAATTAACCCCTCCGGTTGATATCTGCATTCAACACGATCATCATCGGGGTGTATAGGGTCATTTGTATTTCATTGACTAAACCTTATCATCTTTGTCAACTTGCCGACAGAGCATCGAGTTCGTCATAGATTTTATATTTTA
This sequence comes from Dendrobium huoshanense, assembly GCA_016618105.1. Classification (NCBI taxonomy): domain Eukaryota; kingdom Viridiplantae; phylum Streptophyta; class Magnoliopsida; order Asparagales; family Orchidaceae; genus Dendrobium; species Dendrobium huoshanense. The sequence continues at coordinate 42,677,351 of CM028351.1, forward strand.
TTATTGAATTTCCTTAGTTATAGACCTTGAAGGTCTTGTATGAATGCATAAAATAGATATTCCGCTCGACGCCTTGATCATATATCTGCTTGATACTTCAAGCCATATCGACTCCTATATATCCATATAGAAAAATCGGGCTGGAACTACGTTCATATATTGACTTGCGCGGTATCCCTACATGTCACGTGTACACACAAGACATGCTCGACAGGGCCAATACGGGTTTGTAATTTCCCTTGCCCCTTTTGTATACCTATGTGCACACATATATAGTGCATGTGCGAGGGGGGGGCATTTTGGACATTTGGCAAGTCTTATACGATGACTTGTAGAACTTTGTGTTGTTGTAGTACTTCAATACTTGCACATAGAAGGTATGTTAGATGCACGACCATTATTCCTCAAGAAACTTGTAAGCTTCAATAGTCTTATCAACCTCAATGTTTAGAACCTGGTTGAACTGAGATTCATTCACTTCATAATGATTTGATCTGCCTTTCTCTTCTCAACACTTGTTTAGAGATTGATAGGCAACTATTATGTTAGACTATCATCATCATTTTCTGTTGTTGGCTTAAGCAAAGAATCAATCATCTCGACCTTGGATGATTGTGCCCTTGCTGATGTCCTATACGTTGAAATCAACAGTTACTGCCTCCAGCAGTCATCGTAGCGATTGAAAGTGCATCAGGACGTATAGGAGAAGCATATGATATATTCATTCCTAAAATGATTGTTGCAGCCCTTGAGATGATTGTGTATTTTCTATTTGTAACTGTTAATTTAGGCCACCAAGCTTTGCATTATTTTTTAACAGCATATTTATCAAATATTAATCGTTAACCCTAGTGGGCATCATGCATTATGTGTTGACGTTCGTTTAGATGTATCTAATTATATCGCATTGTCACTTTCGATGCATGTTAAATTCTTTTGGCTGCAACCGACATGTTGACTGCAACATGGGTCTCTTGCGTATCTTTCGATATGTGTGAAAACAGATGTGTATATTTGTGAGACAGTCGATGTCGATAATAGGGAGATTTTCAGATTTGTAGCATGTTTATTATCATTATTCATAAAAGATACAGTACACTTGTCTGTCAATTGATGATTGCCACCCATGTGTATATTATTCTTCATTCGAAGGGTCTTCCGTCATTTTCTTGCAAGTATCCATTTTTCATACATATGCTAATTGTACATTTCTTGTTGTCACCTCCAAACAACTCTCCATGCGTAATACAACTTTTCCATCACATCCTCCCTTAAATCATGATGCGAGTGACGAAATCCTCTTAGTTTAACCTTAAGCTTTGTGTGAATTTTAGGATATTTTCTTCGGTACTTTCCTTTATGCTTTGAGGGACTTGTTGGAGAAAAGTTACTTAGATCCTCATTTTGTACTTTATGAATTTATTGAAGGATTTGTAGGATTCGGATTTAATCGATAGTGCCAAACGTAGGTAGTATCTTAATCCTTAACCAGTTGAGGAGACTTTAATCTTAATCACTTGAATTTATCAAATTGGGGGCGCTAAGATTTAGTAGCTCTTTGTCCTCTAGTTGTGGAGATGGGATTCCTCTACTACGATCTTTCTTATAGCATGTTGAGTAGACGAAGTTGCCAGCGATCTAGTCATATTTGAGCTTATTGAATTCGACCTTTCATACTCAATCAGGCTTCAGACTCGAGCTATGGGATATGTGCTTCCCAATGATGAATCTACTAAAGTTGATAGATTTAAAATCCTCCTTTGTGGTTGAAGATTTCAAGCCTACGCACATTCGGTAATTGTTCACGATTCATCCCTCCCATTAGAACTTTGATTCTCCAGTCAATTATGAGAATTTGGTAGACTACGATCACTTGAATTTGTCGAGTCAAATATCTCTTTGTACTTCCTACGGTCCCTACTAACGGGTTGACGAATTGGGGGTTCCTCTAATGCGGCATTTCTTATGACATGTTGAGTAGACATAGCTGCCAGTCATCCGGCCATATTTGGGCGTATTGGATCCGGATTTTTACACCCATTCAAACCATAAGCTTCAGGCTGTCAAAAGACTTCAGGCTGTTCCGGCTCAACTTGTTTAAGTGTACAATCATAAAAGTCTCTTTTCTGGCTTTTGAATCTGGGTTTTTGTTGGGAAAGATGGTGTCTCGAACTTTTGGAATATCACCTGCATATACTTTGAAAAGATTCATTGTATTCTTTAGCATGAAAAAACATATGTATAAATAATTTTAAATATTTATTCGAAGATCTCAGCATGCAACGCGATGTCGACCCGAATAAATATTTAAAATGTCCTCTGCCTTGCAGAGACATTTCAGAATATAATAAATTTGAAATTTTGAGATTTTAAATATTTATTTGGGGATCTCAGAATGTAACACGATGTCGACCCGAATAAATATTTAAAATGTCCTATTTACTTGCAGGGAAATTTCAGAATAGAATAAATTTAGAATTTGAGATTTTAAATAATTATTTAAGGATCTCAACGTGTAGCATGATGTCTACCTGAATAAATATTTAAAATAACTCGTGTCTTAGAGAGAGATTTTGAATAGGCAATGTACTTCAAAATTTTAAATATTTATTAAGGAATCTCAACACATGGTGCGATGTTAATCCAAATAAATATTTAAAAAACCCCTAATTTTATTAAAGATTTTTGAAATGCATTCTTTTAACACAAGAGAATTTCAAAATATGATATATAATTATATCAGAAAATGTATATATAGTACATGATAGTTTAACACAGTCATTTTTATATATAGTATTTTGTTCAGATATCGACCGTTGATTGGCGGTATAGGCCTCTGACTATCCAAATTGAATAATTGATAAGCTCCTCCTTGAAACACCTTGATGACAAAGGGACCCTCCTAATTGGATACAAACTTACCACCAATTTTTTAGTGTGGAATGATTGGTATTCTCAGCACCGGACTAATTTTCCTTCTTGAAATGCCAAAAGACACCATACGATCGAAGGATTTTGCTATTCTTCCTCGGTAGATTTCGATGTTTTGTTGAGCTTGCAATCTAACTTCATTGAGTGTGTCGAGTTCTTCCATTCTTGGGCGAGCATTTTGCACTTGAGTGAGCTCATTATGGATTGCAACCCGGAGTGATGGTAGTTCAACTTCTAGTGGCAATGCTATTTCACCGTTGAACACCATTGAATAAGGAGTGATTTTGGTTGGCATCTTGTAGGTTGTACGATACACCCACAACACTTCTGTCATCTTCGTATGCCACTCTCTTTTATTTTTTGTGAGAATATTCTTCAGCAATTTCACCAGTGTTTTATTGAAAGCCTCCGCTAGCCCATTTGTTCTTTAGATTATATATTGACGAGTACCACCAATCAATCTTATACCGATCAAAAAACTTGTAAATATTTGTAGTTTTTGAATTCTAACATTGATCGTAATCTCTAGTCCTGATATTAGAGCTTGGTATTCGACTTCATTATTAGTTTGAGGTTCTATCAAACTAAATGAAAATCTCATTATACCTCCCTTAGGTGCTACGAAAATGAGACCAATGCTGGCTCAAGCCCTTACAAGATCTGGAGGTCGAGCATGTTTAATCAACGATATCCAGTCAAAGCACATCACTTAAAATCGTAGTTTTTCATCTTCCTCGATCTGCATGATTAGCTCAAGCAAACCATCGTTGAATGAAGAGTCTGCTGGGATTGGATGGGCGGCGATGAATTCTACTAAAGCTTGTCCCTTAACCTCCTTTTGCGGCATGTACGTGATATAAAACTGCAATAATATCACAACCCACCTGGCTAAACGACCTATCAACACTAGTCTTATCAAAAAGAACTTCAACGGATCGATCTTTGATATCAATGCTCTTTGATATCAATGCAACCCTATGAGAAATTATGTAATAGCGGAGTTTCTAAACTGCGAAAATCAATGCCAAACAATGCTTCTCAATTGGGGAATACCGCACTTCTGCTTTGATCAATCTCCGACTAATATAATAAAGTGCATTTTCTTTACCTTTTTCATTGTGTTGGGCTAATAATGCTCCAATGGACTCTTCTAGTGTTTCCGTGTACAGTATAAGAGGCTTCCCCGAAATAGGCGCTGCGAGAATGGGCGATTTTAACAAATATTTTTTTAATACTGTCAAATGCTTCCTAACACTGTTCGTTTCACTTGAAACAAACATCTTTCTTCATTAATTTGGAGAAGGGCTAGCACCTACCCAACAAGTTCGATATAAATCGTCGAATGAAAGGTAGTTGTCCTTACAAAGAACGAAGTTAACGGAGATTTCTTGAAGGTGGTATTTCCAAATTATCATGATCTTATTGGGGTCGATCCCGATACTTCAGGGTCGAAGTCGAACGATATATCCCACGAATTTACCGGAGGAGACCCCGAAGCACATTTGAGAGGATTCATCTTCAAATCGAACTTTCTAATCCTCTCAAATACGATCCTTAGGTGTTTAAATGATCTTTTCGGTCCATGTTCTTGACGACGAGATCATCTACATAGCACTCGATCATCTGATATATTAATTCATCAAAGATATATGTCATTGCCTGCTGGTAGGTGGCTCAAACATTCTTAAGGCCAAAGGGTATGATCGTATAACAGAAAATGCTGATGGGCATTCTGAACGATGTGTGCTTTTCATCTTCAGGTGCCATCTTAATTTGATTGTAGCCTGACGATCCATCCATAAACTACAACATGTAATAGTTTGATGTGTTGTCCACTAGGAGTTCGGACACGAGGAGCAGAAAGTCATCTTTTGGGAACGCTTTATTGCGATCCCGAAAAATAGATACATATATGAATCTGATCGTTCTTCTTTACCGTAATGATATTGGCGATCCAATCGACAAATTTTTCTACTCAGATGAAGCCTACCTCTATAAGCTTCTTTGTTTATGTAATCACATGTTCTTCAATCTCCAATCTCATTCTCCTTGGAACTTGCTTGACAAGTGATGTGTCAGGTTTAATGGTCAATCTGTGAACATCTACATTAGCGGATAAGCCATGCATTTCAACATATGTCCAAGCAAAGCAGTCCCAGAATTCACAGAGAAGTTCTTTTACTTCTTCTATTTATTCCTCGGGTAGGAGAGAACAAATGAAGGTTGAGCGATGGTCCTCCTAAATTCTCAAGTTGACTTCTTACTCATCTATAGTTGTTGTCTATCCACCATCTTCAAGTTCTTCTGGTGCATGCTTAGCCTTTATGTGTTGATCATCATATGTATCAACTTCTTACACCTCCTCATCACCATCGTCATCGGATTTGATTTCCTCGCATGTGATTGCTCCACAAATCTCTTTTCGGGGGTACTTCCGTACGATAAATCATAAACCCTTTTTTGCAAAAATATATTTTTTCTTCATTGAGTGAGGATTTTTTCAATACCAGAGGCTCAAGCAAAAACGAACTTATTGTTTAGAGGAACGAGTTTTACCTCGTATCTGTAACATTTTTTGAATATTTTTGGTATTATACTTGGGAAATCTCTTATGTACTAATTCCCCGGAATCAACGAGTGCACGAAACCAGTCACGATTTATTTCTTCTTTGAGTTTTACAATTGAATAAAATAGACTTATTGACCCATCTCGGAGGTACATGAAATGTTACGAGCTCTTCGACATTATGCACCTCTCCCAAAATAATTTCTTTAAAGTGTTACAAGGAAATACGCATGACTACAAGTACGTTATTTGAGATCGAAATGCTGTTTATTCTTCTAGAGAACACACCCTGCACCGTATTCATGTAGATAGAGTCGTAGTTATAATCATCATTTAAATATTCAACCTCACTACTCCATTTGGCAGTTGACTGGCATACCCTCCGAGATTTGGTAGGGGTGGCATCACTTTCATCTGTATCACTGCCTGGATGAGGCACATACTTTCTTCTTTCGAAATAGTAGGTGGTTTGGGAAGAGTTGGCGTTGCCTTCTTTCTCCCCACCTACTTCTTCTTGCTTTCTTATTTAAGTGCTTTGCAATCTCTGGATCAGATGCCTGGGCCTCAAGAAAGCTCAACGGCTTCAGCTTCTTTGAAATGAAGTATTTGGCATCTTCATAAATCATTAATTCATGGACTACAAAGGGCTGAAAGTCACCAGATATCCTGAATTCTTCTCTATCCCTGAGGTACTTCATGCACTGATGTAGTGTTGACGGGACGATGCCGTACTCATACAACCAAGGGCGACCAAGAAGCTACTTAAATGCAATATCTGCATCAATCACATGAAATTTGCTGTCTATATGAAGTTCTCCAAATACGAGAGAGAGCGTAAACGAACTTAGGGTCTTCTGTCCCATCTAATTAAAGTCATGTACCATCAGCTTATCTGACCCAAGATGCTCCATGTCGAGGCACAACGATCTTAGAGCTTTCAAGCTCATTAGATTTAAAGAGGACCTTGGATCGATTAAGATTTGATTGATAATCATTCCATTGCTTTTTGCTTTAACATATAGTGGGTGATTATGATATGCCATTCCGAGCATCATATCAACTTCAGTGAAGGTGATAAATGGCTCATTACGAGCATGTACGACTTCAATCACATTGCACTCAACAAAATATGCCTCAAACCTTTCGGGGCTTTGAGGGCGTGAATTAAAGTCTACCGAAAGTCTTTAGACATTATAGAACATCGTATATGCTAAGTTGCGTCAGGATTTTTCTTAGATGGGATAAACTATTATAATTTATCCCTTTGACTGAAGTATCTTTCTTCTTCGAGTTCTTCAGGATGATATCTTCATTAACAACTATATTCTTCTCTCATCTTTATTGGAGATACCTTTCTTCGGTACTTCTTAGCTGCACTTGAGTGACCTCCTCTGGTTAAAACTCATTTAATGATGCATTTTCTTCGGAGTCAATCATTGTTGTGTCTAGAGATTCATCTGTTGACATAGAGTCACCACTAAGGTTTAAATGTCCCATGATGCTATGTCGGGGTCCGACTCATCTGTTTTTGGAAAATACAGATTTTGCTCCGAAATGTAATCAATTAGCGATACCATCATACAGGATTCACGGGTTGCCTCCTCATTTCATTCTTTTGACAGAGTATTTGGTGCCACTGAGATGACACGACATACTTTTACGGGAAAAGAAATCTCATCATTTTATTCGACTTCATCTATTTTAAGCTCAAACATGAAGTCAATGAGCTTGATAGGTCGCCTCACAATCTAGTAGTATTCATCCAAACTATCGATAACCCTTTGGGTTGCTATCGTTTTCTGCTTAATTTTCTTATCTTGGTTTTCTTCTTAGAAGACTTTATCTTTCCAACCTTTGAAGAACCAGCTTGATTAGGGAGTTCCTTAGAAGTAGATGCTCCTATCATAGGCAGATCTTTCAAATTTAGCACTGGCTACGTAGGAAATTTCCACTTCACCCCTGAAACTCCTTCGAGCTGTTTCAAAATTTTTACAGTCTTCTTGGAGACCGCAATCACTCACTGTTCTTCTTGAATCAACTCTTTTTAATTATTCTTTCTTCAACTAGGGGAAGGGAGGAAGTCATAACTACCCGAGTTGAATCTTTTCGAGGGTTAATTAACACATTATATGACAGTGTGAGTTCCCCTTTCCGGTATTTCTTTCGAGTCAATCATTGAAAATGTAACAATCTTCAATAGGATGGCTGATTACCCGATGGTAGGGGAAATAATTTGGGTCACTTGTGTGTTTTGACTCCTCGGGCCTCTTGCACTCCGCAGTTCCAAGCCCGCTTTTAATGCTTGTCGAAATAACTTGGCGACACTCTCCCTCTTAAATGAATAATCTTTATTTATATTTTCTTGAGGGATGTGAAAGCTCTATCACTAGTTTCGGTTGTCAACCTCTCGCGTTCCCCTCCACCTTGGAAGGTTCGTGGTCTATCGTTCCCCACAAGTATCAGCTTCGGTTGGGGGTTAGGGTTGTAGACTTGTTTAGGCTTTTCTTCATATTATATCGGTTGTTTGCATTTGTCTACACTATAAACCACTTGTTTGCTTTATCAGCTCTAAAGAAAATTATAGACATGGCCTCACCTCTTCTAGCACCTGAGACTTTAGCCTTCTTTGGCTTTATCATAGTGGCTCTCTGATCTTGACAAGTTTAACTTCTCAAACTTAGCCACCATATCCAACAGATATTGAAATGTGGTAATTGTAGTCATGCATAGGAAGGGTTGCATCTTGCCATCACTGTTGCCCATTAACAACAGCACAGTATGTTCTTTTTTGAGCTGTTGCGCACATTTCATGCTCAAGTTGCACCAACGAGTTATATATTTCGATAATGACTCTTTCTTCTGTTTATATAAAGCAAGGTCGACGACTATAATCTTCTCGTCGTACTGGCGAATCTCTTCACAAACATAGCTTCCAACACTGCATATCTTTTCACAAAGTCATTTGGCAATTCAGCGTACCTTTCGAAAGAAGTTGTTGTCAAACTGCTGACGAATTTTTGGAAAAGTAGTGCATCATTTCCCCCTGTACTCCCACAGGTGCCTTAAATTGTGTCAAGTGCTCCATAAGGTTGTTAGTACTGTTGAAGATATGAAACTTTGGGACCAAATACCCCTTTCGGTACGGCACTTGATCATATTCGGCAGGATACAAATGACCCTTGCCCACTAGTTTCTTCGCCTGATCAATAGCTATAATAGCCTTGATTTTCTTGATGATGATTCCCTCGAGTTGTGCAGCCGTCACAGACTCAGAGGTACTTGCAATGTTCTGCAGAGTGCGTTGGCGGATAATGTTATTGACTTCATTATCGCCTTCAAGAGTGTCCTGTACTCCTAAGACTTGAGGAATTGAGAACTTTGAAGAATCGGCATGAGGATTAAGCACGGCACCAATAGCGGCAGTCCTCTGCATCATTTACATCATCGCCCCTATCTGAGCCATCATCTCAGTCATTTTTTCATTTAACTGAGAGATTTCTCTGTCTCTGACTCTCATTTCTCGCCTCATCTGCTTTCTCATGTCGGCGAGTTGTGTTTTCATCAGCAAATGTATTATCCTCGACTTCTTCTCTTTCTTCTTCTGAAGAGAGGACGTCTTTGTCGATGGGCCCAGCCTCACAACAAAATCGATATACTTGCCTAACACGGTGGTTGTTGATCGTCCTCATCTTCATCGTCATCATAGTAAGCCTCTTCATTAGTATTTGTGTGTCTCACCATGTAGACGACCTCAATGTTTATGGAGGCGTTCAATTTTTCCTCTTCTTCTTCCATATATTCTCCTTCTAAATTTTATTGTTCTTCTACTATATTTTCTTCCTCTTCTAGTGCTTGAATCTCTGAACGGCGGCACTAGTGGATCTCCGGTTCTTGATTTGGTAGGAAGATTTCTTCGACTAGTTGGCTGTGATCGAAGTTGGTCATTTCTTTGAATGGATTTGGTAAACGACAGGATCCCCCGGAGGATTCTCCAATGTGTCGACCGCTGGAATGGGCATCGCCGTAGGCCTTCCTTGGGACCCATTTCTAACGTTGTTTGTTATTGGGGGGAGGATCTCCGGGAATCCATACCGGATGTCACGCCCAGGTCAAATCTTCTTTTGTTCTTCTCTTCTCTACGAGGCCTTGGCCTACAAACTTGCTTACCTTTTTGTCGTGACCTTTCGATGACGAATCCCTGAACCCAAGGTTTAAGCGTCATGCCCCAATGCTCACCGCATAAGGCTGGCCTGGATTTTCTTCGATCTTCTACAGGCAATGATTCCCGTGGTTGGGCCTTTTGGCTTTAATTGTTAATGGCCGCTAGAATTTCTTCTTCTTCAGTCCCTATCCTTTACTAACTTCACTATCCTATACACCCAGGCTGATAAGGTTTCAGGCTCTTTCTTCCTTGGAGGGGCTGGGACTTCAGGTTGTCGGTCCCGAAAGAATTTCTTCAGCTCCCTAGTATAGTTATTCCTCTTGACCCATCTCAGGTCAATAAACTTATTACAAGTCGGAACATTAGCTTCAGGCTCTTGGGCAAGCATGTTTGATGGGTGTACTGGCACTAGTTGTTGTTTATCTCGAAGCTAAGCATATATCTTCATTCTCTGCTTCTTGTTAACTTTCCTCCAGATGAGGAAACTTTAGCAGTATTCTTCACGGGTGCAAGTAACCCGACCGGTAGAGATGTGGTGTTTGTAGTCACCACGACAATCCTTCTTCCGGCTACAACCCTTATGGTAGTCGGAGCTTCGGGCTGTGACAACCATTCAAATACAGAAATCCTCCAACAAGTCTCCTCAGTAGTAAGCGCTGGCAGATACACACGACGCATGGCAGCTTCAGTAGAGTGGGGCCTCCTGGCAAGCCCTGCATATTCCATGTCATTCACAGGAACAGCAGCAGTCCTTGCAACGAATGATAGAAAGTCGAGGCCACCAAATTGAATGAAGCTCAATAGCTTCCAGTGTTGATCACAGCATTTGCCAGTTAAATACTAGCTCCACATCACAGTTGGACAGTAACTGATGCGTTATGTTGATCCATCTGCATAAATAAAAGGCAAGATTTAGTAATCAGTATCAAAAACATCACCTCACACTTTTAAAATGAAGAGACTTGCAAAAAACAAGAAATAAAAACGATAAACATTAAAAAGCAATTAAAATAATACAAATTTAAAAATCCTACTAAATGTGTTATCTTAATGAATGCGTCGAACGATTATTTATAGAGTATTAAAAAAATATTTAACTTGATGAATAATCATTTTTAGATATTATAATTTCTTAAGCCTATATTGATTAGCTGCTACTATAGCATTGAGACGACTAACCAAAAATAGAAAGAGAAATCAATCCCTAGTGGAGTTGCCAGAAATCTGTGGGCTCTGAAAATTTGGCCCCGGCCTCCAACCGCTACTTTCTTCGGAGGGAGTTTTAACGGAATTAAGTTTCGGAGTAAATTTTGGAAAGGCGGATGGGTTTGTAAATAAGACACTACCCAGAGATTTCGCCCTCATTTTGCGAGGAATTTTTTATCAGAGTTCTGCTTTCCTATAAGCGCAAGCCTCTATAGTTAATTTACCCCTCCCGAAAACGAGAGAGAACCTTCGATTAAGTCTAGTCGACAATCAGATATGTAGAGATACGTAGTATCTAACATATGGTAACAACATAAATATTTGGAATGTATGGAGAATTTGAGAATTTGGAAAATTGATATTTAAAACAGAAATTTCACCATCTTGCACTTAAAGCGGATGGTGGGGGAATGGATGAACCCGATCAAAATCCCATGGTTCTGTCATCCCGAGCCAATAATTCATTGCGGATGGTGGATAGATTTTGCTTTAAGCATCAAGTGGTTTATTTTGATTTTAAATATTTGGATTTTGAAATTTTTGAAAACCAGGTAATTGGGATGGCATTTTAATATATTGGAATTAACCCCTCTGGTTGAGATATGCATTCAACACGGCCATCATCGGGGAGTATGGGGTCATTTGAATTGCATTGACTGAACCTTATCGACTCTGTCAACTTGCCGATAGAGGATTGGGTTTGTTGTAGGTTTTATATTTTATTAATAAATTTCCTTTGTTATAGACCTTGAAGGCCTTACATAAACGTATAAAACAGATATTCTGATCGACGCCTTGATCATATATCTACTTGATAATTCTAGTCGTGTTGACTCCTATGTATCCATATAGAAGGATCGGGCTAAAACTGTTGACCCTCATACTAGTGTCGGGGACGAGTCGACCGCGCAAAGTGGGTTTTAAAAGAGAGAGCTCGAAATCGCGCAAAAACTCACCCGACGCGTGTCGACCGAAAACCCTAAATCGCCGAGACGACCTCTGTTCGCGAAACGGACAGCGCCAATGCGTTCGGAGCAACGGAAATAGCTAAGATCGACATCCATATTGGTAGGGGTTGTCGGTCGACGAAAAATTAAATTTTGGGCGCGCAAATCGAGACGACGACTTGTGCGAGCGACGACGCGACGACCAACTCGATGCAAAATTAAATTTTTTTTTATTTTTGTGCAATCTAATTAAAGAGTTTTGGAAAAAGAGGGAGAGAGAGAGGTTTTAAATAAGAAAATGAATTTTTCTAAATAAAAAATTCCAAAAATCCCTAAAATACCCCCCTAAACCCTCATACTCTCTCCTAACCGAACCCTCCCTCATTTTCACGATCAATCTCACGGCTCCCTCTCCCTTTCACGACTCCAAGCCGCCCCTCTCACGCCTCTCTCGCGATTCCAAGCCGTCGGCCACCATCCTCCCTCCAAGAGCTCAAGGTAATCCCTTCTCCTCCTTCTTCTTCCTCTTCTTCCTCCATTTTCTTCTTCCCATCTTCTTCTTCTTCCTTCCTTCTTCTTCTTCTCTCCCATTTTTCTTCTTCTTTCTTCATCCCTCCACATTTCCTTCCATTTTCTTCTATTTTCTTCCTCTACTCCCTTCTCCTTCCTCTCCTTCTTCTTCTTCCTCCTCCAACCTCTCTTTCTCAAACCTACACCAAACCCTAACCCTAATCATTTTTTTTCTTCACTTCCACTCACCAAACCACATACATTCCTTCACAAAAAACACTTCCCTACACTTCCTACACCCTTCCAACAAAGAAAAAATTTTCGTCCTTCATTTTCTCTCTCTAACCTAGAGAGAGAAAATTTTCTCTCTCTAGAAATCTCTTCATGAATAGCTCCATCTCCACCCCAAACATCTTCCCTCTCAACCATACCTCCAAATTCCTTCCCTAGAGAGAGAAAAAAATTGCACACTCTCTCTTTCTCTCTCCAAAATTGAGAAGAGAGAGATTCTCTCTCTAAATCTCTCCTCTCACTTCCTTGCATCTCCTAAACCCACTCTACACAAATTCCCTTCAAATTCCATCTTTCCCCTCTCTTTCTCTCTAGAAAGAGAGTTTCCTTCTCTCTTTCTCTCTCTAAAAATTAGAGAAAGAGAGATTTTCTCTCTCTAACCTCACTCCCCCAATTTCCTACACACTCTAAACCCATTCCACAAGAAAAACTCATAAAATCCTTGCTTTCCCTCTCTTTCCCTCTTTTTCCCTCTCTTTCCCTCTCTTTCTCTCTCTAGAAAGAGGGCTCTCTTCCTTTCTTTCTCTCTTCACATTTTGTTTTAAATAAAAGAAAAGCATAAATAATTAATTTTATTGCACAAATAATAATTAAAAAATTTGAAATTATGCATCGCAGGTTCCTACATCGCCGTCATCTGCCATCGCCGCCTCGATTGCTGCACACCCAAGGTAAAAATTAGTCTTTCCATTTCTATGCATGAAATAAGTACTCGTGACCGCTTTTCTTAGCGGGCGAGGAAAAAACTTAAGTACCCGTGACGCACTGAGCGAGCGGGGAAATTCGTATGCATGAAAATATAAGTACCCGTGACTGCTTTTCTTAGCAGGCGGGAAAATTTGTTATTTGTAAAAAAATTGTTTAATTAAGTACTCGTCACTGCTTTTAGGCGGGGAAAAATGCTATATTTTAAATCTGCGCTCAAAGACTCCGTGACCGCTTTTCTTAGCGAGCGGGGATTAAAACTGCGGCCGCGGTGTCACTCGACACCTACCGTGACTGCCTTTCTTGGCAGGCGGGAAGGCCTTACACACTCCGAGGCAGCCCCCTACGCAGGGACGACGCCGGAGTGCTGCCAAAATTTTCAACAAGAATCCATGACTTAGAAATTTTGTTTAGCATATACAAGGAGTTCGTGGAGACGCATTCAAATAACCAAAATTTGAACCTAAATGAGAATTTAACTTGAGTTCAATTTGGACATTAATTGAACCTGCAAACATTTGACTTAAACTTGAATGAACATGAACTCTAAAGAACTTGAATTGGAATGGAGCATACAAAGCCAAACCTTGGATCGATGAATGAACAATCAAGATCTAATTAACTAGGCGCAAACGGATGGCCAAACATTAGATCAAATTTTTTTATATTCTTAAAACTATCTCAATAATCTTAATAGAGCTACTAAATTTCAAATATATAAACTGATATATTTAATAAACATAGATATATTTCTTCTTGTGTCTCACGTCTACGTTAGATATTTCCGCCTCTTCTATTCATATGATTATCTTAAACTTTCCTGAAATAAATGTTAAAGCAACAACAATAAGCCAAAACTTAACGAGTAATGCATGCCTCTAAACTAAGTAATTCAAGGCAGTAGAAGTAATATGCTAGATGTCACTTTCATTTAAACATATCATAAATATGATTTTCTATAAATATATCATTTAAACATATGCATAAATCATAAATTCAATCAATTCATATTCATTTTACATTCATCACATCAGCCTTTGTAACTTTCTCATTTCATATATAGTACAATAGTCACATGAGTCACCGTCTAGTACCAATGAAGGTACTCCTTTATTATTTACTTTTTCATAACTTTTATCATTTTAATGTGCACGGGTACAGCGTCCCCAGCTAGTACCAAAAGCGTGCGATATCTAAAATTGACATTTTCGAGTTTTACACTAATTTCATCTATAACCTATTTCCTAAGCATAGATACATGAAAGACATTATTTATATTAGTCACATTCGCATGTAGTGCTAATCTATAGGCGACTTTCCAATTTCTTTCGATTATTTCAAAGGATCAAATATATGCGACCAAACGTCCCTCCATGGCCAAATCAAGATATCCCTTTCATCAAAGCAACTTATAAGAATACAAATTCTACCACTTCGAATTCAATCATTCTATGCTTTAGGTCATAGTATTCTTACTAACAGTCTAGGATGCCCTTAATCAACGTCTGATAAAATGTAATCTTCACAATAGCTTGATCCACTAACACTAGGCCCAAAAGTTGTCTTTCATCAACCCCAATCAACTTAATGGAGTACTACACTTTCTACCATATAAAACTTCATAAGATGTCATTTGAATGCTGGGTTGATAGTATAATACCCAAGTATTAAAATAAATTGTTGACCCCCATACCTCAAATCCCGCGGTAAAGGACTTAAACTGGTGAATAAAGCAAAACGTGACTTGGAGCCACACATCACCTGAAGAGTCAAACGACCTCCGATTGTAAAACGGACGGCATCGTTGCGATCAGGACATCAAATTATGCTAGGTTGAGGCCCCTCAAAATTGAGTCGGATGAGATCGATCAAAAGGGACGACCGACACCCAAAATTAAAACGCGCAGCTGATCAAATTATGTTGAATCGATGAACAGACTTCGTCGTTGCGTCCAGAACATTGTCAACCTCTAAAAACTATATTTTGTTTATTCAATTTGAAGCATCAAGATAGTGGCACGGATCCCGAGATAAAGCACAGATTTCAAGAAAAAGGTCGCTCTGTGCTATCCAAATGACGTTCGATTGACGAACGGACTTCGTCATTGTGTCCAGAATATCGTCAATACTCTAAATGCACCACCAATTTGTTCGAATGAGAAAATGCACGCAAATCGAGCCAGTTCCAAAGTGACAACACTCACTTCGAGGGTTATAGGCCTCGGTGTCGCCAAAATGATGTTCGATTGCGAAATGGACTGCATTATTGCGACCGAAACATCGGCAATACCCTAAATCCATTAATAATTTGTCTAATTTTGATATTTGGCAAAATCAACACGTAAAATGGGGCAATTGACATGCAAATCGAAACAATTTTGTGTAAATGATGCATCGTTGTCATTTTAAACTTGTAATAATATTAGCTGTGATAAATCAATAATAATATTATAATTAATTGAAAATAAAAAAATGAAAGTCAACAGGACTCAAATCATAATAAATGTCATTGCCTTATTAAGTCTATTGAAAAAGAGAAAATCAAAGGTCAAGAAATCAGATCCTATTCCATGCAAATCGTGGACGTTCTTCCCTGTTCTCCTGTGCAAATCTCTGAGGAAATCCCATAAATCTTGCTGATTTCCTTGAATGAATGCAGAGCATTGCCTTGAAACGAGAAAGGTTGTTCTTTTTTTTATTGGAGAGCTCTCACACAAAAAAAAATGTCTGCCTCCTCTTTAAAGTCGTTCAAATCTGCTTTCCTACACCCATGCCTCTTTTTCTCTTCTCCTTTGCAAGTAGAGGACAATTCAAGCTACCTTTCTCTTTGTCTCTCCTACACACACAGACATAAAGCAAGGTCACTCACCTTTCATGATACCATCGCCACCTCACCTGAGCATCGACGACGTTCCTCCTGTCGGAAGTTAGGGCAAGAGCTCCCTGTGCAATTTTCTCTGAGAGGAATAATGGAGATCAGAACTCGTGCTCCAGGAAAGATCATCCTCTAAGACGAGCATGCTGTTGTCCACAGATCCACGGCCATTGCTGCTGCCATGCATCTTCAAATAACTAAATCAGTTTCCAGAAGGAATCTAATTATCAAACGTTATTCTGCAATGAGAGGATGGTAAAGAGGGATAGAACAGAAGATTTCAACGATGCTGCTCTCCATTACGCTGCCAAGAGAAGAAAACGTGTTGCGCTCCATTTGGCCAATCCTCTTTTCCCTATAAAAAACTCGTCCAGCTCTCCTATTCACTTGTTAAGCCAAGAGGAAAGCAAGGAACAAAAGCTGCATTAGTTTGGAGCAACAGAATGAAGACATCTTGGTGGATCTTCATGCATACAACAGTTTAAAGGAAAATCGTCTGAGCAAGAATCAAATGGAGACTAGTTAAAGCTGCTCTAGATTTCTTTCTTTTGATCAAGAAAGTGAGAGAGATGAGTTGATTTAATTATTTTATTGAAGAACAGATAAAAGGGCTGCTATGTGCTCTAAATGTGCTTTATATGGCACATTTGTTGAGGGATTGTAGAGCTGCAAAGGGATCTTCAGACACTTAAGCTATATGCATATATAGTGTATTTCAAGCGTCTGCAGCTCAGGAAGGAGTTGCTGGAGTTAAACAACCTTATATTAGGAATTGTTGGCATGGAACTGGCCATCCACCTTCACTTTAGATGAGTTGGAGTTTAAAGAATTTGCCCAGAGGCCTGATGCTTACGCTAAGTTATGGGCTATGATTTGTTCATCAATTTATGGGCATGTTAATGTCAAGAAGGCTATAGCTTGCCTGTTATTTGGGGGTTCAAAGAAAAGGTTGCCAGATAGGGGTGCGACTAAGAGGAGATACGTATGTCCAACTATTGGGAGACTCATCAATTGCAATGTCTCAATGTTGCAGACTGCTGAGCAAGGAACTAGTTTAGTTGATTCAACAGCACCTTCACTTGCAATACCAAAAACTATCTCAAATGCTGGTTTGAAGATTTCTCAAATCGATTTTCTAATGATATAAATGAAACTTTTTCTGTTGTTGTTGTGGCAAATTAGAAGCTTTTTTATCTCCCTTCTCATTTTGTATAAAAATAAAAATAAAAAAAGAAAAGAAAAAGAAAAGAAGAAAATGTTTTCCTCGATCCACATTCCCGCACCACCTCTACCGGTTGCTAAGGTATAAGTTCTAAACTTTGAGAACCTGTCCTTGAAGCTTGTAGCGCGATGACACAACCTCCTATACACGCTATTCTTAGCGTGGTGGGAGGAAGTTCGTCGCGGTGCTCGCGAGGAAACGGGTAATCATTAAAAGCCCCACTTTCGGCGTTCGTGTCGCATCGGAAAACCGCCTATACACGGTTATCCTAGCATTGTGGGATGGGAACCCGGCGCGATGCCTACGACGAGGTGAGGACACTCATAAGTACCCGCTCACGGGAAAATAACTGCCTTTTCAAATAGGTACATTTGAAGACCCATACACGCTTTTCTTAGCGTGGTGGGGGACGAAGAAAATACGGCCGCGGTATCCGAGAACACCTACTATACACGCTTTTCTTAGTGTGATGGGAATGCCCAGTTTCCTATAGTTTTGCGTAAATGGGAGAGACGCCAGGAGTCTGCCAAAATTTTGAGGGAACATAAGACCGCACTTGGACTTTTTGAACTCAAAGGATAACAGGGGACTGTATTTGAACTTGAACAACAGACAACAAGAAACCAAACTTAAATGACAAGCAATGAATTAAATCTTAACTTGACAAATGCATAATATAATTGAAAATACAAAAAGGGCTAAGTGATAACCTAAAGCATTTAAATAAATATCAATGAATGAGCATGACAATTGTAATGAATAAAGCTCTAGGAGGAGGAATACTAAGAAGCTACCTAGGCCAAATAAGCAAGAAAGTACCTACATTATAACTAGGGCCAAGTAGCACTAATCAACGAAAACAAACAAAAAAAAAGGAGAATATAATAATACAAGTGCATATGATTATACAAATTTCCCACAAATAACAATGTGAAACTCATAGTGTTCATGCCAATCAATCATGGTGTTCCTGCATTGCCTACCTTTCTGATGGAGGAACATACCACTCTCTGAAGACTTGTTCAAATTCCTCCTAAATAATTTGATCTTTGGATCTACTTTTGAATTTTTTTTAGTTGTTGTCCCCTCCACCACCTTTATGTTTTACCTTCTAATATAAATTGACAGGGACACATGTCGGTTCTCATGACATCTCATTCCATTTACAACTTTTTTTATCCTGATAATCCACAGCTCCTTTAAACAATGCAAGTTTTAAACTCTAGAATAACTTTAAATGCATTATCCACTTTTGCTCACACAGGGTCACCTGTGGATTGTGACGAAAGCTTGGTGGATTTTCATGCATACAACGGTTTAGAGGACAATCGTCTGAGCAAGAATCAAATGGACACTTGTTAAGCTGCTCTAGATTTCTCTCTTCTGATCAAGAAAGTGAGAGAGATGTGTTGATTTAATTATTCTATTGAACAAGAGATAAAAGGGCTGCTATGTGCTCTAAATGTGCTTTATATGGCACCTTTGTTGAGGGATTGTAGAGCTGCAAAGGGATCTTCAGACACTTAAGCTGTAAGAAAATCCAAAGGATGTCCCAAACTAGAAGAACTTCCTAGAAACATGCTCCTGTCAGTCGATCGTCACCTGGTCCGATCTGTTGCTCCAGGCATAAGGTTGACAGCTATAGGCATATATAGTGTATTTCAAGCGTCTGCAGCTCAGGAAGGAGCTGTTGGAGTTGAACAACCTTATATCAGGAATTGTTGGCATGGAACTGGCCATCCACCTTCACTTTAGATGAGTTGGAGTATAAAGAATTTGCCCAGAGGCCTGATGCTTAAGCTAAGTTATGCGCTATGATTTGTTCATCAATTTATGGGCATGTTAATGTCAAGAAGGCTATAGCTTGCCATTTATTTGGGAGTTCAAAGAAAAGGTTGCCATATAGGGGTGCGACTAAGAGGAGATACGTATGTCCTACTATTGGGAGACACATCAATTGCAAAATCTCAGATGTTGCAGACTGCTGAGCAAGAAGCTAGTTTAGTTGATTCAACAGCACCATCACTTGCAATACCAAAAGCTATCTCAAATGCTGGTTTGAAGACTTCTCAAACCGATTTTTTTAATGAGATAAATGAACCTTTTTTTGTTGTTGTTGTGGCAAATCAGAAGCTTCTTGATCTCCCTTCTCATTTTGTATAAAAATAAAAATAAAAAGAAAAAAAAAAGGAAAAGAAGAAAATGTTTGCCTCGATCCACATGCCCGCACCACCTTGCCAGTTGCTAAGGTATAAATCTAACTTTGAAAACTTGACCTCGAAGCTTGCAACGTGATGAAACAACCACATATACACGGCTTTCTTAGCGTGGTGGGATGCGAACCCGGTGCGATGCCTACGACGAGGTGAGGACACTCATAAGCACCCGCTCGCGGGGAAATAACCGCCTTTTCAGACACTTACATTTGAAGACCCAATACATGCTTTTCTTAGAATGGTGGGGGACGAAGAAAATACAGCCACGATGTCCGAGGACACCTACCATACACATTTTTCTTAGCGTGGAGGGAAAGCCCAATTTCCTGTAGTTTCTCCTAAATGGGGGAGATGCCGGAAGGCTGCCGAAATTTCGGGTGAACATAAGACCGCACTTGGACTTGATTGAATTCCAAGAAAAAACAGTGGACTATATTTGAACTTGAACAATGGACAACAAGAAACCAAACTTAAATGACAAGCAATGAATTAAATCTTAACTTTATAAATGAATAACATAATTGAAAATACATAAAGGGCTAAGCGATAACCTAAAGCAATTAAATAAATATCAATGAATAAGCATGACACTTGTAATGAATAAAGCTCTAGAAGGCACTAGTAAGCACTTATCAACGAAAACAAACAAAAAAAGAGAATGCAATAATACAACTGCATATGATTATACAAATTTCTCACAGTGAAACTCATAGTGTTCATGCCAATCAATCTTGTAATATCCTCAACCATCATTTCATAAATACTTTCAAATGCCTTTCAAGCTCCACCCAAATACCCAAAAAAATCCAAAAATCCAAATAAATCCTAAAATCCACAATATTTAAAAGTGAAATTAATCATCAAACACTTAAAACAAAATACATCCTCCCTCCGCAACAGTTTGCAGTGGAGGACAAAATAAAATTTTACTTCAGCTCACATAGAGCTAATGCCTAGTCGAAAATATCACTAGGATACATTCTCAAATAATCTCCTGTCAATAAGAACGTGGTACGTGTCCTCTAACCGGCGGTTTTGCCGCCAAATAGCACCGCAGGATAAACGGTTATGACACGGGGCCCTCTAAACCAAGTGATTTTGCTGCCAAATGGCACCACAAAATACCAATTATGGCCAGAGCCAGCACATTCCTTAGTGGCATCAAATCCTTGAGATATGAATCAATAGGATATGGTCGATAGGGCACAAAGCTCTCTGTTAGCTAAGGTGGATTCAAATTTGTTCCCTTAGACAAACATTCACCCTAGGTCTACAAGGTCCCCTTGGACGAAGCAACCCATGGTTGCCGACAAGGATCCTTCTGTCAGGTTGGGTCGACTACCTCCCCTGAATAAGTAGATCAGGGGCCATGATGGTCCGGGACAACGGAACCATGGGATCTTGATTTGGTCCATCATCTATTCCCCCATCATCAGCTTTAAGTGCAAGATGGTGAAAATTTTCAATTTCAAATATCAAACTTTTCAAATATTTCAACCCAATTTTTCAAACATCTAAACTTTTCAAATCTCTATACCCATGCTGCTATTATATGTCGGATATCACGTATCTACGGAAATGATGTATTCACTCGACGACTAGCCTTAATCGAAAGTTCTCTCTCGTTATCGGGAGGTGTAATTAACTATAGGGGCTTACGCCTATAGGAAACCATAACTCAGATCATTAAGTCCTCGCAAAATAAGGGCAAAATCTCTGGGTAGTGTCTTATCTACAAACCCATCTGCCTTCCAAAATTTATCCTATAACTTAATTTCGTTAAAACTCACCCCGAAGAAAAGCAAAGCGGGCAGAGGCCGGGGCCGAATTTTTGGAGCCCACATGAATGTAAGTTTGAACTTCCTCTAAATGTTTATTTATTTCTATTAAATTCTACTTTTAAATCCGAGCATCTTGATATATAGAAGTATACGTAAAGTATGAATCAAATTGTCTAATTTAATTAATTGTATAGCTAATGTATTTAACTGTTAGTTATTAACAATTTATGATTATAACAGTTAATGGAAATCTACTTATTAGGTTTATGCACAATTAATGCATTTCAGATTTTATTCATACTTTACAGATGGAGCGGCACTTGCGGAGAGACGAAGAGATTAGAAGCCAAGACGAAAGGTTGGAAAGAGCTCGCAAGATTTCCGGAGGGGATGATAAAGAAGACGGACAAAGCTCGCAAGCTTATCCAAGCAAACCCGCAGGTTATAGCTTTTCCAAAACTAACATTTCACTTAACTCTTTTAAAATAATACATAACCCCCCCCCCCCCCCATATTTATAGGTATGAAAGGCGAATACCAAAAGACATTAATTTTTTTCACAAGAACCTAAGCATCACAAACATGGAAATCCATCCATGCATTCACGGAAAACTGCCCAAGCCCAGGAACCTAAGGAGCAGCCGCGGGAGACAAGGAGGCCGCACGGAACTAAGGCGCCACAGCCATGGGAAACCACCCAGGCTCGAAAAACCGGCAGCCGGCCAGAATTTCAAGGGGCAAAGGCACAAAAAACTAAAGCCCATGGTGGAAGTCAAGGAGCCACACATGGGAAAACAAAACAAATCTTGGGATTCTAAAAGCCATTTTGGAATACCAAGAAACAACTTTAATTTAAGATAAAACAATAAATAAAAAGCTATATAAATATGATTATAAATGAACTAAAACCTAGCTAAAAATGAGCTAACTCTTAGTTCAATAAATGAACTAAAAATCAGCTCATAAATGAGCTAAATTCCAGCTCAAATTTTATTGAGCTTGTAAACTCGAGGGAGGTCAAAATTGATTTATTTTGGACATCAGTTGACCCCCCTTTGTCTACATCATATAGCTACTAGGATAGGAATTGAATTCAGATTTATGGACGAAATCATGTAGGGGTTGCTACTGAAAATTTCAAAAAGCAGGTGAGAGCTGTTGTGGGTTACTTACATCAGTATTTTCTAAGATAAGGTTTGCTAATACTAGTTTTTGGAAGTTATAAGAGATTTTTTTTAATGTCTAGCTGCTGAAATCAGGCTGCAAAAAACAGTGGTTGTTGGTTGAAAGTAGTAAGGAAAAGAGAAAGAAAGGGAAAGAAGTAGAGAGGGAATTTTGAAGGAAAGAAAAAAATATGAGTAGAATGAAGAGAAATGTGGTAGAGATGGTGTAGAAGAAGAAACGAAAGCCGACTCTAGGAGAACCAACTCCTAGCAATGTGAGATACCCAATCGATTATAAGAAATAGTTCAAATTTTATATATTTGTGAATTAATATTTGTCATATTTATGATAGCATGCCTTTGATGTGATACCATTTATGCCCATCTATTTCAATTTGTTTGTTATAGTTGATTCCAGTGATATAGATTAGTGATTCAATAGATGATAGTACAAAAAAGCAAGTGATTTAAGTCATATTTAGGGGATAAGCCTGTACAAGTAAAGTCAAAAGACCTGACGAGATAAGCATATACTCCCCATTCTAAAAGTTGAGAATCTGGACCCAACCTTGAATGAGAGAGCGGCTTCAATTTTAAAAGCGGGGAATATAGACTCAACCTTAAATTGTAAAGCTGAAAGCTTATAGTCATCATTTGACTTGTTTCAAACTGTGGAACAAATAGTAAAATGGAAAATAATGCCATGTATTTCTTATGATCAGTATGAAATTTTAATCTGTTTTATCCATGTTAATATAAATGTAATGAAATTCTTAATTGTTAAGAAATATTATTATTATTTCTTATACATTCCTTGTATATTTCATTGGGCCATAGAGAAGTGGTTGTATTGTAGGAAAGGGAAAGGGAAAGGAACCCATAGGGCATTAAAGGGGTGGTTGTTCTTTTTGGGTGTACATATATTTTGGGTGTACAAAAGATCTAAAAAGAGATTTGAACGATAGCTGCGCAGACTTTTGGGTATGCAAGTAAATTTTAAAAGTTTTAATAGAGCTCTGTATTTATTTTGATTATATTTGATATTACTTAAGATACATTACATGCTTCCTATTACTAAAAGTGCTGAGTTTGATATGCTGAAGTATTAGGAGAATCTAAATAGATTTTTTTTCTTATATGTTATACTCCAAATAGATTGTTAAGGAGGGGGTCAAACTGGATGTGACAGATAGCTTTTATTATAAGCAAATTCTATAAACATATATGATCCTCTAGCTACCTCCAAATTCTAAAACAAAAAGCCCCAACAAGTCTTCCAACACTTGAATAGTTGTTTCTGATTGGCCATCCACCTTTGGATAAAATGATGTACTAAAATGCAATTTAGTTCCTAATATGTTATGAATACTTTTCCACAGTTTAAAGGTGAATCTGCCATATCCATCAAAAATAATCACTTTGGGGATTCAATGCTACCTACTAATTTCCTTCACAAATAATTTTGGCAATTTTTTAACTGGATTAGTTTGACAGATAGGTGGGAAATATGTAGACTTGTTAACCTAACATTCTTACGCTCTTGAAAACTCTACTCACATTCATTTGTCCAATCAAATTTAACATCCTTTCTAACCATACAAGATAAAGACAACAAAAATTGTGAATATCCTTTTACAATTTTTCTGAAACAACTAGTTAACCCAAGGAAACTTTTAACCGTAGTTAAACTGGTTGGCCTTGGCCATTCCACAATAGCTTACTTTTTTCAAGATCGACTGATATACCTACACCACTAATTATATATCCAAGAAAAATACTTCTCAACTAAATTTCACTTTTTAAAATTTGG
Source organism: Dendrobium huoshanense (assembly GCA_016618105.1). Taxonomy (NCBI): domain Eukaryota; kingdom Viridiplantae; phylum Streptophyta; class Magnoliopsida; order Asparagales; family Orchidaceae; genus Dendrobium; species Dendrobium huoshanense. Next base: position 42,701,736 of record CM028351.1, read on the forward strand.
TAAAAAAATCTATTCTCTCTCAATAAATCCAAAACAACCCTTAAATAATTGGTATGCTCCTCCACACTATTGGAATAAACCAATATTTCATCAATAATGACTATCACAAACTGATGAAGTTAAGGTTTGAATATTCTATTCATTATATTCATAAATACAGCAAGGGCATTGGTCAACCCAAAAGATATCACTAGAAATTCCTAGTATTCATACCTTGTGCCAAAAATTGTCATTGAAATATCCTCATCCTTCACCCTTCATGGTATCCAAATCTTAAACCAATTCTTGAAAATACTAAAGCTTCTACTAACTAACTGGTCAAATAAATCATCAATCTTAGAAGTGGATATTTGTTCTTGATAGTCACCCTATTCAAATCTCTGTAATCTATACATAATCTTATTGCACCATCCTTCCTTTTAACAAATAGTACAATAGCACTCCATGAAGATGTACTGAATCTAATAAATCCTTTCTCAATCTACCCTAACTGTTGACTTTTCAGTTCAAATAATTCCTTAATATCCATTCTATACGATGCCTTCAAAGTTAGGTTAATTCTAGGTTGTAACTCTATTGTACAAAACCTCTGTCTCACAATGCAAACCAATGAGCTCTGCACGAAAAACACCAATATATCTATTCACTATCCGAATGCTGTCTGCAACACCAATTGTTTCTTTAATTACTTCTAATTTACGCAAGAGCAAGAGTATTACTTCACAATCCCTTCTCCAGCTATTCAGCGTAATAGAAGAAATCAAAGATGACGCAAATCCTTTCTAACATTGATAATAGAATTTCCTACAACCAAGAAATTTTAATTTAACTATGTGCTTCCAGCATTCAATTGTAACATAGTAATTAGTCAGCCTATCCATATGCAAAATAATGTCAAACTCAGACAGTGATAATATAATTAACAATAATCTAAATCTTCTACGGGAGATCACAATATCTACTGGACATATATATATATATATATATATATATATATATATATATATATATATATATATATATATATATATATATATATATATGCAATTATCCTCACACCAAAGTAATAAGATTCACAACCCAGGAATAAGAGGAATTGGTTTCACATGCAACTTACTTAAGAATATCTTAATAAAGGAAGAATCTATGTTGCACGGATACTCTTATTTACGAGGCGTGCTGTATCAGACACGTGTCGGATACGTGTCAGATACGGCTTTGTCGTGTCCAATTAAAATATTATTTAAATTTGACTGGACACGCGTATCCGATACGCGTGTCCTATTAAAAAAAATGGAACCGCAATTTACCCTATTCTTTTCGGCTTTCCGGCATTTCCGCTCAATATCCATATTCATTTATGCGGCTGAAACATTTCAAAGAGCTAGGTTTTTCATTTCCACACAAGTGTTCGTCTTCTTCGTTATAGTTGAAGGAGCGGCTCGTGACGCGAGCATAGAAGCAAACAGGATCATCCTTTGTCGACAAAGAGGCTTGACGACATGAGCATTAAAGTCGATAGGATTATACTTCGTCGATGGAGCGGCTCGACAACGCGAATAGTGAAGGCGACGTGAGCAGTGAAGGTTCGTTTTCTTCGTTCTTCGTTTTCTTAATCATAGGCTCAGTATCGAAACTCGGAATTTAGTACTCTGTACCGCTTGGAACTGAACGGTACTGGAACTCAGTATTGCTCGGTACTGCTCGATACCGAGCGGTACTGGAACTCGGTACCGCTCAGTATTGGAACACGGTACTGCTCGGTACTGTAACTCGGTATTACTCGGTACCGAGCGGTACTGGAACTCGGTACTGCTCGGTATTGGAACTCAGCACCGCTCGGTATTGGAACTTAATATTGCTCGGTATTGGAACTCAGTATCGCTTGGTACTATAACTCGGTATTGCTCGGTACCATTCGGTATTGCTCGGTACCACTCAGTATTGCTCGGTATAGAGGGGTACCGAATGGTACTAAGCGGCACCGAGAAGCTAAAACATACTCGGTACCACTCGGTATCTTTCCATAAAAACAACTTTAAAAATAAACAGCACTTCAAAATTACTCTTACAAAAAAGTTTTGTTCCGGGGGCGCTGCCCCCTGAAACCCCCGTAGGGGCGCTGCCCCTTGACCCCGCGACCTGACCGGGCAGGTCGAACCCCGCCAGGGGTAGCGCCCCCTTGGACCCCCGACAGAGTCGCAACATATCTACACTTTCACTTAAATTTTTTCATGTTTCAAATTCATATGTTTTAATTTGTATAGATCTTTTGTAGGATAATGAGATCTAGTGGAGTAGGAATTGATTCTGATGATGGTCCATCAGAAATTAATATTGAAGATAACAAACCTCTATGGGGTTATGTTACAAAAATAAGTAAAACATCAGAAGGGGGAGGCAATATTGCATTCAAATGCAATTTTTGTAATGCAACATACAAAGGATTATATTATAGAGTGAAAGCTCATTTGTTGAAGATTAGTGGTCATGGAATCAAAGTTAGCCCGAAGATAAGCACATCACAAATGGCTAAATTACAAAGAAAATCAGTGAAGCTGAGCAAAGGAGTAAAAAAGAGCTTCCAAAACATATTCCACTTCCAAGCACTCATGCTTCATATCCTTCATCATCTTCTTCAATTAGATGTGATGACAGTACTGTAAACAAAGGGCCTTTTCGAATGGAGGGATTTGAACCAAAAAGAAGAAAACATGTTGTAGATAGTGCTTTGGAGAAAGTATTTAATTTACAAATGAGAGAACAACTAGACGGGAAAATAGCTAGAATGTTTTACTCAGCTAGACTTCCTTTCAACCTAGCAAGGATTCCAAATTACAAGAATGCCTTTACATACGCATGCAATTACAATCTTGCAGGATACGTGCCACCATAATATAATGTCATTAGAACGAAGTTGTTGCAAAGAGAGAGGGATAATATTGAGAAGTTGCTCGAGCCTGCTAGAGGAGTTTGGAAGGAAGGAGTTACTTTGGTTTGTAATGGGCGGACATATCCACTACCACTTATTAACTTCATGGCTGTAACAGAGAGCTATCATATGTTTATCAAAGCTGTAAACTATGAAGGACAGTACAAGGATAAGTTCTTCATTTCTAATTTAATCAAAGAAGTTATCATGATGGTGGGGCCTTCAAACATCATTCAGGTCATTACTGATAATGCACCTGTTTGTAGAGCTGCAGGCCTACTTGTAGAGCAAGCATATCCTCATATTTTCTAAACACCATGTGTTGTGCATATACTTAATTTTGCTTTGAAGAACATTTGTGCAACTAAGAATACCGAGGCAAATGAAATCACCTATAATGAATGTCATTGGATCATAGTGATTGCTGGAGATTCAATTGTAATTACGAATTTTATTATGAATCACTCCATGAGACTCTCTATGTTCAATGATTTCTCTAATTTAAAGATGCTTGCAGTTGCTAAAACTCGATTTGCCTCAATTATAGTGATGTTGAGAAGGTTTAAAAAAATAAAAAATGCTCTTCAAGCTATGGTGATCAGTGACAAATTGTCATGTTATAGAGAAGATGATGTTAGAAAGGCTAGGTATGTAAAAGAGAAGCTTGTAGATGATTTATGGTGGGATGAGATTGAATAGATCATAAATTTTACAAACCCAATTTATGAGATGTTGAGAGTAGCTGATACGGATAAGTCTTGTTTACATCTCATTTATGAGATGTGGGATTCAATGCTAGCCAAATTAAAAGAAATTATATATAGACATGAGAGAAAGTCACTCCATGAAAACTCAAGCTTCTGGGGTGTTATTTATTCTATTTTAGAAGATAGGTGGAGCAAAAGTAATACACCTTTACATTGCTTGGCTCACTCACTAAATCCCAGGTAAATTCTAACATTTTTTCATTATGAATTCACAATTTATTGTTTTGTAATTTTATCATTTTTTCATTATTTTATTTTAATGTTATTTGAAGATATTCAACAAAAAAATGGCTTCAAGAGGATCCTCAAAGAGTTTCTCCACATAAAGATTTAGAAATTTCAAATATGAGGAAGACATGTTTGAAGCGTTATTTTCCAAATGAGGATGAGAGAAGAAGTGTCAATATTGAGCTTGCTAAATTTTTTGGTTATTTAGAGGACTTTGGTGACCAAGAGTCATTGCGTGATAGGTCGAGAATTGATCCGAAAATGTAGTGGATTATACAAGGAGCTTCAGCACCTCTACTTCAAACAATCGTCATAAAAGTGCTTGACCAAGTTTCATCCTCATCCTGTTGTGAAAGAAATTGGAGCACATACTCATTCATCCAATCAATGAAGAGAAATAAAATTACTCCATAACGGACTAAAGATTTAGTTTACATGCATACAAACCTTCGGCTTCTCTCAAGGAAAACTCCAACTTATATGGAGGGAGACAACAGGATGTGGGATGTTGCTGGGGATGAATTTGAATCTCTTGAGGATATGGGAATATTAGAAATTGCTAATCTTTCACTTGATGAGCCTGAATTAGAAGCTATGATATTTATTGAAGGTGATATAGAAACTCAAAGACAAACTACTGAAGAAGCTAATCCTATTATTCCTTCTATTGATTAGTTGAAATTTCATGTGCTGAACAATTTATCTTCTTGCTTTTGTTGTTGTACTAGACATTTAAATATTTAATGCTTATTTTTAATCCAATTTTTTTATCATTTCAAATATTACACTTTGATTACTTTCTTAAATTTTATGTAAAAATTTATATATTATAATGTTGTATCTGCGACGTATCCATATCCTGTATTTTTAAGAATTGGCGTGTCCCGTATCCGTATCGTGTCGTATCCGTATCGTCGTATCCGTATCGGTGCAACATAGGGAAGAATGTGAAACACCAAAATCAATAAGCACTCTAACAGAATTATCATAAATACTAATCATACATGTCACCACTTCTAAAGACTCCTAACTACTTGAGATGTCAAAGAAAATAATTGTGCAGGTATTGCACAAAAGAAAATAATTGGTCCTTGTGGAAGGCGCTTATAAAACTCTTCAATGCCTCAAAGGAACTCCTACAAAAGTAACCTTAATAAAGAGAAATAAAAAACTCAGTCCCAAAAGCATACCAAAATATTGCTTGGTAGGATTGTTATAGATAGAAAATCTACTATTGATTACTGTAATTTACTGCGTGAATTCTAATCAGTTGGAGAAGCAAGAAACAATCAATAATCAACCAATCAACTGCTAAAACTAAATTTCGAGCAATGGCCTAAAGAATATGTAAACTAAAATAAATTAAAATTATCCTAAATGACTTAATAAAATGGGAAGATGTTACGAAGTTACACTACAGCAATGAATTAGACATCAATCTGACACATGACCAAGTTCAACATGACCAAATTTAAAACAAAAATTGATCGACACTTCATCAAAGTTAAACAAGAAAGTGGGTTGATATGCATATCATGTCTAAATAAAAAAGCAATTTGTTAATATCCGAACCAAAGAACTACCAAGCTCGACATTCCTAAATATGAACTCTAGGTTAAGCATGAAAATATCTACTCTACAACTTGAGTAGTATTGGCAATTTATCCCTAAATGTCAATTTAGGAATCTATGGGATTTGCAAGCTGGCAGTGCAATGTGGTGATTTATGGGTGTTGGCAAAAATACCCCTCAGATTTTCGTGAAATTAATGCTTGCAAGCTATATAGCATATCTTTCTATTTCTGTAGATGCAGACATAGAAATATGCTTACAAACTCGTATATTCTATCCTAGGAATAGTGCATCAGTATGTAATAATATTTACTAGGAAGAAATTATGTAGATAACATAGAATTTTGCTATATAAATTGGAGTGTAAGGGCATCAATGCAAAACATACATATTTTAAATCATTCATCCCCTCTTCATGATAACAAAGCTTTGGGAAGAAAGATTTCTGAGTGTTATCTCTTGGAGTCCAAAACCAAAGGCTGCTTCTAGCACTGCTTGAATAAATACGAGAAATCAACGAATTATTGCCAACTGCAATTCATATTGCATCAGAAAAAATTAGAAGGAAGGTAGGACCAGGAATATTGGCAAGTAATCCATCTGAATTAGCATGAATTCTTATAGGACTGCAGCTTCAAGGAAAGTGGGGTGTTCAGACATTTAACCTTGAAATTCTTCCTCACAATTCCAACTTCAGTAGAATTCCGAGGCAAAGTACAAACATATTTCATTATTAATTCAACTAAGTTCTGATATGGATTTATAATAATTGATCATTGCCAAATAATTGAAGCATTACCGGAAACAATATAAGTTCTTTACAAAAATGAAAGTAAAAATGGAATTCATTAAACAAAAAAGAATGTTGACTGCGTGAAATTTCATTATCAATAGAACATAAGTAAAGAGTCCTTAGATGTATGAGAATATAAAAACAAAACAATAATAAATTGCAAATGCAAGACAAAATATTAATGATAACATGGAAAAATTTGTATTGGGAAAAATTAAAGCAGATTTAACAACTAAAACAACTGAAAGTATAAAAAGCAAAAATGCACTTTCTTAGATTATGATTCTAGATAAACATAAATTTTGAACTTAGAATGAGTCCAACTTCCTAGAATAGCTGTATACCTTCCAGAAAATTGGAAGCATAGAAAGTCTTGGATGGTCTGGAAGCTCAAATCAGGTTGATAAGAAAAGATCTAAAAGGAAAAGAAATAAAATTATAAAATAGAAATTCCAACCTGTTCACCAGCATAAAGAAAGGCTACATACGGCATTCATTAATGGTTTAAAAGCATCTTCAGGTAGATAAGCCAAAGTTGTTCCACTGTCAATTATTGTTCCTCTCATGTCCCCTGTTTGGAATATATCAGTTGAAAGTTTCAGGGATGTCCCGGCAACTCCAATTGATTTCATAGTAACATGGTAATGTGACCTACAATAGTGAAATAACAAACAACTTAAATGACATTGTAATGTGCCTAAAAAGTGAATAATAAACAAGTTAAACCACACCTGCCAATAAGTAAGAGTAAATATCTATGTACTTTGGGTTTTTTAATGAGGCAACAAATATCATTTCAGGATCAGAATATCCCACATTAAACTTGTTCCTATCACAAATATATACAATAAAGGTATTGGATGACGGGGCACGTTCTTTAGATATATTTATTATGGAGATGTCCAAAAAAAATGAAAGCTAAATTTGACAAATACTAGGGTGAGAACAATATTTTAATGGCCTTTGGTGCTATCTTGGACCCGAGAATGAAATTTGTTGTCGTAGAATTTACATTTCCAATGATCTATGAAAGAGATGAAAGCATACAAAACATCTCATATGTCCGCATAATACTGTTTGAGTTATACGAAGAATATGAAACATGTTTTGAAGAAGAGATAAAATGTGCAGGTGGTAAATTCAGAGCGGGAAGATCAAGTGCTGCAGGACAAGTAATAGTTCAAAAAGCACTCAAGAGTTAGGGGCAAAAAAGTATAGTGGTTGGCTAGATTTTACAACTTATGTTTCGGAGAGAATAGCTAAAAAACCTATGAGGTCTGATTAAGATAAATATCTTGATGATGGTATAGAAGTTTGTCATGTAGGACGCCCCTTCGATGTTATTGCGTGGTGGAATAACAACCAAATGAAGTATCACATTTTATCAAGAATGGTTGTTGATATCCTATCAATTCTAATTAGTACAGTTGTATCTAAATCTTCATTTAGCGCAGAAGAGAGAGTTGTTGACACCTACCATTTTAAATTAAGTATTGAGACCGTTCAAGCTCTCATATGCGAATCAAATTGGGTTCATTCACACTACAATCTAAAAGGAAGGATGAAGGTAATGATTTGCTATAGTTTTCTATTCAAACTTTCTCATTTTGTAATACTTATAATATAATTTCATGTAAATTGCTAGCAGGAAGAGGAGGACAATGACGAGGTGGAGATAGTATTAACTCTAAGTTAGAAGCATTTTGAAAGGTAGAAGATTCCTCTACATATTCTTTCTATTAACATTTAAAACAAGAGTTCTGCCTTTTATTTTTATCATTTGAAAATTGAGTATTTGAAGGTGCTTGTAACCAAATCTACAGAAGCGCCAAGGCCCTCAAGCACAAAACCCTTAGGAGAGCCAAAATCCCAAGTGAAGGAAAATCTCTGCTTAAACTAACTCGCTTCTCTATTCTCTATTGAGTCGCATGAGCAAGTTGGAAATTTTCAAATTAAGCCGTTTATTAAATATAATTTTCAAATAATTATATTTTTTTACATCTCCAACAGGACTTAATTTTAACACTATTAAGTCCAACATCCATTAGTTTGGATGGTGGGACTATCTTCATTCCTCTTTAAAGAGTTGAGAGAGCAAAATATTCATTTAACATAGTTTGGGACCGCTTAGGTCCTTCTAGAGAGTTAAGAGACCATTTTTATTATTTTCTCATATGTATTTAACTGGTGAGTTTAGGTGTATACCCCCTATAACTAGTGAGTCTAGGTGTGTACCCCTGCAAAGACAAAGTCTGGCATAAGATGAGACCCACCTATAGCAATGTTATGTTGAGCTAATATTACTAGCAAAATTCACAAGATGGTGAATCCGCTTACATTGGATTCTATCAACAAAAGGGTACCCTCACATAGCATGCTCACTTATTAACCATCGAGTTAGTTGAAAATAAGATTCAATGCTGGGAGATTATTGAGTCCAGGACAAAGAATATTTTTGAAACAATTTCCTCGTATCTCTCACTCCTACACTAACTCACCAAGTCATTCTCTACTGAGGTTATTCTCCCGTTGTGGGTTCCAAAAATTTGAGCCCCGGCCTCTCTCTTGCTTTTCGAGGGAGTTTTAACGGATTAAGTTCCCGGGTAAATTTTGGGAAGGCAGATGGGTTTGTAGATAAGACACTACCCAGAGATTTTGCCCTCATTTTTCAGCGGACTTTATGATCTGAGTTTTGATTTCCTATAGGCGCACCTATAGTTAATTACCCCTCCCAATAATGAGAGAGAAATTTCAATTAAGGCTATTCGTCGATTAGATACATTATATCCATAGGTACGTAGTACCGGGCGTGTAGTAGCAGCATGGATTTGTATTTGAAAACTTGATATTTAAAATTAGAAATTTCACCATCTTGCACTTAAATGAAGGAAGACTTCTCTTTACTATTGGGAAGAAAATAACTTATTGGGATATGGATTAACTTGAGTTGGAGGCAATCTTCTCAATAAGAGAGTTCATTCAAAGTTGGATGATGGATAGCAAAGGAGTAATAATTGAAGGTGATAATCTCAATATTATCAACTTCATTAAAGATTCAATGAATAAATCAAAGTGGCAAATGGAGAATTGCTTGGCAAAGGAGTTATTCTTTATAAATGATTTTAATAAGGTGATTTTCCATCATGTTAATAGAGAATTTAACAAAGTAGCTGAATTATGTGCTACTTTGGCTTTAGAATATATTTCTTTTGTTGATAGCTTTTCTTTTAGGAACATTCCTTCTTTGCTTAGTTTGTTAAAGAATGAATGTGATCATTTTATTACTTGTAATTAGCTCTTTTATCTAATGCAATTTGCAACTTTCAAAAAAAAAAAGAGTTAGATATAAAGAGCTGAAATTGTAAAACCCAAAAAATATCGATCGTAGGAGACAAGCATTTCGATGCATCGTGATAAAATTAGGTAAAATTTTAAATTCATCGGATTTCGATGAAAATAATTTTATAAAATAGTACATAAAATTTCTAGCAAATTGGTATAAAGGACCTATAGTGAATTTTGCTTAGTTTGGAAATTAAAAAATCATAGAAGTTTTTAAAATTTTCAAATATGACTAAAATGCCCTTCTATTTCTTCATGTACTTTTATTATTACTTGAGGGTATTTAGGACATTATGCAATTAACCATAGCTATCCACTCTTAAGGGGACCAAAATCCATGCGGTCCCCATTCGTTTCTTGCAGCCGAACCGAAGGGAGAGGGAGGCGGAGAGGGAGCCGACGGGAGCAAGGCCACAGCGGCTCCGACAACGGTTTCCGGTGGCCGGACTTGAGGAAAAGTGAAGAGCAAGGCAAGAGAAGATTAAGGTAAGCATTAGATTTAGGATTTCTCATTTCTCTTTCATGATTTTCCAAGAGAGAAAAATTAAGGGTTTTTCATTGACTTAGATTTTCTTTAGGAAATGAAAAGGAGATTTTTAGGGAAGGCAAGAGGGATAATTTTAAACATAGAAATGAGATTTTTCCCCAAACACTTTGGATTTTGAAAAATAGGGTTTCTTCCAGTGTTCTTTTTCTTTCAAAATACTTTTGTAAAAGTTAATCCTAATGACATTAGAAAACTTCTTATGAAAGTTAATTAAATTTTTATGAAACATTTCAAGTCCCAAAAATCAGGGTTTTTCCTAATCATGAAAATTTTAAGTGTTATTATTTCAAATAGACTTAGAAAGATTTTTGAAGGTGAGAATTAGGGATTTTTGTACAAAATTTTATTTTTTGTAATTTTAATTTAAATAAATCCAAAATTTCTTGTATTTTAATTAATAATTAAGTGTCTGGCAGGTTTTCTTATGCATATATTATGAAATTAACAAAAAGAGGGTTCCCAAAAATTAGGGTTTTGAAGAAATCCGAAATTAAAAAGTAAATTTAATTAATTTTGAAATGGTAAAGGGTTAATTTAGGAAATTTAAGAAAACTTATGTGCATGTTCTTATGATTTAGGGATTTAGGAAGTTTATGCAATGGAAGCATGTGACATTAAATGTTAAGTTATGTAATACTTTTTTTTTTAGATATTGGAAGTGGTAGAGGAAAGATTTTGATAGGGCAAACAGCAAATTGCACATAGTGGTGAGGTAGGTAAAATGTGCTTCTTTTAAATTCGAAAAATCCTTCTCTTTCCAAATGATAGCATATTCTTATAATATCATGTGGTTAGCCTAACTTTTAAATGCAATTGTACATTTTTTATATAACTTAGCATGGTCATAAATATCTTATATCTTGCTCTTGAGAATAGCCTAATATAACTTTTTAAATACTTAATGCAAATGCGTCTTTCTCACATGATAATTATAGTTAGTACAAAGTTCATGTCTTCTTTCATATGTAATCATATAGCATTAGAACATACACATGAATGAAGTGTTAAAATCCCTTCTATGAATAAATCTAGAATGATTAAATGTGTATGTTTGATGTGGAGTATCAATAGTAAAGGGTCTTTTCTGAGCCAATGGTAAAGGGGCTCTTCAGAGCCAATAGTAAAGGTGCTCCTCGGAGCAAATGGTAAAGGAATAGCCAATTAAAAGTGTACCTGATTAGTACAAAATAAAATGATACTTCCATGACGGGTGAATAAGATTATGTTACTATGTTATTATGCTATTATGTTATAAGTATAAGAAGTATCAAATGAATTATGATTGCAAAATGAAAAAGGGTTGCAAGTTTATACAAAGAAAAAGAACATATGGACGACTTAGAGGCATGTGTACTCTAGTTGATATATCATGGCATATTAATTGTTCATTCACTTAGAAGTATCGACATACATGTTATACTCTTTCCCTTGCTCCTAAATTTAATTGAATAGTATCTTACCTACTAAGTTATGACTCACTCAACTTATGGAATATTTTCAGGGAAACTTGTTAAGCATTAATGATGGATAGACCACCGTATACTTATCGTCATAGGGAGACGACGGGTGACAGGTTCCTTTTTTGTATTTTTGATATTTTATATTAAATGGATGCAAGATAGCATGTGATAGATATATTTTTGACATCCATCTATGTAACAAACTCTTATGTACATGTTGATATTTTTGAATGAAAGAAGAAAAAAATTTACTTAGAATCTTTTGGTGGCTCTTTCTCTATGTTTGGATATACTTTAAGTATGTTTACATTAAATTTTTTGGATTTACCGTCTGACTATCGTTCCCGACTCACCTATACGAGCTTACCGAGCCGGGGGATAACAGAAATAGTGAAGTGGGCCTTTGAAAGGATTGAAAACTTCTTTGTTACTCAAGTGAATGAGACAAAGTGTTGAGGAGTATAGCAAATGACTCACGTGAAAGATAAGTTAAACGTGTGAGTAAAACAGGCAACAATTATGTGGAGGAAGAGAGGATTCTGAGGAATTTTCACAGTAAAGACGAATTGAGTTTAATGAGCTCTCACGCAAGTAGGTGAAGATCTGGTTAGGCTTCATGTGAGCAGTAGATTTTAGGTGTATAAGTGCTAGAGAAAACTTAGTGAACTGAAAACAAAATGAAGATTTCTCTTTGATTTTAGAGTTTGGTTCACACGGCAGAGAAGGAGATCGGCGTCTTGGAAGGCTGTAGCGGAAATTCCAAGGCAGAAGGTTGCTGTAGAAGGTTGAAAACGTGATCTACATCTAGCTAAGCTAAGTGGACGAATGAGTTTTTGGAGGCTGATATGAGGTGCGGTTGTGGGTTCGGTTGTGAGTTATCAGCAGTTGGGCTCAATTGGGTGGAGGAATCAAAGACGGGAGGCAAGTCTGGGTTTACCGAGGAAATAAGGAGGTCAAAGGAAACAGGGACTTCGAACAGATCAGAGGAGACGAGTAGTTGGTAGTCGTTTGGGCGGGATTGACAGAGAGCAGGTATCAGTCTTGGAGATTGAAGGAGGAAGCTTATGACATGGGGTTGATTCGGCTTGTAGAAATCGGGAGTCCTTTGTGGTCGGACGAGTGGAGGAAGTGTTGGGCTGCAGATTTCGGACGGAAGTTCTCAAGTCGAAGGGGTAAAATTTTTTATTGGAACAGACGAAGGCACTGCTCTGCGGGACGATTCGGCGGAAACAACGACTTCAACTTCTGGACAGATTCGGCTGGATTCGACGGAAGTAGCGAATGCAGCAAATAAAAAACAAAAAACCTTCGACTTCGGGATAGATTCAGCGACCTCGACTTAGGGACTGCGGGATGTGTTCGGCGGATGCAGCAAACAAAAAATCTTTCGTGAAATTAGGGCAATGAATAGTCGTTTATCTTAAAAAAAAAAAAATATATATATATATATATATATATATATATATATATATATATATATATATATATATATAAAACATTCATAAGTATACGGAAATTTAAAAACAATTTGACGCGCTATTTTGCGCCGTGCGCAATGCGCCATGGCTCACATGTGGCGCAAATAGCGCGCGCTATTTTAAAAACATGCGCCTCGCCATGAACATGGCGCCGTAGGTGCGCCGCGCCGCGCCGTGCGCCATGGCGCGCGCTATTTTGCGCCATTGACAGCTATGCTTAGAAGAGTTTGATATTTGCAACGGCACGGTTTATTTGAAAATTGAAGGTTGTTTGACCCTTCAAGTGATGCGCCGCACTAACGCATGCGTTGCTCAAATCGTCAGTTTTGCTCCTTTTGTGCGTGGCTCAGTATATAGGGGTCAACACCCGCCAAGTTCAGCTTCTCCTAAACCATGCAATCTAAATAGACAAGCACCTTTAATTTATTTAAACTAGTCCTTTAATTATTATGCTTTCATTTAATGGTTGAGTTACTTGTTAAGTTAGTGGCTAAGCTCTTTACTTATTCATTGATGGCTAAGGTATTTAATTATTCATTGATGACCGAGTTATATAATTTCATTGTAAAAACCCTCTTCTTTCTTCTTACTCATACCCAAAGGGTGTTACAACCTACAATCCTAAGCAGGAAAATCAGAAAGTAAAGGTGATGGTTGAGCTCTTACTAATACCAAGCAATTGAAGGTTCATTCGTGTCTCCTACCCACTAAAAACCTTTTCGAACATGAAAAGCTTTAGAGAAAGCCTAGGGTAAGTGAACCTTCCAACTATAAGAAAACACCACATTCTCCTTTGTAAGCAAAGAGCTTCCGCTCTAATTTAAAAGAAAAGGAGAGCTTTGACCACAGTTGATGGGACAACTACCAAAGCCAACGAGTCCCGCCGGTGGTAGCTACACTTCCTATAGTTCAAACCAAAGCACCTGTCACCTCTCATGCAAGCTAATACAACATAGAGAAGCTATACTTCTATCAAATACCTTAGGTTAAGTGGTTGGAGGAAGGAAATGTACAACTGCTATTGGATTTTGAAATCAAAATCCAAAAGGCTTTATTTCAATCACATCTCCTAGTGTCCTGAATGGGGATCATGTGTAACACTGTGTAGGTCCTATTTGTCCAACCAACCAAAAAGTGCCAACCAGGCAAGTCCCAGCATCTTTGTTATTTACATGCATTTCTATAATTTAAAAAAATTGTTATATTTAAGTTAGATTAATTTATGTTTTATTTAACAATAAATTTAGTTTCAGTACTAATTTGATTAAAAAATGACTTAATTTAAATACAATACGCTTTTAAATTTTTCTAAGTGATTTATTAAACTTGTATGCACATATCCATGCTATGTACTTGTCTCATTCTTGTTCAATTTACAATATAAGCTTGTGCTGTATTGAGCATGATGCAATGATTTTAGTTATACAAGTCGGTATATATGGTTGGGTTGTGATGTGATCAAAGATGGGATATTATTGTATTGTTGCTGACATATGTTTCCAAAAGACCCTATAATAGTGAGACTTAGAAGGAAAGGTGGTTAGGGACTTTCACTCTCTTTTTGATCTACTTGTTCTGCTTAATAGTACATTTATTAATTTTAATTGATTACTCTGTAATGATCTATAAATAGTAAAGCTCCTGGGATATATGGGATGACAACTAAAGTCTACGGATTGCATCATAGTCACTTATGGGTTAGGTTTATTTAAACTTCAAAAAATAAAGCTTATCTATTAAATGATTCAAGAGAAATGGTTGAGCATATGGATTAGTCAAGCTGAATATAAATAAGCGACACGTCAGCCTTTAGCCTTGATGATATATCTATCATATCATAACATTTGTGAGTCAATAAGTAGTCAAGGATTCACCTTATGAAAAATAATTCAGCTAAAAGAACACACATGCTTCTTTGTCCATCTAGCAAGCTCTAGAATGAGTCTGCCTATCCTATCCTTATTAGTTTGACTACCCTCACTTTCATATGCAACTAGGTGGATTAGTAGCATTCCAAACTAGAAAAAGTAAGCTCCACATTATGGGCCTCATAATTATTAGTGTGATAGGCCCGCACAAGTAAAGGCGAAAGACCCGACGAGGTAAGGCTAAACTCTCAATTATAGAAGTTGGGAAATTTGACTCAACCTTGAATGAGAGAGCATCTTCCATTCTAAAAATTGGGAAGTTAGACCGAAGCTTGAATTGGAAAGCTGAAAATGTGCAAAAAGCTATAATCATTATATGACTTGTTTAAAGGTGTTGAACAGTTTTGACAAGATGAATAATACTGTTAGCCGTTTTTTAGGCTCAATATGACATTTCAATATGTGTTTTAATTATGTTAGCATTGTTAAGCATTTATTAATTATTTATTATTATTTCTTATAAATTACTTGTGTATTTCATTGAGCCTAGCTCATTAGCAGTGGTTGTACTGCATGAAATGGAAAGGAACCCTTGAGATAGTAAAAAGAGGTGATCATTCTTGTGGTGTACATATGTTTAGGGTGTACAAAGAGATCTAAAATGAGATTTGAATGCTAGATATACAGACTTTTAGGTATGTGAGTAAATTTTAAAAGTTTTAGTAGACCTTTGTATTTACTTCAATTATAATTGATGTTCATTACGGGACATAATATGTTTCTCATTATTAATTATGGAATTAAATAGGTTGGCAAGTTAGGAGAGTCTAAATAAATTTCTTTTATTCAATCTATTCTGAAAGTAGTGGCTCGGAATCATAAATAATTTTGAAAAGAGAGGCTACACTCGATTGAGGGATATGTTTACTGACATCAGAAAGTATGGCGAGTGCCACTTGTGGCTTGGAGAGGGCATATGGGGTGACCTAACCAGAGCTTAGGCCACCACCCCTGAGTTCACTAAAAAGTGAGAGCATAATAAACAAAATAGAGCATCGAATTATGGGGGTTTAGGAAGCTCTCTTCACACTAGTAGTTTCGTGCCTTGCATTGAGCATAGACGACGACTAATAAATAATTCATCTTATTACACATATTTTTATTGTTTTAACAATGTTTCTTAAGAGAAGAGGCACTTGGTCGAGAGCCTACACTGTTAGAGATCCATACACGAACACACCAAAGCCAAGTTGATCACTAGTGGGTTGATTATGTCACGACCCGGCCCGGTTAGCTCGCAAGTGCGAGGCGGGAACAGAGATCGGACATGAAGAAACTAAAAGGGACATTTCGTGACAATTAATATAATTCCAAAGTAAAGCATCAATATCAAGAAAGAGCCACTACAAATTCCAAACATGAACTTTTTCTTTTCTTTCTTTCAAGGATCACCAATCAAAAGTATTTAACTTTAAGATTACAAAAGATATAAAAGGATCCACATGTAAAAACTTTTTCTTTTCTCATTCTATTTCTAATCCTTCACTACAAAACACCAAAACACAAAAGAACCTGCCGCCCGTCGTCTCCCTACGACGGTAGGCGCGCAGTGGTTGGTTGGCCATCTACTCCTTTCTAGTTCCTCCTGAAAAGTATTCCCACAACGAGGGTGAGTCTTACACTCAATAGGTGAGAATGGAAATTCAATTAAACATAAAATCAATGAAAGAAAACTTTAACATACATTGGGAAAATATTTTTAGCAAAAGATTCATCAATCTAAAACAAGTTGTGCTCAAAGGAAAGCATACATTTACCTCAACTTTCAAATGCATATTCCTTTCATAACCTTTTCCTTTCTTTCTTTTTTTTAAACCATGCCTCAAGGGATAATCTCATTTGCATGTAACTTGTGTATGAAACATTCATAATAGCTTATTATGCATATAACTATATCACCCGTCTCAGGAGTATCACTTGTACTGATCAGGTACATATAAATTGGCCATTTCCTTTTCCATTGGTTCATAAGAACCATCCTTTTCCATGGCTCATAAGAGCCTCCTTTTCCATGGCTCAAAGAGCCTCCTTTTCCATGGCTCAAAGAGCCTCCTTTTCCATGTGATACTCCCGCGTCAACATGCACATACATTTAGTATTTTAAATAATCATAAAGATGCTCAATGTAGAACTATCCATAAGCTATGCAAGTGTATGTTTCCTCAAAGATGCGTATGCTTGCTATGCTTGTATGAACATTGCATGTAAGGTAGAGAAAGTCATGTAGAGCAAGTGTAGGGAATGAGTATGTAATCCAATCATAAGTTGAGCATTTCATAAGGGAAACATTTGTAATTGCCTCAAGTATCCATAAACTTACAAAAGAAAAGTTAAGACATAAGAGTTCAAATGGGCATAAATAATTTGGCAATTTCTATGCAATTCAATGAAATAAAAGTTGTCTAACATTTAAAAGAAAATTCATTCCACCTACCTCAATCTGTGCACCATAAGACGATCCTTCAAAAGTCCTCACGCCCCTTTTCCTCTTATGAAATCAAACTCTACAAGTGGCAAACATAAGGTGTAGAAATAAGTTTTCTCTCTCACACCCTAAAAAAAAACCCTAGATTTCAAAAATCCATATTTTCATAAAAGTAACTCACATTAGGGTTTTAAAAACATCACATTACCTTTCTCTAAGCTTAACCCAAAGAAAACTCTCATTTCTACGAAACCCTAATTTACAAAACACAATTTATTCTTATAAAACTTAAATCAAATTCCATAATTATCTTCCAAGAATCATTAGGAAACATCTTTGTGAATGTACTTTGAAAGAAAACCATTTTTGAGTGAAACCCTAACTTCCAAAAATTCATATTTGTAGGAAATCAACTCGCATTAAGGTTTAGAAACATCCCTTAATCATTCTCTAAACTTTTCTCAAAGAAAATCAAAGTTTTCTCTAAACCCTAGTTTTCATTCCTTAGAGAAAACTCAAGGGAAGAAGGATAAAACTCAAGCAAAACACATACCTTAGTCTTCCCTTAGTCTCCCCTACGATTTCCCAAAGTTTGGTCGCCGGAAACCGCTCCCAAGCTCGCCGTCCGTCCCTTACCCGACGCCTCCTCTCCGCCTCTTCTTGCGTTCGGGCGGAAGAATACCGAGCGAATGAATTAGGAAGGGGAGGGTTCGGTTCTCATATGGAAAAAGAAAAGCCTAAAGACCTATTTGCCCTCACTTAAAAAATCCAAACTTTAATAATGCTCAAGGGTACTCTTGGTATTATGAGACTTTCATGAATTTTAATTTCTAATTTGAGCAAAATTAAATATAAGTCCTTTACATCAAATTTCTTAGAATTTTGCGTAGAATTTTTCAAAATTATTCCCGTCGAAATCTGACATCCTCAAATTTTCCACTTAAAACTCGTCGCGACGCTTTGAAAAGCGTGCGAGGTCTAAAACGACGTTTTGCGGGTTTTACAATTCTCCCTCCCTTATAAAAATTTCGTCCTCGAAATTTAAAACAAGCTTAAGAAACCATACCTTAGTCAAATAGGTGAGGATAGCTCTCCCTCATCTCTGATTCCTTCTCCCATGTAGCATCTTTCTCCGTTCCATGCTTCCACATAACTTTGACATAAGGAATCTCTCTACTACGAAGCTGCTTAACATCGTAATCTATGATCTTCTCAGGTTCTTCTACAAATGTCAGATCTGGTTGGATGTCTATTGCTTCAGTACTTATCTTCAAGGCTTCATCTGAAATGTATTTCCTCAAGGAAGAGATGTGAAATACATTATGTACTCCACTCATGTGAGATGGCAAAATCAATCTGTAAGCCACACTGCCAACTCTTTCTGAAATTTCAAATGGGCCAACATACCTTGGACTCAGTTTTTCAACTTTGCCAAATCTCTTCACACCTTTCATAGGACTCACCTTGAGAAATACAAACTCTCCAACCTCAAATTCAACAAATCTATGTTTGGCATCATAGTACTTCTTTTGTCTATCTTGCACAGCCTTCAATCTATCACGAATCAGTCTTATCTTTTCAGTAGCATCATCTACTAATTCAGCTCTAATGATCTTTCTTTCTCCTGCCTCAGCCCAACATAAAGGAGTTCGACATCTCCTTCCATACAAAGCTTCATAGGGTGCCATACCTATACTTGCTTGGAAGCTATTGTTATAGGCAAATTCAATCAATGGAATGTGCGTCTCCCATTTGCCCCCAAAATCTAGTACACATAATCTGAGTAAATCCTCCAATGTCTGAATAGTCCTCTCTGATTGACCATCTGTTTGAGGGTGAAAGGCTGTACTGAAAGTAAGTCTAGTGCCCATTGCCTCTTGAACCTTCCTCCACAATCTAGAGGTAAATCTCCCATCTCTATCTGATACTATCGATCTTGGTACACCATGAAGTCTAACAATCTCATTAACATAAACACTTGCCAACTTCTCAACAGCATCAGATTGTTTGATAGGTAAAAAGTGTGCTGACTTGGTCAACCTATCAATGATCACCCATATAGCATCATGACCAGCTCTAGATCTAGGCAATCCAACCACAAAATCCATGGCTATGTCTTCCCACTTCCATTCTGGTATAGGTAAAGGCTGCAATAAACCTCCTGGCTTTTGATGTTCTACCTTAACCATCTGGCAAACTGTACACTTAGCCACAAATTCTGCTACACTTCTTTTCATCCCTGGCCACCAAAAATATTCCTTCAAATCTTGGTACATCTTGTTACTACCTGGGTGAATGGTATAGCTTAAATAGTGAGCTTCTTGAAGGATGTCCTTCCTCAAATCTCCAACATCTGGGATGCAAATTCTACCTCTATACCGTAGTATTTCATCCTCATCAAGTTCAAACTCCTCCACATGACCAACCTTCACCCAATTTAGGACTTTCTCAAATTCTGCATCTTGTGGCAAAGCTTCTCTTATCCTATCCTTCAATGTTGACTGAATGATCATCTGATTCAATTCAACAAACTCTGCATCATTGGGCTGAACTACTGAAATCTGTAGCTTCTCTAGATCTTTTACCAACTCCTGCTGTTGTGTAATCATCCAACTGGCACTACTAGAAGTCTTCCTGCTTAAGGCATCTGCTACAACATTTGCCTTGCCTGGATGATATTGGATATCCAAATCATAGTCCTTGATAAGCTCCAACCATCTCCTCTGCCTCAAATTCAACTCTTTCTGTGTGAAGATGTATTTCAAACTTTGATGATCCGTAAATACTTCACACCTCACCCCATACAAGTAATGTCTCCATATCTTTAAAGCAAAAACTACTGCAGCTAACTCCAGATCATGGGTTGGATAGTTTCTTTCATGGTTCTTCAGTTGCCTTGAAGCATAAGCAACAACCCTTCCGTTCTACATCAAAACACAACCCAACCCTTTGTGAGAGGCATCACTATAAAGCTGAAATCCATCCGTCCCTGAAGGAATGGTAAGTACTGGAGCAGTCATCAAACACTGTTTCAATCTTTGAAAAGCCTCTTCACATTGATCTGTCCATACAAATTTCACTGCCTTTTGGGTTAATCTAGATAATGGCATAGCTATTCTAGAAAACCCCTCAACAAATCTTCTATAGTAACCAGCTAAACCCAAAAAGCTTCTAATCTCCGTCACAGTAGTGGGTCGTGGTCAATCTGCTATAGCTTGTACCTTGTGCTGATCCACAGAGATCTCTCCATTGCCAATCACATGACCCAAAAAGTTCACACTTTTCAACCAAAACTCACATTTAGAGAACTTAGCATACAAATCATTATCTTTTAAGGTATACAATACTGACCTCAAATGATTTGCATGCATCCTTTCATCTGCGGAGTAAACAAGTATGTCATCTATGAATACAATCACGAATAGATCTAAAGATTCCTTAAAGATTCTATTCATGAGATCCATAAACACTGCAGGGGCATTTGTTAGGCCAAAAGGAATCACTGTAAACTCAAAATGCCCATATCTAGTGTTGAATGCTGTCTTTGCTATGTCCTCTTCTCTGACCTTGAGCTGATAGTATCCTGATCTCAAGTCTATCTTGGAAAACACAGAGGCACCCTCCAATTGATCAAACAAGTCATCAATTCTCGGAAGAGGGTATTTATTCTTTATAGTCAACTTGTTCAATTCTCTGTAGTCTATGCAAAGCCTTAAACTTCCATCCTTCTTCTTCACAAAGAGCACAGGAGCACCCCAAGGAGAAGTGCTTGGCCTAATGAATCCTTTATTAAGCAACTCTTCCAATTGTTCTTTCAATTCCTTCAGCTCTTTTATAGCCATTCTATAAGGGGCTTTAGCAATAGGATTTGCTCCACTAACCAGTTCAATGGTAAAATCAATCTCTCTGCTGGGAGGCATTCCAGGTAAATCATCTGCGAACACTTCTGGATACTCTTGGACAACAGGTATCTCTTCTAATCTCTTCTCTTCTTTCTTCTCCTCTTTAACATAAGCTAGAAAACCTTCATTACCCTTCCTCAACAATTTGTATGCCACCAAAGAAGAGATTATCATAGAAGTTATGCCTCTCTTCCCTATGAATTTAAATTCTTTCTCCCCGGGCATACAAAATTTAAGTTCTTTCTTACTACAGTCTATGGTCACAAAGTGACTAGACAACCAATCCATACCTAGAATCACATCAAATTCCGTTAAAGGCAATACCATAAGATCTGCTCCCAAATTTCTATCACCAATAACCAATTCCACATGACACCCCTTATTGGTTTCTAACTGATTCTCATTGGGCATCAAAACTATTAAGGGTTTGAGCATACATGAGGAAGACAAACCAACAGACTTAATAAACTCCTCTGAAATGAAAGAATGCGATGCTCCCGTATCAAACAACACTTTAACAGGCTTGTTACATACCAAGATTGTTCTTAAATATCATGCATGTAACATAACATAAAGCTCATCTTACTCATAAATCATAAGGGAATCCAATGACATTAAATAAAGTCCATACCTGTGATAACATCAGGAGAATTTTTTGCTTCATGTTGTGACATTTCATAAACTCTTGGTTGAACCGGTGGACGAGCTTGACCTTGATTTGGAGTTGATGCAGTAGACTCCACCATCCTAGGCCTTCCAACTGTCCTCTGAGGAGCACTGCCTGTTCTGGCCTCTGGAGTAGACCTTTGTCCCAAGGTAGGGCAAGACTTTGCCATATGTCCTAGTTGATGGCACCAAAAACAGGTATTGGTGCCAGAAAGGCACTCTCCCCTATGAGCCCTTCCACACTTATTGCACATAGCAGATGGAGTGCTACTCTCTGAAGTGTTGGGCTTGGGCTTCTTCCAATTAGGCCTTCCAGAGTGAAATGATTGGGCAGGCCTTGATCTATCTTCATTCTTCCTCTTCTGGAAGTCTCTCCTTCTCTGAGTACTTTGATAATCCAGCTCAATCTTCCGTGCTCTATCAACTAATGTAGGGTAATCTTCAATACCCAAAGGAACCAATGGCTGTCTTCTGCTATCCCTCAAGCCACTAAGGAAGCGGTGGAATTTCTCTTCTGCATTAGGGATCATATGGGAGGCATACCTAGAAAGCTTTGTAAATTCAGCCTCATACTCTGCAATGGTTTTATCTCCCTGCACCAGCCTATTGAATTTGTCTTGCATTGATCTCCTGGCAGTTAATGATACATACCAATCTCTAAACACTTTGACAAACTCCTCCCATGTTATCTGATTGCTAGGTCTCCCACCAAAAGTTCCTTCCAACTGACTTTTCCACCATCTTTATGCTTCCCCATTAAAAGCATATGCAGCTAAGGCGACTCTTCTATCCTGAGGGCATAACATTCCCTCCAAAATCTTCTCAACTTTCATCAACCAATCCTCTGCTTCTATAGCTCCACCTCCCACAAATGATGGTGGCTTCATATCCTGGAATAATTTTAAGTTCTTATCCATAACAGCGCCTCCACTACCTCCAGCTTGAGTTTGAGTATTCCTAATCATTTGTGTCATAGCCGCCATCATTTGAGTAAAAGAATCCAAGGTAGCATTAATGCTACTACCTTGAGGCTCTACTACTGTTGGCAACACCCTCCTGACCTCTCCAGTGTTGCCATTAGTGGCATCAGGTTCAGGTTCCTCAGCCCTGAAACATAAGTTAACAAAACAATCTAAGCATTAAATAACACAAGCACCTTACACCTACCCTAACCTATAAGATCATCCTATTGGCTCTTTCATGAAAATCAATATCATCAAATCCTTTGCTCTGATACCACTCTTGTCACGACCCAGCCCGGTTAGCTCGCAAGTGCGAGGCGGGAACAGAGATCGGACATGAAGAAACTAAAAGGGACATTTCGTGACAATTAATATAATTCCAAAGTAAAGCATCAATATCAAGAAAGAGCCACTACAAATTCCAAACATGAACTTTTTCTTTTCTTTCTTTCAAGGATCACCAATCAAAAGTATTTAGCTTTAAGATTACAAAAGATATAAAAGGATCCACATGTAAAAACTTTTTCTTTTCTCATTCTATTTCTAATCCTTCACTACAAAACATCAAAACACAAAAGAACCTGCCGCCCGTCGTCTCCCTATGACGGTAGGCGCGCGGTGGTTGGTTGGCCATCTACTCCTTTCTAGTTCCTCCTGAAAAGTATTCCCACAACGAGGGTGAGTCTTACACTCAATAGGTGAGAATGGAAATTCAATTAAACATAAAATCAATGAAAGAAAACTTTAACATACATTGGGAAAATATTTTTAGCAAAAGATTCATCAATCTAAAACAAGTTGTGCTCAAAAGAAAGCATACATTTACCTCAACTTTCAAATGCATATTCCTTTCATAACCTTTTCCTTTCTTTCTTTTTTTTAAACCATGCCTCAAGGGATAATCTCATTTGCATGTAACTTGTGTATGAAACATTCATAATAGCTTATTATGCATATAACTATATCACCCGTCTCAGGAGTATCACTTGTACTGATCAGGTACATATAAATTGGCCATTTCCTTTTCCATTGGTTCATAAGAACCATCCTTTTCCATGGCTCATAAGAGCCTCCTTTTCCATGGCTCAAAGGGCCTCCTTTTCCATGGCTCAAAGAGCCTTCTTTTCCATGTGATACTCCCGCGTCAACATGCACATACATTTAGTATTTTAAATAATCATAAAGATGCTCAATGTAGAACTATCCATAAGCTATGCAAGTGTATGTTTCCTCAAAGATGCGTATGCTTGCTATGCTTGTATGAACATTGCATGTAAGGTAGAGAAAGTCATGTAGAGCAAGTGTAGGGAATGAGTATGTAATCCAATCATAAGTTGAGCATTTCATAAGGGAAACATTTGTAATTGACTCAAGTATCCATAAACTTACAAAAGAAAAGTTAAGACATAAGAGTTCAAATGGGCATAAATAATTTGGCAATTTCTATGCAATTTAATGAAATAAAAGTTGTCTAACATTTAAAAGAAAATTCATTCCACCTACCTCAATCCGTGCACCACAAGACGATCCTTCAAAAGTCCTCACGCCCCTTTTCCTCTTATGAAATCAAACTCTACAAGTGGCAAACATAAGGTGTAGAAATAAGTTTTCTCTCTCACACCCTAAAAAAAAACCCTAGATTTCAAAAATCCATATTTTCATAAAAGTAACTCACATTAGGGTTTTAAAAACATCACATTACCTTTCTCTAAGCTTAACCCAAAGAAAACTCTCATTTCTACGAAACCCTAATTTACAAAACACAATTTATTCTTATAAAACTTAAATCAAATTCCATAATTATCTTCCAAGAATCATTAGGAAACATCTTTGTGAATGTACTTTGAAAGAAAACCATTTTTGAGTGAAACCCTAACTTCCAAAAATTCATATTTGTAGGAAATCAACTCGCATTAAGGTTTAGAAACATCCCTTAATCATTCTCTAAACTTTTCTCAAAGAAAATCAAAGTTTTCTCTAAACCCTAGTTTTCATTCCTTAGAGAAAACTCAAGGGAAGAAGGATAAAACTCAAGCAAAACACATACCTTAGTCTTCCCTTAGTCTCCCCTACGATTTCCCAAAGTTTGGTCGCCGGAAACCGCTCCCAAGCTCGCCGTCCGTCCCTTACCCGACGCCTCCTCTCCGCCTCTTCTTGCGTTCGGGCGGAAGAATACCGAGCGAATGAATTAGGAAGGGGAGGGTTCGGTTCTCATATGGAAAAAGAAAAGCCTAAAGACCTATTTGCCCTCACTTAAAACATCCAAACTTTAATAATGCTCAAGGGTACTCTTGGTATTATGAGACTTTCATGAATTTTAATTTCTAATTTGAGCAAAATTAAATATAAGTCCTTTACATCAAATTTCTTAGAATTTTGCGTAGAATTTTTCAAAATTATTCCCGTCGAAATCTGACATCCTCAAATTTTCCACTTAAAACTCGTCGCGACGCTTTGAAAAGCGTGCGAGGTCTAAAACGACGTTTTGCGGGTTTTACAGATTAGAAGGCAAAAAAATAGCTCATATGAGTATCATATATTCAATAGTGCTCATAAATAATATGCAAAATTAAATAGATTTTTATGAACTTCATCTCTCGTAGGATGATTTTATACAAATTCGGGAGAGTTAGTCTTATCCTGCTGAGGGATCATCTTCATGATCGAAATAGTACTCCGAGTATCACATGTGGTCACAGATTGTTGGAGGAAGGCAAAAGGGGAGGGTGTATGAATTAGGTTCCCAGTCACATACATATAAGACAAACCCATTTAGCTCAACATCATTTGGTGATAGTGGAGTTGAGTAGACCGTCAGCCAAAGAGTGGCTACTCTCACAAGGAGATATAAGAGATGAGACATATACAGGAAAACATACTGACGCAATAGTCTGATATGCTGACGTAACAATCTGAGATACAGGCAGAGCTGCGATCATACACAAGCCAAAATCGAAAGAATATTGGTCAACAGCCTGAGCCTGAGTCTGAGAGAAGCAAAGAGACTGGAGATTATTAGAATAGATTTTTACATCTATTTGAAATGATATCAGCATTTTGTTAAAGTTGTTAATGATGTTTGGAGAACTTATTTTGAATGTGTGTAAGGATGCATTGTTGTGAGATTTATGTTTGTTAATTGAACAGTTTATGTTTACAAATATCATATTTGAATCTTTGTCACATTTATGTTTTGAACCGTTTCGGCTATGTTATTATTAGCATTATTCTATCATATTTGCAATAAAGATGTATCTTATGGATATGGAAAATGTTTAATCCTGCACCATATCTTAAACTGTGGAAAAGTCGGGTAGGACAAATTTTAAGGACCAACTTCTCATAAAAGTTGAGGGTTTCACCAGACATTTTGTTAAACCACTCAAGCGGATGTCCAGCACCATAAGTAACAATAACATTATTTGATTAAGCAATCAAAACTGAGAAATAACACAAAAGCCACAATTTCCGCTTTTTAACTGTAAAGGAGGATAAACTATTAAGATATGAGATTTTATAATGTTAACAATCTAACAACAGATCCAAAAGCAAGAACCAGTAGGTTTTTGCTCATACCTGTAAAAAGTTTGGTAGTAAGGAAATAACAATAAAAACCAAAAAGAGCAAATTCGAATTCCATGTTACAAGACAAGACAAGACATATATGTCATTAAATTGAATCAAATTAGTGCATAACCCACTTAATGAGAAACGTTATATACAAAATTGTTGAATTAATCATGTCAAAGGATCATGAAACCCAAAGCTCATCATATTTATATTTTATTTTATTTTTCTATGAAAGTAGGATTTCATAGTTAAGTAACTGTTACAAACGAGGATTTGAGAGGAATAAGAGGAAAAAGCTTGATTTTATTGCATACAACTATTTCAATTTATAGATCTATACAAGATGCCTTAACAAAGAAATAAATAACTTCAAATTGATACATAATTACCTCAATATGATCCTTCCTAATTCAGCTACTCTTCTTTGGAAAGAAATCATCGGGAGAGTAATTCCAGGCGGGATTGAGAGAGCTTCCCACGGATCATGCTTTGTGGCCATGGGATTTCTTTTAGGTTGAACGGCTATGATTGTAGCACTCCCCCTCAAGCTGGGGAATATGGATCTGTCATTCCCAGCTTATCAGTCATTCTGAGAAAAACTGAGTTGTCCAACCATTTGGTAAGAATATCTGCAAGTTGATCTTTTGATGATACATGATTAATACATATTAAACCATTGTCTAATTTTTCTTTAATGAAATGTATGTCCACTTCTATATGCTTGGTCCTGTCGTGTTGGACTGGATTGTGGGCTATGCTGATTGCTGACTTGTTGTCACAATGTAGCTTCATAGGATTATTCCACTTGATCTTTAGATTTTCTAGAATCATCATGATCCATAGTAACTCACATATTCCCAAAGTCATAGCTCTATATTCTGATTCCACACTAGATCTTGCCACCACATTTTGTTTCTTGCTTCTCCATATAATTAGGTTCCCTCCGAGAAATGAACAATATCCAAAGGTAGATCTTTTATCTACTGGTGATCCCGCATAATCAGCATTCGTGTATGCTTCTAAAGTTATTTCATGATCTCTTCTAAAGATAATCCCTTTCCCTGGATTTCCTTTAAGGTAGTGTAGCATCATCCTGTCTAACGCTTGCATATGAGCCTGCTTTGGATTCTGCATAAACTGACTGACCATGCTTACAGCAAATACTATATCTGGCATGGTGTGAGAGAAGTAGATCAATTTCCCTACAAGTTTCTGATACGACCCTTTATCTACATCTAGATCTTCTTTTGCTTCCCCCAATTTAAGATTTGTTTTACTTGTGTTGGTACTGATTTACAAGCTAATTTATCGGTTTCTTTTAGAAGATTTTTAATGTATTTCTGTTGTAAAATGAAAATTCCTTTGTTGGAGTGGGCTACTTCAATTCCGAGAAAGTAATTTAGTCTACCAAGTTCTTTGATGTCAAATCCTTTGGTAAGACTTTTCCTTAAACTAACTTTCTCTTCTTCGTTATTTCTGGTCAAGATAATATCATCAACATATACCCATTAAGAAGCATGAATTTTGAGAATCTTCCAAGCAAGGCCCTTGGTGATTGTTTGAGCCCATATAGAGCCTTTTTTAATATGTACACCCTATTACCTTCAGATCTTTCCTTAAACCCTAGTGGTATTTCATAAATATCTCTTCTTCCAAATCCCCATACAGAAATGCATTTTTCACATCCAATTGTTTCAGATGTCATCTATACTTGGCTACTAGTGAGAGTAGTATTCGGACAATATTCATCTTGGTTATATGTGCAAAGATTTCTTGATAGTCGATGACATATGTTAGAGTGTACCCTTTTGCCACTAGCCTTGTCTTGTATCTTTCTAGTGTGCCATCAACTTTGTAATTTACGGAGAACACCCATATGCAGCCGATCGATTTTTTTCCTATCGGTAGATTGATGATCTCCTATGTATTGTTCTTTTCTAGGGCTTGCATTTCATCTATCATGGCATTTTTCTAATTTTCATCAGATAAAGCCTCAAAAATATCTTTAGGAATATGGATATCGTCTAGTGTACCCACGAAATTTTTGTGTGAGAATGAGAAATTGAAGGATATAGAGTTGGTTATAGGGTATAAAGGAGGTGGTGAGCTAACCTTATTTCCAGGAGATGGTTCGGATTCTTGAATCTACTTTTGAGCACAATATGAACTTATATGCATGGAGTATACCTTCCCAAATCTAATGACAGCTTTGTCTTTTATATCCCTATCCTAGTTTTCAAGTGAATTTTTTTGAGGTGGTGGAGGGAGGTCAAGAGGTGCTAGTTCATTTTTCTCATCATCCTCAAGTTCAGTCTCCCCCTAAAGATGAAGCTTTTAAAAATAAGAATTATGTTCATCAAACGTAACATCAATAGAAGCAAGGGTTTTTCTTATTTGTGGATGATAACACTTGTAACATTTTTTGGTAGCTGAATATCCAACAAATATGCATTTGAGTGCTCTTGGATATAGTTTTCCTCTATTTTAGCTGTGAATTACATAGGCAGTACACCCAAAGATTTTTGGTGTAAGGTTATGATGGGTTCGAAACTCGGGGTAAAATGAGGACAAAATCTCCATTGGAGTTTTGAGTCCTAGGGCAGTTGAAGGTAGTCGATTTATGAGATAAGTTGCAATTATGAGGACTTTCCCCTAATAGGATTTGGGCGTATTGTAGTGGAATAGAAATGCTTGAGTTGAGGCTAGAAGGTGACAATTTTTTCTCTCTGCAACCCCATTTTATTATGGGATGTGAACGAAGGAGAACTCATGGATGATCCCTTCAGTTTGGAAGTAGGGGGAAAGGGTTTGGTTGAAATAGTCTTTAGCATTATTGGAGCAAAATCTCCTTATTTTTACCCCGAATTGATTTTGGATCATGATATGACAAATGGAAATAATGGTGCTTACATCGGATTTATTTTTGAGGAGATAGATCCAAGAGACTCTAGTGCAATCATCAATGAATGATAAAAGCCAGCATACCTCAGAGATATTGGAGATTTTGGAGGGTCCCTATATATCACTATGAATAAGGTAGAAATGATTATTACATCTCGCATTTTTATTTGGGAAAGAAGTTCTTTTATGTTTAGATAACTCACAAGTTTCATAATGAAAATGTTTATTTTCTAAATTTTTTAAAATGTTATAGATACATATGTCTTATGACATTAAAAGATCGGTGTCATAAACTATAATGATGAAGCCAAATAGTGGAATTCTTATCAACTAGTGATAACATAAAGCAATTATTTTTAGATTGATTTTGTTCTTCCAGGTGTATGGTCTAGATTTCTCCTTAGCAAGTTCAATCTCTTTCCTTGATCTCTGGTCCTGAAATAAGCAATAAGTATGGTTAAATAAAGCTTGACAATTATAATCATTGATAAGTTTTTGAATTGATATTAGGTTTGTGAATAATTAAAGTACGTGGAGCACATATTTTAAGGTGAGTGAGGGAGATAATGTTATGTCTCCTTGACCTGCTACCATGGTAAGAGAACCATCAGCAGTAATGATTTTCTTGTTCCATGGATAAAGAGTATAGTTGATGAAGTGGGTAAGTGAGTGGGTCACATGATCAGTGGCTCCTGAGTCAATGATATATAATTCCTTTAAATGATTTCTAGATGCACTTAAACTAATAGAAATTGAAAACTTATCTGATAGTGCAAGTGAAGAAGATGCATTTGATTTCTTATGAGACACCAAGAGTCATTTTAGTTTATCAATATCTTCTTTATTGAGTTCTTCAAGGCTGGACTGTGCTTCTGGGTTGGGCTGACTTGTAGTATTGTTGGCATGCGACGCGCTCCTTGTTTCAGTTCTTTGATTCCATTCCTTATTAGGGGGTTTTCTATGTATTTTTCAGCTCATTTCCTTTGTGTGTCTTAACTTCTTGCAATAACTGCACCAAAGTGAGTCTTTGTCTTTTAATTTTGAGAAATCCTTACTTTTCTCCTTCTATGATAATTATTTGTTCATCACCACTGCTGAACTTTCAACGACCTTTGGTTTTAACATTACTTCTCGTCAGCTTTCTTTCGCGCAGATGAGAGAAATAGTTTCGTTAAGTGATGGTGTCTCCTCTTTTCCAAGGATCTGGACTCTAACCTAATCAAATTCTGCATTTAGTCTTGTAAGAAAATCATAAATTCCATCTTTTTCAATAAAGTTCTTTCGATCGCAGCATCCTTCGAACATCTGGTTTCTGTGCATCTGTAGTGATCAAGTTCTTGCCATAGATTTTGTAGAAGGGTGGCATACTCCATGCTCTTGCTCCCCTTGCTTTGTGCTTCCTATTTTGACTTTAATATCAAAGATTTGAGCCGCATCCCGAGCTTTAAAGAAGGTATGTCTAGCAGCATCTCATATGTTCTTTGTAGTGGAAAGGAACATAAATGGGTCGCTAATTTCTGGAGTCATGGAATTTCACAACCATGACATAATCATAGAGTCTGCTTCATCCCATGCCCCAAAATTCCGATCTCCTCCTTTTGGTCCTCCAAGGAGGTAATGTATTTTCCCTTTTTCTTTTAAGTAGGTCTCCGCAAATTGAAACCACTTTAAGTAATTCTTCTCATTTAGTCGATAGGAAGGATGCATGCTTTGGAGGTCACCTCATCCTAGGTGCACTATAGAATCCTCAAATTGGTCAGTGTTTGGAGAAGAATTAATTTCTGACATTTTTGGGTCAAATGATAGTAATGATGACTATCTATTTGATTTCGGATAGTCATGAATGCTCAAAAAAGATCCCTCCAATCTTTAGTTACAGCAAAAAAGGTCGATGACACTTTTTTTTTTCGAAATGACCAGTCCAACCCTTAAAAGGATCAGCCGGTTAGCTATGTAAGCAGAATGTCTGCTTGGGATTGCGAATGGCTCGAGCGAGGTGTTCGGCTAGGAGGCTTCTTCGACTCCTTCGTGGTTGTTCGTCTACGCTCCTTCGTCGAGTTTCCCTTTCTCTCGAATCGGTTTCATCGCTTCGCAGGAGGCTTTTTCGGCTCCATCGTGGTTGTTCGACTACGCTCCTTCGATGACTTTCCCTTCCTGTCGGATCGGACTACTTGCTTCGCAAGAGGCTTCTTCAGCTCCTTCCTTCTGTGAGGCTTCTGTCGAAAGCAAAGCTTCGCCTTCTTCTTCCTTGAAGAGGACCGCCAACTTCCGGCTCCGGCTTCAGGCTTCGTTCGGTAAGGCTTCTTCCCGCTCAGTTCCCTCTTCCCTTCGTGGCTATGATACCATGTTACAAACACAGATTTGAGAGGAATAAGAGGGAACAGCTTGATTTTATTGCATACAATTATCCCTATTTATAGATCTATACAAGATGTCTTAACAAAGAAATAAATACCTTCAAATTGATACATAATTGCCTCAATATGATCCTTCCTAATTAGGCTACTATTCTTTAGAAAGAAATCATCGGGAGAGTAATTCCAGGCGGGATTGAGAGAGCTTCCCACGGATCATGTTTTGTGGCTGTGGGATTTCTTTTAGGGTGAATGGCTAGGATTGTAACAGTAACCATAGATGGTTTTCCAATAAATTTCTAGAACAAAAAAATGATGTCAGGATAGAAAACAAATGAAAAGATAAAACTCTCCTCACTAATCAAAAAAGAGATGACAGGCAAGTAATAACATACGTGTCTGACACCATAGGTGTCGAATTCACTTTTGGTTGCACCACATTTCCTATGGCAAATATACCACCACCATTTATAGTGTCTAAGCAATGAGCAAATATCTTCCTCACTTTTCCAGCAGAAGCTAGTTGTGATAGCATGGATGTATTTGACTGCCCAAAACCTAGAATACCATCAAGTGCTTCAGATGATGATCCTAGATCCCCTGATTGCTGAGCGCCGCATCTTCAAGAAAAGAAGAATAGGCTTGAGAAATTCAGAAATAGAGCATTAAATAATGAAACTAAAGAATATTGACAGAAATGTGGAATGTTGAAGCAAGCTTCACTACCTGTCTCGCAAAAATTAAATCCATAATCAAATTGTTGATAATATCTGAAGTAAATATGAGACTACCTCCAGATTTAAGAAATGGCTGACACTTTTGTTCATTGGCATGATTACACAATGATGAAGTTACATAACTCATATTCTAGGAAGTTAATATGTAACTTGCAACTTTTATTTCTACATATCATGAAACGTGATGAATCAAAAAGACCAAGCAATTGATTTCTTATGGTTCAACTTAGATTATCGTTGATGTCTTCTTCTTCTTCTTCTTTTCTTTTCTTTTTTTTTTTTTTTTTTTTTTTTTTTTTTTGCTTCAAAACGTCATTATTAAGCAGTGTAAAATGAGGAAATACCAAGAACACAAAAGGTTTCATCTTTGCATTTAATCCACGAAAGAGTGCCAGCACACATAAGAGACATTTAGAATACCATCTACTAAATTAAAATTGAATTACTTCCGATTAGAAGAACACCCTTTTTTAAGTAGCCATGGATGCATGTACCCCAGATGTGTTTGAATCATAAACTTACAATTTTTAACGAACTTGCTTGATGCCCACAGTGACGCTGTCAAAACAGCGTTATTTCAAGGCTACCTTAATTCTGAAACAAAAAAAAAGCAGATTCCCCTCTCAAATATGGATGCTCTAACTGGATGATACTATTAGTTCATTTATGTATCCTAGCATTTAAATAAAAAATGAAACAAAATATTACAACTTCTTTCATTGGATGTAGTTTGTTTTATGCAAACAGTCAAGCTTGAAGAAAACATTGGTTTTTAATTTTAAGGGAACATGCAACTATCAATAAATTTACCAAAAACCAAAAAAGCCAAATATTAACATATACGCTACCTAAATCTGACTTCAACTTATAAATAAAAAACAAATAATATAGCCTACCCATTGCAAAAGTAGATAATGTGAAAATTGTGGTTTAAAATGTGAGCATACTCCATCTAAATAACTAGTTGATGAGTCATAATTATCTCATATTTATCAATGTTTGAGCTGGCCTAGATTGCAACATTCACCTAGAGCAGCTTATAAATAGTTTTGCAGTTGGGTATGGTGGACCTAATTGTACTTCTAATGGTTCTTTGCATATAATTTGCAGTTAAATAGACAATAAACTGATATCTGGTCATCTTCATTTTTCATCTTTTTGGTTCTGGAAAAAGAGTAAGTACAAAACATAAAAAATATGGATGTCACCCATCCCTCGCATGACAAAATAAAAAAATTAAATTCCTTGTTCCTTCTAAATTAGCTAAACTATTCTTTTTTGCATACCCTTGTGAGCAGACTTGACATCTAGATAAGTTGCAAAAGCAAAGAGAAGCACTCACCTCAGAGGAGCCTGAACTAAATTAGAGCCAAACACTTGAAGCACTCACCTGAGACACTTGTTGAAGGCATTCGCCAAAAGGTGCCCCAAGGCCATGTAAGAGATAGCTATACATGTGTATCCCCAAAGCCTTGTACATGTATCTTTAGCAATCATATCATATATTTGTTGTATTATTCCTTAGGTGAACTCTCTCCAATAACCTTCCCAACCTTAAAAAAATGGAGTTGGGAGAAAATTTTTTGGATTCATGCCCTTTTATTATTCACATAGAATAATAGAATTCCAAATCCCCCATACTCGACCATCTCTCCTCCCCCTTGCTCTACCATCCTAACTAGCCTTGCAAAGTAGGATCAGGATGTCACCAACGAACAAATTTAGATCCAACACTATTACTAATATAATCACCAGCATCAGGAATCTATCTAAAACACATATCTACAATGCATCAAAATATATACATTAGGGTTTGAAGTTTAGCCTAACTTAGAATGGATATAATATACAAGACCTAATTTAAAAATCACTCACCCAAATATAACAGTTGAATTGGCCGTTGTTGTCTTGTGATTACCAGAAACCTGATTGTACTGCACATAGTCATTTACAAAGAACCCTGAAGTTGAGCTTCCATCAACATACTGCACTTTGTATTCGCAGGGCATATCAGACAAGCATCCTGGAACATCTCCTCCATATGTGGATGAACAGAAGCTTCCATCACAAGAAACTAACCTTCCGCTTGAAGAACCTTTGGGATCATAAAGAGTCAGCTCTATCTGCATTGAAATAATATCCAAGTTTTCCAACCAAATATCGGATCTTTAACATATCCAACTCACGTAAACAAAACGCAACAAGTTGGTAAACAGAAAATACCCCGAGGTCGCTCTTCTTGGGACAATGACCACATGTGATGCAATTCAACCAAAGAATATCACTCCCTGTGTCCACTTGCGCATAGTAGTTTTTCGAAGGAGTCCCAAGCCCAATTTGAGCATAGTATAGCCTATTTCCCATTCCATCACAACAAGTAATCGAAACAAAAAACAGGAACTTAGAGGACAAAAAAGATAGACCAAGAAATTGCGCCGATTTGACGCAACCCAATTTCATAAAACCAACAGGATCTACACGTAAGCTTTACCCAGTGGCCGTAGGAAGGCCAAGACCGCCAAGTGGGAGATCAACAGTGCCCCTAGAGTTTTCGATAAGAATCGTGCCATGGCGGCGGACGTCATGGGCGCGAAGTTCTGTGATAAGTTGCCGCTGGCCGGAGAACTTGCGCTGAACCCTCAACACGCCAGTGGCACTTCCGAACTGGAA
Organism: Dendrobium huoshanense; assembly: GCA_016618105.1. Classification (NCBI taxonomy): domain Eukaryota; kingdom Viridiplantae; phylum Streptophyta; class Magnoliopsida; order Asparagales; family Orchidaceae; genus Dendrobium; species Dendrobium huoshanense. Next base: position 42,736,970 of record CM028351.1, read on the forward strand.
TGAAGATGTGACATAGAGGATAAGAATGAGGAGATGATGAGGGCGAAGAAGCAATCGAAATTCCATGGAATCAACCTCCGGTGTAGATTTTGAAAAGTTTTAGGAGGTGGAAAGGGAGTTTTCTCGGCAACAGCGGATAATGGATGTAAAGCTTCTCCCAAGTAAGCAGCACCTTTCCTGAGAACGCGAAAGAGGGGAAACAAGAGAGGGAAGAAAGGATAACAGGGAGATTCAGACAGGAGCTAAGCGACGGCGACGGAGAAATCATTGAACGGTTTATTTCAGTATTTGCAAACCCCGGTTACTGGATTGAATTTTTTTTTTTTTTACATTTAGTTAAATTAAGAAAAATTTTTACATACATCCCATATTTGAGACTCAACCTAAAAATTTTTGATTGATTGTCAAAACTTTCAACCAACAGATCAAGATAAGGTGATCTAGTCCTCAAGGAGCTAAAGATTTCAAATGCTAGTGATTTTGTGAATATGTCAGCCAATTGATCTCCTATAGCGATGTGATGCAATTATATATCTCCCTTAGCAACATGATCTCTTATGAAATGGTGTCTAATGTCTATGTGTTTCGTTCGAGAGTGATGAATTGGGTTCTTAGAGATGCAAATTGTACTTGTATTGTCACACATGATTGAGATGGTTCCTACAGGTAGGCCAATATCAAGAATTTATTGTTTTAACTATAGTACTTGTGTAACGCAACTTCCTACTGCAATATATTCTACCTAGGCTGTGGAAAGGGCTATAGAGTTTTGCTTCCTACTGGACCAAAAAACTAATGATTGTCCTATGAATTGGCAAGTACCAGAGGTGCTTTTTCTATCTATCATACATCCTACAAAATCAGAATCTGAGTAACCTAAAATTTCAAAGGAGGTGTTGTGACTATGATACCAAATTCCTAAGTTTGGGGTGCCTAGTATATATCTAAGGATTCTCTTGACCGCAGTTAAGTGAGACTATTTAGGATCGGCTTAAAAACGAGCACAGAGGCACACACTAAACATTATGTCCGGTCTACTGGCAGTCAGGTAAAGAAGGGATCCAATCATTCCTCTATATTTTTTTATCTACTAATTTTCCATTATGATCTTTGTCTAATTGAATTGTTGAGCTCATTGGAGTGTTCATGGGTTTAGCACTATCCATTTCGTATTTTTTCAAAATATCCTTAATGTACTTTGTTTGACTAAGAAAAGTTTTGTTATCTATTTGTTTTACACTAAAGACAAGAAAGTAAGTAAGTCCTCCCATCATGCTCATTTCAAACTCATTACTCATAGTTTTTGAGAATTCATCACACAAGTTTTTATCTAAAGATCCAAATAAGATGTCATCCACATAAATTTGAACGATGAGAATTTCATTTTTTTGATCTTTTTGTAAAAAGAGTGTAGTATCTACACTACCCTTTTCAAACACTCTATCCAATAGGAATGAGCTAAGTCTTTCGTACCATGCTCTAGGTGCTTGCTTTAATCCATAAAGTGCCTTTTTTAATTTGAATACATGGTTCAGAAATTGTGAACTTTCAAATCTAGGGGTTGTTCAACATAGACATCTTCCTTAATTACCCCGTTTAAAAAAGTACTCTTTACATCCATTTGATATAGTTTGAAGTTCTTGAAACAAACAAAAGCTAAGAGCACTCTTATGACTTCTAGTCTAGCAACAGGGGCAAAGGTTTCTTCAAAGTCTATTCCGTCAATCTGGTTGTACCCCTTAGCTACTAATCTTGCTTTATTTCTTATTATTGTTCCTGAATCATTCACCTTATTTTTGAAGACCCATTTTGTTCCAATAACACTTTGTTCTTTAGGTCTCTTAACTAACTCCCAAACATCATTTCTGGTGAATTGGTTCAGTTCTTCTTGCAATGCTAGAATCCAGAATTCATCTTCTAAGGCTTGATCTATACTTGTAGGTTTTATCATAGAGATGAATGTTGGATGACTAACCTCTATCCTAAGTCCATGCCTAGTTCTTACATCTTCTGAAGGATCTCCTAAAATTAAATCTTTAGGATGATTGGAAGAATATCTCCATTCTCTAGGCAAATCTTCCTGAGGTTCTACCCTTTCTCCTAAGGTCATAGTCTCTACTCCTTGAATTGCCTCTATTCATCATCTTCAATTTTATATTCAGAGGGCTTATCTGATTCATCAAACACTACATGGGTAGACTCTTCTACCACTAGAATTCTCTTATTAAAGATTCTATAGGCCTTACCTACAGATAAATAACCTAAGAAGACACCCTCATCAGACTTGGGATCAAATTTTCCTAAGGGATCTTTGTCATTATTCAAGATGAAGCACTTGCACCTAAAGACATGTAAGCGTGAAAGATTCGGTGTCCTATCCTTAAGGAGTTCATAAGGAGTTTTATTCAGCTTAGATCTAATGTTTACACTATTTAAAGCATAACATGCTGTGTTGACTGCTTCTGCCCAAAAGTATCTAGGAAGGGTGTACTCCGCTAATATTGCCCTAGCGGCTTCTACTAATATTCTATTCTTTCTTTCTACTATACCATTTTGCTGAGGCGTTCTAGGGGCTGAGAAATTGTGTTCTATTCCTATCTCTTGACAGAATGATTCAAATCTATCATTTTGAAACTCTCCACCATAATTGTTATGGATTGTTGAGATTTCACAACCTAATCTTCTTTAAATCCATGTGGAGAATATCTTAAATTCCTCAAAAGACTCATTCTTATGTGCTAGGAATCTTACCAAAGTGAACCTAGTGAAGTCATCTACAATCACAAATCCGTAATTTTTTCCACCTAGGCTAGCTGTACTAATAGGTCCAAATAAGTCCATGTGTAGAATTTCTAATGGCCTAGAGGTGATCACATATTTAATTGAATGAAATGATGATTTGACTTATTTTCCTAGTTAGCAAGCATCATATAAGTGATCCTTAGTAAAGTCTAACTTAGGTACGTCTCTAACTAGGTTTTTCTGAGTGATATTTCTAAGTGTTTTCATAGTAGCATGGCATAGTCTCCTATGCCATAGCCACGAGTCATCAACTATTATTTTCAAACAAAATGAATTTGAACTATCAATGCAATCAAGGTCTAACATGTAAATATTGTTCATTCATTTTCCTTTTAAAACTAGTTTATCATTAAAACCAATCAGGCATTTATAAGACATAAATTTAATATCAAAACCTTTGTCACACAATTGACTAATGCTAAGTAAATTATACTTCAAACCATCAACTAATAAGATATTTTTAATTAAAAAATTCTTAGCATTACTAATAATACATGAGCCTATCACTTTACTGGTAGTGTTGTCTCCCAATGTTACTTTGCCTCAATTTCTGATCTCCAGTAGAATGAACTTCTTCATATCTCCAGTCATGTGTCGCGAGCAGCAACTATCCAAGTACCGCATGCTCTCACTAGGTCTTTTGTGAGAGCATCCCTATAATTTCATTCAAGGATTAGATTTAGGAACCCAAGTGAGTTTGGGTTCCTCCTTATGCTTGCATGAATGAGATATATGCATGCTATGTTGTGATGGATGCACTTTAGGTCTCCATACTAAGTGTGTCCTACGGTGAATTGTGCAAGTGCGGGCTATGTAACCTAGCATGCTACAAGAGAAGCACCTAACACCAGGAAATGGATTCACTAACCTATGTGGGTGGTGATGCCTCTTCCTAAAGTTGTGTGATGCATGCTGTAGTGGGGGTTGACTAGGTTGGGCTAATGTGAGTGATGCACTTTCTTTTTCTAGTTCTTTGATTTTTTCTTGAAAAGTGTTATTTTGATATGTCAATCCATGAACTTCTATTTTTAACAAATACTCATTGTGATCTATTTCTAATACAAGTTTGTCTAGCCTATGAAAAGCCTTTTCTAGTTCAGCATTAGTGGTTTTCAAGGTTTTATGCATTTCAGTTAGTTCAATATGCTTCTTATTTAATGCATCGTACTTATCAAGAAGTAGCATAAGATCTCTATCTAAATTGGAATTTTCTTTGACTAAGTTAGCATGCACAGTTTGTAAACTACTAAATTCAACATTAAGACTAGCATGCATCTTTTTCAATTTCCTATACGAGTCATAAATTTTTTTCAGAAATAAGCAATAAATCTTCATAAGAAAGTTGACATACCTCATCTTGATCTGATTAATCAAAATTATCGTTAGCCATTAGACATAGATTTGTTACCTCCTCCTATGCTTCTTCTTCTGATGATTTTGAGGCAGAGTTTGCCCAAAAAGCTTTTGGTGTCTTCATTTTTCCTTTCTTATACTTGGCTTTATCTTTGCTCTTTTCCTTAGCAGGTTGGCTCTTTAAGTTGGGGCAATCAGCTCGAAGGTGACCTAGCTTCCTACACTCAAAACAGATTGTGTCATATGAAACTTTATTAAACTTTGAGCTTTTACCTTTATTCTAGCCATTCTGATGACACCTTTGTTTTCTTTTTAAGAAGTCCTTAAACTGTCGGGTCATCAAGGCTTTATCATCTTCTTCCTCCCTTGCAGAGCAGTCACTTTCTGAATTATTTGCTTTTAATGCCACCGTTCGCTCCTTCTTCTTTTTACCTGCATCACTTTATCTTTGACTCGCTCCTTGCTCATATGCAATGAGTGACCCAATGAGATTATCAATAGAATAAACATTAAGGCCTTTAAATTCAGTGATAGAAGTTATCTTAGCCTCTTAGGAACTAGATAAGCATCTTAGAATCTTATTAACTTTCTCAGAATTTGAAATCTCTCTACCTAATGCATGAAAGGATGTCACGATTTGAGTGAACCTGGTATACATGTTAGATATTGTTTCGCTAGGTTTCATATAGAAGAGTTCATAATCATGCAATAGAATGTTAAGCCTAGACTATTTTACTTCACTTGTTCCTTCGTATGTAATGCATAGTCTATCCCAAATCTCCTTACCAGTAGCACAGGTAGAAACTCTCTTATAGTCCTCAAACTTTAATGCACAGAAAAAACAATTTAAACACTTAGCATTCAATTGGGCTAAATCCCTATCCTCATTTCTCCATTCATTAAAAGGTACTGAAGTTTTCACTCCATTCAAAGTTTTAAAAGGTGCAACATATCCATCATTGACTAACCTCCGAATGCGATAATCTATAGATTGCAAAAATGTAGACATTCAAATTTTCCAGAAATCAAACGGGATGTTATAAAAAAGAGGTGGACATGTTATTGAATAACCCTCCGCGGTGTTACGATTACCAAAATGCGACATGATCATTTTTGCAAGGTTTTCTAAAACGCTACTTTTGAAAACTCGCTCTGATACCAATTGAAATAACTAGATCGACAAGAGGGGGGATGAATTGTAAAAACTTTGTTGCAATAATTAAAACCTAAGCAGGAGTTCTATTTTTTTTTATGTTTTTAAATTTTTAACATGAAAATTTAAACTACTACAAAGGAAACCAATTGAACTCAACATGCAACAATATAATCCTTTTCTTCCATAAATTTCACCAAGCAGATATTATGAAAATTAAGTGCAAGCAAAAGTAAATTGCAACAAGGAAAAAGCACACTAGAATTTTATAGTGGTTCAGTCAAACCATGACCTACGTCCACTCCCCGGAGTCCTCCGCTCCGGGAATTTCACTGCAACCTATAGCTCTCCTTTTGACTCCCTCGACAAGGTGGAGAAGCCCTTACAATACTCTCTTTCACCAACCTGGCGTGGCGGAGTGCCAAGCGCTATTTTTACCTTCCTAGCGATGACAAAGAACCTTCTCATTTTTCTCCCTCCTGGAGAAGGCAAAGTACCTTCGAGGTCACATATGTAGAAGAGTCTCCCCCTTAGAGAGCCTCCCACAAGTTCTTCCCAAACTATAGGAGGAGCAAGATGCAGCAAGAATAGAACAACCATGTGATCTCCCTCACACGTCTTCTCCCTCTCCAAGCTCACTTTCTCCTTTCTCTCTCAAACCATAAAAACTTCTCAAGAGCTCTCTCACAAGGATTCCCTCTCTAACCACGTTCCCCTCTTTCTTTCTCTCTCAAAAAGATTACTAATTTTAATACTTAAAATGGGCTCCAAATTTCCTGAAATTTTCAAAGTAGTCGTTACAATCGTACATTACAATTTCACATCATACAGTACGACATGTATAAACAGGCTTCATCCTAGTACGAATGTGTATGAATAGTTTAAAATCTAATCGTACATTATGGTAATAAATCGCACGGTACGATCCTCAACAATACTGCTCGTACAAGACCATAGCCTGGACGATCAAATGTTGTCTCTGTTCATCGTATGGTATGATATATATCGTACAGTACGAATGGTCAAAATCAAGGCGTCGTCCAGGATGAATTTCAGGATGATTAAATGTCGTCTCTGTTCATCATATGGTATGATCTAAATCATACAGTACGATGAGATAAAAATAAGGGATCGTCCAGGACGATCTCCGGGACGATCAGAATTCATCTCTGTTCATCGTATGGTATGAATGTATTAGTACAGTATGATTTTCAATTAGTAATTAAGCCTTGATTTATTCCACTAATCATAGGTTAATTTAAGTAAGTATTTAAAATAAATTGTATAGTACGAAGTCCTTCGTACAGTACAAACGACTGAGAAAAACTTACTTAAGTTAATTTGATGGATAGGATTTTGGATTTGGAATACATCGTACATTATGATAGTATTCATACAGTATGATCTATTCACATAAATCATTTTATAACCTCAGATCATACAGTACAAAATAAAGTCGTACAGTACGATCACCAGAGAAAGAAAATCTACATTTTTTACTTTTAAAACCCTCTCCCCCTGTGTGTGTGTGTATGGTTGCTCAGACTAACATGCAGTTTGTGACCAGACTCAAGAAAATAAAAAATAAAATAAATAACAAATTACATTGTCAGACTCATACTCCTAATCTAATCAGTCTTGAGCCTTCCTATTGTCCTGAGTAGCTTGTAATCTTCCTGAAATGTTTGTACTCACGGACAATAGCAGACAATAAATGATATTCAATGAATAGTATTTAATGTGACATTATTTGTCATTATCAAAATCTCAAACTCGGGTTCATGGGTCGCAATAAGGATTGTCCAGGACAATCAGTTAAATAAACTTTAGTTTCTTCCTAAATTATCCAGGACTAACAGAATGATATGATGGATGATATTTACTGATTTAAACTAATCTTACATGATGATCTAATAATCGGCCTGGATGATTAGTTATTTTTTCACCGTCCAACATGTAAAGTCTGTCAGAATAGAGCGACGGTCTTTATGATTTTTGATATTTTGAACTAATCATACAGGGCGATGTACCCATCATATTGGATGATCAGAATAAACAAATCTTCTAATCATCCAGCCTCCCCTAGATCGTCCTAGCTGATTGAGCTAAATTTATACTGATCATACATGACGATCCGTCGATTGTCCTAGACGATCCGTCGATTGTCCTAGACGATCTTTGTCGATTAATTGCAATTTAGGGCGCATTTAAAGCCCTTCTATATAAGATATCTTGTTTACTCAAGATGGGATCTTTTGTTGCTATCCTGACTTGAGAGAGCCAAGAGAAGAGAGAGAGAGAGAGAGAGAGAGAGAGAGAGAGAGAGAGAGAGAGAGAGAGAGAGAGAGAGGATATTGTGAGGGGGAGTTTGTGAGGGTTTCATGAAGGTTGCTCCAAGCAAGGTTCTAAGTCATATTCTCCAGTCGTCTTCTCTGGTTCCTTAGAGGTTCTAGAGAGATCTACCTTAGCGATTGATCAAGATTCTCTACCTTCTTCAGGAGGAAGTGAAAGGAGTCAAGTTCTTTGCCTCACTGGGGTCGGTAGAAAAGAGTTTTGCACAGGCTTCCTTGTTGTGGGAGCAAAAGGAGAGTCACTGAGTTTAGTGTAATACCTAGAGGAGAGGCTTTGGGGAGTGGACGTAGGTCAAGTTGATAGAACTACTATAAAATCTTATGTGGTATTTCTTATTATATTTTTTGCATTTAATTTATGCATTTTATTTTCTAGTAAATGATTATTGGTTTAGATCATAATTTTTGTTTGAGAATTTTTAAAATATCAATTCACAACCCCCCCCCCCCTCTTGGTTAGCCTCAGGCTAGTTCATAAGGGCTTAACATCTCTAACAAACTTTAAATACTAAGAGAAATAAAACTCAATCAATAATATTTGTTATTATCAAATCATAAGCTAAGGATCTTAGCTTGCAATAGTCTCCCCCTTTTTGATGATGACAAATACATTTCAAGTGAATATTTTTCTTTTAATCTTCCCCTCACTAAGTGATTATAAATTTGAAAATAGGGATAAGATAATTTTTAATTAATGTATTATTATTATTATTATTATTATTATTATTCAAATACTTTTAGGCTAAATGAAAAATTAAAAGTGTGCTGCAAACATAATATGCATTAAATAATTGCATAATAAAGATGAACAAATACATATACAACCAAACTACCACTTCCCTTTTGACATCATCAAAAGGGAGGATAAAAAAGAAACTTAGGAAAAACTACATAACATATAAAAATAAAAAAAACATTAAAAACAAAACATAGATCCTAAAAGTAAGAAGGCCCTTGATCAAGTGGTGATGTTGATTGAAATACTTGTGAATAAATGAAACTTGTTCGCTAAACTAAGTCATGTATGCCTCATATTATTATTATTATTATTGCTAAATATGACTATCAATTTGAGACTCCAATCAATCACAATATTATGTCAACTCCTCATAAGGATAAGGCTTGTATGCTGGTGCAGGTGCTGGCACTAGTGTTGGTACAGGCTTCGGTGTAGGTGCTACTATAGGACGAGATCCCCTTCCTCATCAAAATTATATTCTTCTTCTTATTCTTGCTACCAGTGAGGATGAAAAAGAATATGGATGGAACTGTTAGTGTATAAAATTTGGAAATGATTAATGATAGCAAGATGAGTAAGCTCATATTTTTGTTCAAGATATTGGAAATGATATGACCAAGAGCAATGTTTTGCTTCCTTATGGTGGAAGGAAGGTGAATGGGTGTAAGATTTTGAATGTAATCAATAATCATTTAGGCTTCATCAAATTTTGTTTCAGACATAATAAAATAGGTAACCAAGGAAAGAAGTGAGATAATATTTATGTGATTACAGCTTTATAAATGATTAAGGTTCAAAGAATATGCTGGATAATACGAGCATTTCAATTTAAAGAGTGGACCAAGGGATGATATTGACTTAGGGTAATATTTTTAATGTTTAAATTGATCGCACACTAATCAAAGTCTATCTTAGAAGCCATTGATTGGGGTTGAGGTGTTCTTCTATAGATAGGTTGAGATATTTGCCCAAGTCTTCTATGGTTTTTTCTATTGGTTGCATACAAACATATCATTGCATGATGGGACAGTGACACTAATCCTTAAGTTTGTGAAAAATTCTTAAAGAAGTTCATAATTAAAAGGAAAAGTATGGGTAAGTAAGAATTGCGAAGTGGTCAGTGCAAAAAGATTGATATATCTTAGGGCTTGTTAGTTCAGTAGTCTAGATGCAGAGATGCGAGAGTCTTTCTACTAATAATAGGTTACTTCATCTTCTACAGATTGAAGATGATCCTCAACAGGGTAACAAGAGGAAGACTTTCCTTGGGTCAGATGACCATGCTTTCTACCTCCATCCATTTGAGCAATTGAAGGATTGAGTCAAGAAGAAATAAGATATTTGAAGTATAGGATGACTTTAGCTTTAGAAACCCCTTCAATTTATATAGTTTATAATTGATAATAAAGTATGATTTAATTGTTTCGTATAAATACCTCTTTGTATTGTACGATACATGTGTCAAAAGATGTTGGATGAATTCAAATCGGTCGGTATAATATTAATTGACCTATCGTACTGTACAAATATATGTCTGACCTCCATCTCATATTTCATAAGAATATCTTTGATATATTTTGATTGGCTTGAAAGTATGAGATGTGCCAAGAGGGAGGTGAATTGATATTTTTTGAAATAAAGAAGAAATCCTAAACATAAGTTTTTTTTTTTGTTGTAATTTTCAAAAAATAACTTACCTTGAAGTAGAAGCTAGTGATTAAAACAAAATTATAACAACGATGATGAAATTTTAAATCACACAACAAAATTCTAAAATATAATTCTCACCAAGAAATTATAGCAATTGTAAGATGCAAAATAAAAATAAAGTGAGGTAAATAGAAAAAGCACATCAAAATATTTATAGTGGTTTGGTCACTTGACTTACATCCACTCTCCGGACATTTCACTACTCAAAAGTATTTACCCTTGTGCCCCCACAATAAGGCGGAGAAGCCTTTACAAAACCTCACTTTCACCTTCCATGGTGTGCCAGAGTACCAAACACTATGTCACCCTCCCAGTGACAGCAAAGACCTTCTCATTTTTCTCCTTCTTGGTGAAGGCAGAGGACCTTTGAGGATATAAACCTTGAAGGGTCTCCCCTAGAAAGCTCCCAAAAGATTTACCTGGGTCACAGGAGGAGTAAGTGTGCAGCAGGCTTGGATCAACCGTGTGATCCCCTCACAGCCCTCCCTCATAAACTCAGCTTCTCCTTCCTCTCACAAGCCCTAAATCCCTTCTTGAAGTTCCCTCTAAAGAGTTCCCTTCCTTTATCACGTTCCACTCTTTTTTTCAGAAGCCAAAAGTATTACTTAAATATCAATCTCCAAGAAACCCTAAGATTTTCAATTTAACCATTTCTATTCGTATAATATAATCATAGATCGTATAGTATGATCAATTCAAATAACTTTTTCCTTGTATGAACGAGTACAAATAGGCAATTATTTTAAACTACTTTGCACATCACGATATAAATATCATTCAATACAATTTGGTAAACTTCTTCTTTTTGTATAGGACGAGCACTGGGATGACCAAAATTCATCTATGCTCATCATCTGGTATTGAACTGGGATTAATTTTACTATATGATCATGATCATACTGTACAGTACGATATGATTGTATAAATAATATAGTCATTTAAGCCATAATGTTTTGTATGATACGATTTAAATTCTTATAGTACGATCCTAAAATAAAATATTTTTTCCCTTAAAGAAAACTCTCCCACTATGTGTGTGTATAGTTGCTCAGCTTGCAGAAACGTTTTTTTTCCAGACTCAAGAGATAATGAGCAAATAAAAAATATAAAGTTACAGACTCCTTCACATCCTATTCTACCCAGTCTTGAGTCTTCTATTATCTTGAGCAGTATGTGATCTCCTTAGAATGTTAGTACAAAGAGATAAGAATAACATTCAAAATATTCAATGAATAATAAAATAATTCAATTAATGTTATTTATCATCATCAAAATCTCATACTAGGGGATACAGACTGCAATAATCTCTCCCTTTTTTATGATGTCAATAATATTGTCGATAGGAAAGATAGCACAACAATTTTTTAAAAAAACATAAATAAAAACGTTAACAAAAAAATAGGCATAGAAATATGAACAGGAAAAGAAAACATGTTTTTTCATTTTAAGTTAGAAACTAGAATAGAAAATATGATATGCAACAAAAAAGCATACTAACTAAGGTAGACAAACTTCTCCCTCTTTAAGGTAGACAAACTTACTCTTTTGACCTCTGTTGACCTCATTTTTGTATGAGGTCACTAAGACCCTTCCAGAAGCCAGATTTAATCCTAGACCCTAGGATCCACTCTAGACCTTAGGATCTTTCCTAGAACTAGACCTTAGAGCTTATTCTAGAGCCTAGGATCCCTTTAAATCCTAGATCTTAGAACTCTCCTAGATCTTAGGATCACTCCAACTTCAAATCAACCTCCACCTTTGATCAACCTCAATTTTAAATCAATTCCTATATTTAATCCACTCCAATTTCAATTTGATTCCTACCTGTGACCAATTTGAATCTCAAACTCCATCCAATTCAAGTCCAAATTAATTTAAACTTCAAATCAAATCCAATTCCAGAAGTTTAAACTCAAATTCAAACCTTTAAGGCCCTGTCCTAACACCCTTTTCAGAGATTTTTCAAACATCTCAAAACCCAGTCAAATGGCCTCTGATTCAGGGTCTATCACTTGCAAAGTGATAAGACATGTCTCTAAAGGCTACCCTCCAATTTTGAGCTCATTCTGAGGTCTCTAACCCCAGAATCTGAATTAAAATTCAAAGGCTGTAAAACCTTCAAATATTTACAGCCTATGCCACTGAGCCTAACCCCTTTGAGATCTTGACCTTGGAATCCTTATCCAAGTTTCCAATCACTTCCAGACCCTTGATTTTAACCCATTGAGCAGTAAACTGCATTTTTCAGACCCATTTTTTACCATAGTTGACCAATAGGTCAAAATTGACCAAAATACCCCTATGGGGCTCAAATGGGGATTTCAAACCAAATGAGCTCCAAATGGGATGCAACCACCTTTGACAAATTTCAAATGTCATTTCAAATCTTTTGAACCCATTTCCAACCCTTGAGTCAACCTGGTTGACCAAGTCAACTGGTTTGACCCAAGGGGCCCTTTAAGGGTCCAAACATGTGTTTTGACCCAAATGACCTCTCTAAGTCACCCAACCACTTCCATTAACCTTAAAATATCATTTCAAACCTGTTGAGCCCAAACCCAGACCCTGGGTCAACCTGGTTGACCAAGTCAACCCAGGTTGACCAAACAGGCCCTTAGGGACTCAAATAGGGATTTTGATCAATTTGACCTCCCCAGACCCAGGAACTACCCTCAATGGTCTCCAAATGCCTTTTCAAACCTGTTGAACCCAAACCCTGACCCTGGGTCAACCTGGTTGACCAAGTCAACCCAGGTTGACCAAACAAGCCCTTAAGGGTTCAAATGGTGATTTTGACCAAATCAACCCCTCCAAACCCTGGGACCACATCCAATAGACTCAGGACGACATTCTGAATTTGTTAAATCCATTTCTAGCCCCTGAACCCAACTGGTTGACCAAGTCAACCAGTTTTGGCCTAGAAGCCCATTAAAGGCCCATTAAGCCTTCTTAATCCATTTGACATGCTTGGCTCTTGGAACCACCCTCCAATCCACCTAATCAACTCATTTGAATTACCTAAATGAAAATTTCATAATCCTTGATGGAGTTGACTGGTCAACCAGTCAACTCAAGGCTTAAGGGACCATTTGTATGGTCAAACCTTTCAACCCATTGAACCTAGCTCAAGCCACACCCATCCAGCCACTTGGAGAGACTCCATGACCTGCTTGGATGCCACATCAGCCCCATTGACCAGTTGACTGGTCAACTTGGTCAAACCCAAGCTTAAACCTCTTTTAGAAGGCTTTATCACATGCTAAGCCCCTTTCCCTTGATTTAAGCTGCTTTAGGCCGACCCCTTAATGTCCTAAAGCTCACTTGGAGCTCTCCTAACCAGGCTCAGGGCCTGGTTTAGCCTTAAATGGCAATGTCCCCTCCACTTATCCCAAAGCCGTCCAATAGGATTGAGGCGTGCCCAGCATTTGGGTCAGCCTTCTGGCTGTCCCAGGGACACTTGGCAACATCCAAGGACCTGGTGAGTCAATCCCAGCCATCCGTTTGGCCTGGGGGCGTTTGAATAGGGGGAAAAGGCCTTAAGGCCATACACTCTAACCCTAATCATCTCTCACTACTCAAGCCCTCTCAAGTCCTGTCCCCAGTTCATTTTGAATCTTCAGAGCCTCCTCTACCTTCCCACTACAAAATCCAAGTGGTTGCACGTCACCGGCGGCGAGTTCTCCGGCGAGTACACCACCTAGACCGTCCCAAGCCTATAGCAGTCGATCCAGACGCGTTCGAGCTTGGATTTTTGCTGGGAATCTTCACTTGGACAATCTACAAGCTCATCAATCCAGAAATTTCGAAGATCTAACGGTATAACTCCCTAAAACCCTAGATCTAGTTCACATTAGTTAGATCTAAATAGCTTTATGCTTTTAGGGTTTTAGCTAAAACAAACTATTCCCCACGATTTCTATTCATGTCTTAAATCTACGTTTAAAATTTCAAATGAAATGATCGATCCGATCGAAAGAACGAGGCGAAATACGTTCTCTAGGGCGTCACTCACGGTCTCCGGTGAGTGTACGTTTTCTGGACCGTTGATCGCTCGATCAACGGTCCAGATCGAGCCCTTCCGCGGTCTGATCCGACCGCGCATTCGATCTGTCGTTCGATCAGCCGTCCGGCGAGATCAGGGCCGTCCATTCGGAACAGCGGGATCGAATCTCCGCCGTTCGATCTTCTCCTGGTGAGATCAAACCGCGGGATCTGATCTCAGCCGTTAGATCGAACCCGCGGGTTAATCCAACGGCTGTCAGAAGCCGCTGACGTGGTTAAGTGGAAACCGCGTGAAGCAGCCTGCGGCCGACGCGTGTCCCCGCCGTCACGCGGTTTCGATCCCGCCAATCCCAGCGCGCCGCGTGTTTGACCGCCGCCGTTTAATTAAGGAAAAATGTGTTTTAATTGATTTTAATTACAGAAACTTTGGAAAATTATAGTAAATTAAATACTGAACCAAAAAATGAGTATAATAGCTCATTTTGTTCAGTTTTTCATCCTCTATTTTCTAAAATTATTTTTAAATAAAAGTATTTTATAGTTTAAAATTAATTTCTATAATATGTTTTTTTATTTTTATTTTATATTTAAATAAGTAAAACCCTGTTAAGTCCAAAATTTGGCTTGAATTATTTCAGACTTGTTTTTGATCTCCAGTAATTTTCTCAGATTTATTTGACCTATATTTTAATAGTTATTAAGACTTAAAGTGTAAAGGTATTTAAAAATTAAAATAATGATGAATTTAAATTAGCTTGTATTGCATTCAAACATTCATTTGAAATTTTAAATGGAGCTTTATTGTGTTTACATGAATTCAATGGGGAATGGTGGTTAATCAGTGGATAATTAATTTTATAATTATTCATTGTTTAATTCTTTAATTAATTAAGATTTAACTTGATTTGCATGCTTAAGGTGCACACACCACTTAGTCTAAGGCTCTCCTAGATTTAGGTATTGAATGTGTTTATGTGGTTCATGCATGCCTTGTGTATTGAATATGAGGGTTAGTTCAAACATTGATTCAAGCCCATCAAGATTAGTGACATAATTAAGGACAATAATTAAGGACTCATGTATAGAAAACTTAGAAAAATTTCCATAATTAGGATTCACTTTCCCTTGAGTTGAAACTTTGAACATTTGAACTTAGTGACATCCTCAACCCCTAGGGAAATTTTCACTGATTTTTGAGGTCATTAGGTCCCCTAATTAATTTTTTAAGTCTTAAACCCTTAATTAAGCCTTTAAAACTTCTAAAAATTGTAATAAATCCAATTTAAATAAAAAAATTACATATAAACCCTCAAACTGACCAGAATGCAGTCCTTAATCTAGGATAATTGAAAGCCCTTTGATTTGACAGCAAGTTAAACCCTAATTTAATTTTAAGTGAAAATCAATGTTTAATTGAGATAATTAATTATTAATAATTAAAAAATCCCAAAATCTCCCAAACACTTGGGGATCCCTCCTTAGGATATTTCTGACCTTTGGAGGTGTTTTCAAGAGATTGGGAACTTGTTTGGAGCAAATCACAAAAGAAGCCCTCTAATTAAGAAATTTAGAAAATTCATTAAATAGTCAAAATTTCAAACCTTCATAACTAATTCTAGAAAAATCCAAATCACCCAAACTCACTTGCATTCAACTCATAATAAGGTCTAATATTTATTAAAAATATTAAATTCCAGAAATTTGCAATGTTTTAAAAAGTCAACAAATTGGTCAAACCGTAGTTAAAACTAGTTCAAAACTTCAAACCTTCGTAATAAAATGTAGAAAAATCTGATTTCAACGTACTTACCTTCTAACTGATCGTAGTAAGGTCTAGTATTTTAATAAAATACAAACGTTCCATAAAATACCTTTAATCAAAAATTCAATTTTTGACCCTTTAATTAAACGATTAAAATATTCAAAATTCATAAAAGCTCAAATCATTCTAAAACTCCAGAAAATATTGGTTTAATGCTTAAAACATTTAACAAATCCTTTAAAACACAACAACCACCCTAAAGATGAAGTTTATTGGCTGGACTATTCCGGGCTGCGGGGCTAAGTGTCCTAAGGAGGCTGGTTCCTCGAGCCTGGTGGCACAACGCCACGAATGAATTCTAAGGGGTGTTAAATCTTAAAATAGATTAATCTTTAATTATTTAACATTTTTAAAATCTCTTTTTTCAACTACATTAATTTGGTTTATCGGCTGGACTACTCCGGGCTGCGGGGCTAAGTGTCCTAAGGAGGCTGGTTCCTCGAGCCTGGTGGCACAACGCCACGAATCAATTAATGGCAAACTTAAATTAATCAAGCTTTTAAAATCAGTAACTAACTCATTTCTTTATATTAATCCACTCTTTTAATTCTAACCAATTTAAATAACTTAATCAACCCCGATTGCTACTGGGTAACCCAGGCCTACGAGGCTATTAGCTTAGCCCCAAGGAAGGTGAAATAAACTTCACGGCCTCGGTGTGAAACAAAGGTAGCAATCAATTAACTTCTAAAATATGTTTAATTAAAATTCTTAATTCATTAATACTTAAATTTTAATTTAAATCCCCTTTTAAGCCTTAACAAACCCAGACTTTTAGACAACTTCAACTAATCACCTACTTTAGGATCTATTCCAGCCACACGACCTTTCTCACACACTTTAGATGATGTGCTAGGACAACCAACTCTAGATCTAGGTTAGGCCGGTGTTTACTTTACTGCTGTGTGCCGGATTTTTCGTAGTTTTCACTGCATGTTGTGGATGAAATTGCTTTGCTGTGTCTGCTTACTTTTTCTGTACTCTGTGGATGGATTGATGTGTTTGGCGACTAGATTACCCTTAGGTTAGATACGATCTGGATGTTGACACAGTTTTCTGCAGGTGGCCACGCTCATGCAGGGCAATATAAAAAGGGGGCAAATAAAAAAAAAATGCATAAATATTATAAACTCTTTGCATAGGTGCTTCAGCTGCTAAAGCCCCCAAATCATAAAAAGAGCGTGGCCAGTGTGTTTACTTTCTTTTCTGCTCATATACAACTGCTTGGGAATAACTGCTTTTCTTTTTATATATTAATTGCTTAGGATAACCCTGCAGGTGAGTCTAGATTTTTATTTTGATATCAATGTAATTTGTGCAAGTGTCAAGTGTTGTGAAAGTTTATTTTGAGTTGGGATACATAGATCCAAAGCTTGGATTCCAAAGAGGAAAGGATACCCCTTTGGGGAACACTCCTTTTCCATTTGGAAATCCAAATTTGGATCATACCTCTTCCTTACCCAAAGAGGAAAGAGTGGCCTTCCCCTTAGAGGGAAGTGCCCTCTTGTCCATTTGGGTAATCCACTACGAAGATTCCAAGAAGATTGAAGAAAAGGAGTCCAAAGAAGAATGAAATTGAAGATTTGAAGACTTGAAGATTGAGAGTATCCCACTCAAAATAACTTGCGTCATTATTAGGTTTAGAATCCGGGTTGTTGTCAGTGGCACCCGGCCACTTTACTTTCTGTAATATTCTGGTTTGTAATAAGCAAGGCAATTCTGCCTATGGACATTTATTAATTAATTTATATTTGATGTGATGATTTGATTGCCTTTAGGATTACTTGCTTTTACTAGTTTTTTGGCGATTGTATGCCGCTTTTTGTTTTTGCCTGGATACGTGAGACTCGTGAGGGTGTGAAAGTTTTCTATCCATAATCTTAAAAGTCTAAAATTTTAGTGAGTCTAAATAACATAGAAATATAACGAATCTAGGGAATTAGCCGGGGATCGACCCCGGGGTCGCATGCATATTTTTGCATTCTTCTTTCCTTGTTTTAGACCCTTCCCCGCCTGCGGGTAGAGTCCGGATAGTCTGACCTATGAGGACGAGGTGCCGGACCTGGGGAAGTCCAGTCTTCTAAAAAATTATTTTATAAGCCTGTTTTTAAAAAATTTCAAGCATATTTGATTTGAGGTTGTTAACCAGCATGCATTGCATTAGATACAAATTAAAGAGTCAAAATTTTAATTTCATAGTCCTTAGCATTTTAGCACCCAACATAAGTCAAAGGGGCCAATTAGGAAAATCTCTAGATGTCGGCCCCGCCTCCCCAAAACTTTAATTATAACGTCCCTACCACTCTTTCATAAAAGACCAGATTCATGTATTTTAAATCGATTAGGTGGTTAGTTGGCACCCCAATCCAGGCCGGGGTAAGTCCAGATCTTACACTGCATTAGTTAGGATCGGACGACTGTGGTCCAGTGTCCAAAATAGATTTAGGTTCCGGGGCAGATCTTTGATTATAAGACCCCAAATTTCGGGAATCTAATCCCAAATTTCTAATAAAATGCTCAATTCTAATTAAATATCATTTCAAATCCAAAACATAAAGCCCAACACTTAGATTAAGTTGGGACACTTCCGGATGGTTCTGGAATCTCAAAGTGTCCCCTACCTCTCATCTTTTAACTCCGTTAATAACTGCTCAATTTTGATCCATTCCCTTTTGATTTTCCAATAATTCACTTCTCTTTTTGATATCACTCCTAGAAACTCTAAATAAAATTCTGCCATTATTTTAATCGAGAGTTTTCGTAGGAGATTTTATCTCCCTACGATGTAATTAACTACGAGGGCTTGCGCTCGTAGGAGATTTAGAACCACACACGCACCTGATTTTAAAAAATTGATTTTTCAAAACTCAATTGGATTTCTTTGGGAAAACTTAAAATACTAGTGATCATTATTATCATATTTAAAGGATTATCATTAAACGATATTTTCTCCCTTCGGAGAGATATATCTTTCTTCGATAAGGCTTTGGATGTGAACCTAACGATCACACTTCTTGAATATTGTAGCTGGATATTCAATTGAACCTCATTTTGACCCTTCGGGGTCATATGAGTTTCTCTTTAGCATCCGCTCACAATATTCAAGATGGATTTCACAATTCTAAGTCTGAACACCGTTATGAAAGTTTATTTTCGTCCTCCGGGGTGATATATTCTTTCTAACGAGTCGATTCGACCTTAGAATTAGAACTTAACCTTATTATTAAAATCCCCAAAGAAAACTAATATTTTTCAAAACATGTTTTCAAAATTCCACCAACAAAAAAATGGCACGCCCGGTGGGACAAATCTCTCTCTCCATCTTTAATAATGGCAAAATTTTGTTTCATCGGTAGTCTTAACTACCTTTCTTCCGTTGGTCCCTTTGCCCATTTCTTCCTTGAGTGAGCGTGGCCAACATCTAAAATAATAACAAAATACTAAAAGAAAGGTTTTACCTCTAAATTTGATTTTATTTAGATTTCTGTTCTGATTTTGACCTTCTGCCCCAGCACAGCCTGTGAGGCGACAATGTCAAATCAGATCTCTGGATATCCTTTTTAATTTTATGGATTTATGGTCGATAAATTTCTCGTTCAACATATAAATCCTTAAAATTGAAAAGAATGCAAATCTTTGATTTCATCCCAAAACTTGTTAGTTTTAACCCCCTCACTTCCCCTTTGACTTTTAAGGATGGGGAGGGTTAAACTATTCCTCCTTACTTGAGCTTTCTTACAATTCCATAAGCCTTCGGGCAAGGGGAAACTCTGTCCGTTGTGTTTTGGAACCTGTAAGAAAACCCCTTTTCAAATTCTCAAAATTTTCAAAAAAAAAAAGTTATTTCTCAAACTATAAGTTGTCATGTGTTACCCCATACGATTCCTTCGTGGGCCAACATATGTCATACTTTCAAAAAAATAACAATGAAATACTTTTCTACCATTCTTTTCAAAAAAAATCTAATTTCAATCATTTTCTTTAACTTTCAGAAAATTTCAAATGGCTGGCCAACTGATTTTCTCTTTTGACCGAGAGTTGTCCTCAACTGTTAATGACCAAGGGAGCACTGTTATTTTTGGAATGGGATTCAGTACTCTAGAGCTCTCTATGGATGGACACCAGATTGTGAGCCTGGATGCCAGTAAGGAAACTCCCCCAGTAGTTGAGCTAATTGTGGGATCTGCACCCACCTTGCCAGTAGTCAGTGATGATCAGAAACAACCTGAACCAGTTGTTGAGCCTTCCACTGAAATTAAGTTTGTTTTTGAAGAAGGGTCTAGTTCTGGACTTAGATTCACCACGAAGAATCAGAAGAAGAATTACTTGAGGAGACTTAGAAAGAAAATCTCTAAGGCTAAGAGAGTTCTACCCTTTAAGACCTTGGCTCAAGTAGAACCTGAGGCTGTTGAGGAGCTACCTATTCCTGTTTCCTCTCCCCTCCTGAAGGGAAGTCGCTTTTACCCCTTGGCTTCAGCTCAAGGGGAGGAGAGGATAGTTAGGATAGCTCGTTCTCCACCATGCCCGGTCGACTACTCGACCAAGAAAACTCAGAAAGAAAAACATCTTCAAAAGACAAGGACTTTGAGAAATATAATTCATACCTGCGCCGCACAGACCGGACAGACTAAAGAGGAATATGTGAAACAGTTAAAGGGAGTGATTTCACATCGCTTCCAAAAAGAAGTACTGAAGGAAGAAGTATCTGAAGCAAAGAATTTAACCCCTCAATTCGTTAGAAAGAATAAGAAGTATGCTAGACAGCCCGCTACTTCAGTACTGGTTGATGGATATCACTGGGTGCCACGCCCTCTGTCCTCCCAAACAGAGGGTATTGTGTTGACTGGGTCCGAGAGAGGCCGCCACTCTACTGGTAGACCCCCGGTACCCCCACATAAACCTGTAAGATTGGCCTAAGTGATTGTCAAACCAAAGGGGGTTGAAGCCCAAAAGTCTGTGGACCTTAAAGGAAAAAGACCTAAATCTCCTGAAAGGAGATATGTGCCAAAAAGAACTAAGTTGGAGAGTCTGCCACCACCTCCTAGAACTTCTAAGTTCATTCTGCAGCTCCAACGAGTTTCAGTCGACCCTACTCCGAGTGCAGTTGAATTGATGGATGTTCAGGCTAGTACTCCAGTTGTTACAGTTGATAGTCCTGCCACAGCCAGTTTTATTCCGGATCTAATAGTCACCGTTCCTGCTACCCCAGTTGATGATCCCCAGAGTTCGAGTGTCATTCCTAGGCCCCTTAGTCAGGTGTCTGAGGACCTTACCTTACCAGATGTGGGAACTATCACTTTACAAGCTCCTACTTCTCCTGAGGAATATGTCCCTCTCCCTGTAGAGGATGCCACTCTTCTGACTACCAGTTCTGGGATAGTCGAAGAGGAGAGAG
This sequence comes from Dendrobium huoshanense, assembly GCA_016618105.1. Classification (NCBI taxonomy): domain Eukaryota; kingdom Viridiplantae; phylum Streptophyta; class Magnoliopsida; order Asparagales; family Orchidaceae; genus Dendrobium; species Dendrobium huoshanense. The sequence goes on from CM028351.1 coordinate 42,758,297, forward strand.
TTGACCAGGATTTAGAGATGGAAGATGAACCAGATACAAAATCTCAACCAGATCCTAATCCAAAACTTACAGAAATCATTGCCCTTATGGATTCTGAAGAGTTGTTTGATATGGCCGAGTATAAAGGATACTTACCCCTTGACCCTAAATCAATTGGGGATAGACCGGTCGAGGAGGTAGTCCAAGAAATAAGAAACATCTTGTTGAACAAAGAAGGAACGGCTTCTTTCGACCCTGATATGGATGATCTCCTTGGAGATGAAGATGATTATGTTGGGGGCATTCATGTGGTTGAAACTAGAGGATCTAATAAAGAAGCTGAGCCCAGCAAATGCCGATTTGTTAAGGATGATGATCCGCATGCTGTTGAGTCAGAGTCAGATGAGTCTGTGAAAGATAGAGATGAAGAACATATAAAAAACTTGGAGACTCAGCTCGCTAGCATGATGTCACAAGTTAGAGAAATGCAAGAGAAGTTGGACAAATCACAGCAAGAGTCTTTTGTGATCCACCAATCAGCTCGAGAGCTCACAAAAAAGGCCAAAAGGGCAGAACTTAATTCCAGACCTCTCGAGTCACCACCTGTGACTCTCCCTTGTCCAGTAGAGACACCTCCAGTTCACCCTGCAGTCTCCTCCATTCCTTCAAAGGATATCAAGCAATTAATTGAGGACCAGGTAAGGGAGGCCTTAGCCCATGCTCAAGGAACTGTGTCTATTTCAAAGGGTAGACCCTACCCCGAGGAATATGACTTAGTTCCTTACCCAAAGGGCTTTGTGCCACCAACTTTTAAAGTTTTCACTGGAATCGAAAACCCGAGACAGCATCTGGCCCACTTCCGAGCAAGCTGTTGCAACGCAGGAGGGTCAGATGCTCTACTATTTCGCCAATTTGTAAGTAGTCTGTCCGGCATTGCTTTTGAATGGTACGCCGATCTGCCCAACGGTTCAGTAAGAACCTTTAGCGACCTGGAAAACCTCTTTCTTAAGAGATTTTCTGGAGCGCAACAACGCACCACTGTGGGCGATCTCGTGGTTGAAAAGCAAAAGCCGGGAGAGTCTCTAGTTGAGTACATCTTGAGGTGGCGAAACCTCTCGATGAAGTGTGAACCCCAGTTGCAAGAACAACATGCTGTGGAGATTCTGTTGAAGAATATCCACGGTCCTGTTGCTTTTCTCCTGAAGGGTTTCACTATTAAAACTTTTGAGAAACTTCTTAATAAGGCTAGCAATTTGCAAGAAGAGGCTCCTAGGATGCCATTCTTACGAGAGCAGTCTGAAGAAAGGAAGGGTCCAAAATTGGTGAAGACATTTGAAAAGAAAGCTGTGGTCTCAGCAGTAGATAAAGGAAAGAGACCAGTGATTAGTCAGCCTAGCACTCCACTTCCACCACAACCGTCTCAGAAGCAGCCCTTTCAGATAGTTCCTCAACATACTAGAGATCCCTCTTTCATCCCTTTTAGAGAGAGATTGGCAAAGCCTTATCCATTTAAAAGGGAGTCAGTTAAGAAGATCTTCAGAAGTCTGTTAAAGAAACCAGATTTTCAGTTGCCAGAGGCTAGAAGGCCTGAGGATGAGAGCAAGAAAGATGATCCCAAGTATTGCCCGTACCACAGGATGCTTAGTCACCCCCTTGAGGACTGCGTTGTGTTCAAAGATTGGCTTGAGAGGAACTACACCCAAGGTAACATCATAATACCTAAGGAATACTTGGTCGATCCAGAAAAGGCTTCAATTAAGACCATTTCAGGTAATCCTCTTAACTCTTCTTGTTTTGTTGAAGATGGTTGGGACATTGCTTTGTCCCGGGCACTTAAAAAGTCGATTAACAAGTCTTTTCGTCTTTCTCAACAGCTGACTACGATAGCCCAGGCCCCGGTGTGGAAAGTTGACCTGGACGCTTCGCAGAAGGATGTTGAGCCACTTCCCTCTCCAGTAGTCTTAGGAACTACTGAGAAAAATGTGAAAGAAGAGAAATCTGATTTTGTAGAGAGGAAGTGTGTAGATGAGAGATGTATTAGAATGGCGGATGGTGGTGTTAAAACCCTTTCCCCTCTTTTGTTATCTGATTTTTACTTTGCCCTATCAAAGGCGAAGGGTCAGAAGATGAATAAAAAACATCTTTCTACTTCTGTCTTGATGATTAACCATGAATCTCAAATGCAAATTGATGACTCTCCTGCTTTGAATCAAACTCCTAATGAAACGAATATTGAGGTTAATCAAACCGACCTCCCCGAATCGACTATTCAAGAAGAGGTCGAATGTGAAGCTTTATCAGAAAGTGATTTCCCTCAGATTAATTTCCAAGGAAATCCTATCCTGATAGAACTTTCAGATTCTGACTCGCTTTCAGAAAATGATGATCCAACACCTATGGTGTGTGTAGACACTGCCCTAGTTTGCCCGCCCGAAGACGTCGAGCAGGTGCAACTCCGTGGCGGTAAAGTCTTACCCCCTAGGTTGCCCCCTCAGGATAAAGGCAAGCAACCTTCATTCGAAAATCTAAGTCCGGATTCCTCTCAACAACCAGAATTCCCTTTAATTCCTCCGGGTTTCGAGTCTGTCGTTCCTAAGGTTGATTACAACGTTCTAGCCCACCTTAGGAAGTTGCCAGCAAAATTAAGTATTTATGACGCCCTCCTTCTTTCCAAAGAAATGAGGGAGTCTCTAATTAAAGCACTTCTCGATCCAGAGATTTGCTTAACACAGTTAGCTGCAACTTCAGAAGGTGAGGCTCTCTACTTCAAAGAGGTCCCTGGGGTTACCTTTTCAGACGAAGATTTACTCTTGAGAACTGCTGACCACAATCGTCCCCTCTACATTACTGTAGATGTGGGAAATTTTAAGTTATCAAGAGTCCTTGTTGATCCGGGTGCATCGGTCAACGTGATGAACATAAAGACCCTTGCTTATCTTAGAGTTGATACCAGCAAGCTTTCAACCGACAGGTTGGTGCTTCGTGGGTTCAACGAGAAGGGCGAGAGAGCTTTAGGTTCGATCACTCTACTCCTAGAAATAGGAGGTTTAAAAACTGAAGCTAAATTTCATATAATTGATTCAACTACGTCCTTTAACGCACTTCTAGGTAGACCTTGGATTCACGAATATAGAATGGTTCCATCTACCCTGCACCAATGCATTAAGTATCAACGAGATGGCATTGAACATGTGATTAAGGGTGATTTGCAACCATTCTCAATTCAAGAAATTGGGATCTACGAAGATGCTGCATATTTTGTACCAAAAGGGTCCTCGTCCCGTTCTAAATTAGAGATCAAATTTGAGGAGAAAATGGTTGAACAAAAATTCAACCAAAAGAAAGAAAAAGATAAGAATATCAATCAAGAAATGATTCAATCGAGTAGTGAAGACGACTCTGATATTGTTGTCCTTAGACCTCCAAGCACATTACCTCAAAGAGGTGGGAGGATGGCTTTAAGGGCACGAGGTCGAGGCCGTGCTTCATTAGACAGGAGAGCAGCACCCGTATACATTGATTTGGAATCAGATTTCGATAGTGAGCTAGAAAGTCAAGGTGCTGCCCTCTCTCTCGATTATCAAAACATAAATACTCCTCCAAAATTTGATCTCACCTTAGACCAGGACAGTGACCCTGAGGTAGATATTTCAAAAGTTAAAAGTGACGAGCCCGAATTAACAATGTATGAAAAGCTCACTAGAAGGATTGAGGCCCTTTCTCTGACCCCACTGTCGGCAGGCAGGGTTGTAGGGTTGGAAGTCAAAGTGGCCCCCAACTTGGATGGTGAAGTTAAGAAAGTCCAGAAATTCTTTCCTGGCTCCTCCTCCGCAAGGGACGAAGGTGATGTAACCCTTGAGGAGGCAGATTTTAATGAATTAATGGAATTACCTTTCGGCTACTTCCCTGTTTGTGTAAAAAATACTTTTTCTAAAGGTTCTATACCATACCGATGGACTAAGGGTCAAGCTAGATACCACGAGAATATTTGGCGAACAAAAATAAATAAAAATCCAACAAGTGGTATTGGCTTTGGAACAGTTAGTTCATTCGATGATGATGAGTATTGCCTAATGATAACTTACCATCTCGATTCTCCAAATGTCCCTACAGATCCTCCTTGTCCTTTGGATGGACTCTGTTTGGAGACTTTAGACGATCCCGATGATCTTCAAGTTCGGGATGCACCCCCTGAATTTGAAGAGGAAATTAAGTCGACAGTCGATGAGTTAAGAGAAATTAACTTGGGAAACGATGATGACCCCCGTCCGATTTTTATAAGTACTCTGTTGAGCGAGGGTGAAACCCAAGACTTAATCCAGTTGTTATTCGAGTTCAGGGATTGCTTTGCCTGGACATATGACGAAATGCCAGGTTTGCCTGCTGAGGTAGCAGTTCACAAACTTGGAGTTCGGCATGATGCCATCCCTGTTAAACAAGCTCCTCGACGCATGCGCTTAGAGATTGAGCAACAAGTCGTTTCTGAAGTTAAGAAATTGGCAGAAGCCGGATTCATTCGAGAGGAACAATATCCCTCTTGGGTGGCCAGCGTCGTGCCAGTTCGAAAGAAAAATGGTCAGATTCGGATTTGTGTCGACTATAGGGATCTGAATAAGGCATGCCCTAAGGATGAGTTCCCCCTACCAATACCAGAACTCATGGTGGACATTGCCTCCTCACATGCTATTTTCTCCTTCATGGATGGCTCATCGGGTTATAACCAAATCAAGATGGCCCCTGAAGATGAGAGAAATACGGCGTTCAGAACCCCTATTGGAATCTTTTGTTATAAGGTAATGCCATTCGGCTTAAAGAATGCCGGAGCAACCTATCAACGGGCCATGACCCGTATCTTTGACGACTTAATTCATAATCAAGTTGAATGTTATATTGATGATTTAGTTGTCAAGAGCAAGGTTAAAGAGGCTCACCTGTATGACTTAAGAGTTGTTTTCGAACGGTTGCGCCGCTACGATTTGAAAATGAACCCCTTGAAGTGCGCCTTCGGCGTCGCTTCGGGAAAATTCTTAGGATTCGTAGTGAGGCACCGCGGAATCGAGATAGATCCTGCTAAAATTGAAGCCATCTTAGATATGCCATCCCCTAAGAGCCTTACTCAGTTAAGGTCTCTACAAGGTAGATTGGCATATATAAGGAGGTTTATTTCTAATCTTTCCGGGAGATGTCAACCCTTTTCTGTCCTTGCGAAAAAGGATACTAAATTCGTATGGGGCGAGAAGTGTCAAAATGCTTTTGACGATATCAAACAATACCTTTCTAACCCGCCAGTCTTGGCAGCTCCGATTCCGGGAAAGCCATTAATCCTCTACACCGCAGCTCTAGATGAGTCTTTAGGTGCTCTGTTAGCTCAAGTTAACGACGAAGGAAAAGAGAATGCTCTCTACTACCTTAGTCGAAGACTCCTTCCTACTGAAATTCGATACCCGTCAATTGAGAAGCATTGTCTTGCTTTAGTTTTTGCAGCTCAGAAACTGAGGCATTACATGCTCTCCCACTCAATCAGTCTGATTTCAAGAGTTAATCCTTTGCAATATCTTATGACCCGACCTACGTTGTCAGGACGTTTAGCTCGCTGGTCTATGATATTGTTGCAATTTGAGATTACTTTCACTCCTCTTCGTGCTGTGAAAGGACAGGCTGTTGCCGACTTTCTGGCAGCACACCCGCTGCCGGCAGATTCTCCTCTGAACGATGACTTACCCGACGAACAAATCATGAGTTTGGGGGAATCTGGCGAGGCCATCTGGGAATTATATTTTGATGGGGCAGCATCCTCTCGTAGGATTGCGACTCAACAATCTGTAATTCCTGGAAAGGCTGGAGTCGGTCTAATTTTTATTACACCAGAAAAAGGAATGATGCATTTTTCCTACCACTTATCGGAGCCTTGCACAAACAACGAAGCTGAATACGAAGCTCTGATAACTGGTTTGGAACTTGCAATTCTAATGGAGATTAAAGAGATTAAGATCTTTGGAGATTCCCAACTAGTTATTAACCAAGTCGCCGGAACTTATAAAGTCTTGAATCCGAATCTCCTAAAATATCACCAGTACACGCTTCACTTGTTGGAACAAATCCCCATTGCTACTTTGTATAGGGTTCCCCGTGGAAGCAATTCTGCGGCGGATGCCTTAGCAAAACTTGCAAAGGAATTTGCATGTCCTGAGGAGGATTCCATCCCTATAGAGATACAGGGTCGTAAGACTCTCTCCCTTATAGATTTGGAACACATTAGTAAGACTCCCCTTCAGATCCTTTCTGCCTCTTCGACAACTGACGAAGAAGGCGATTGGAGACGACCCTTAGTCGATTACCTTAAAGAAGGGAAGCTTCCCCAGGATAAATCACTCTCCAACCAGATTAAGAAACGTGCCCTATCATATGCACTAGTTAACGATCTGTTGTACCGTCGGTCTTTCGATCACATGTGGCTGCGCTGTTTGAACAAGCGAGAAGCCCAGAAAATTGTTAATGAAGTTCATTCAGGACTGTGCGGTGCTCATCAATCGGGTCCAAAAATGAAATTAAAGATTAAAAGACTTGGATACTACTGGCCTACAATGATTGACGATTGCATGAATACTGCAAAGCACTGTCATCAATGTCAGGTCCATGGTGTGGTTTTACATCAGCCGCCTAATGTGTTACACCCTACGATAGCCTCGTGGCCCTTTGAAAGTTGGGGCACGGATATCATTGGGCCGATTGACCCTCCCTCCGCGAGAGGTCATCGTTTCATATTAGCAGCGACTGATTACTTTTCAAAGTGGGCGGAAGCAATTCCCCTACGAAACGTAACATCACACCATGTCTTAAAATTCTTTCGTGACCATATTGTATATCGATTCGGCGTACCCCGCAGAATCATATCCGATAATGGGTCCGCATTCAAGTCTACAAAAATCAATAGTTTTGTAAGGCGCCATAATATTGATTGGAGATATTCGACGATCTATTACCCTCGGGCGAATGGATTGGCCGAGGCCTTCAACAAAACCTTGGTGCAAATTGTCAAAAAGACCCTTGATGATAACAAACGGCAGTGGGATGAGCGGTTGGTGGAAGCTCTGTGGGCTTATCGTACCACTTATAGAACCCCGACCCAATCCACCCCGTTTGCACTAGTGTATGGATCTGAGGCTGTTCTACCCTTGGAAATACAAATCCCTTCGCTTAGAATTGCAGTTCAGAATCAAATTACCAATGAACAAAATGCAAAACTACGATTGGAAGAACTCGAAGGCCTTGAAGAGCGACGTCTCCAAGCTCAACAAAGTTTAGAGTTGTATAAATCCCGTATGGTTCAAGCCCATGATAAGTTAGTGCGACCTAGGACCTTCCAAGCGGGAGACTTGGTATTGGTCCTTCGGAGGCCTATCTTGGCCCATCGGAAGCTGGGAGGCAAATTTGAACCTACATGGGAAGGACCCTTCGTTATAGAGACTGTCTACGAAGGAGGCTCGTATCAGTTAGTAGATTGTAAAGGGAACCACCCAATGCTACCTGTTAATGGGCGTTTCCTTAAGAAATACTATGCTTGATGTAGCTCATTTTATCAATCAATAAAACTTCCTTTTCTTGATTTACAACTTAATTCTACCTTTTTTTAAGTTTTTTTTTAACGCTCTTCGCCTTTTCCTTAAGGTTAGGTTTTCTCTTCCCTTAGGATTAGACTCGCTAGTGGTGGAGTACGCCCTCTGTGGTACCACCCTGGCATTTCACCCGGGGATTAGTGGTGGAGTACGCCCTTCGTGGCACCATCCTGATTCCCATTCGCTAGTGATGGAGTACGCCCTTCGTGGCACCATCCTAGTTTGCCAGTTAATCTGCCTATTTGGAGTAAGTCTTCTATCAGCATCCTATAGGCCTAAGGTTGGGTGATGCCCTTCCTTAGACCCAAGGCTAGGTATTCCCTACCTTGGTTTCCAGTTGATCCGTCTACTAGGAGTAAGTCTTCTATCAGCATCCTGTAGACCTAAGGTTGGGTGATGCCCTTCCTTAGACCCAAAGCTAGGTATTCCCTACTTTGGTTTGCCAGTTAATCTGCCTATTTGGAGTAAGTCTTCTATCAGCATCCTATAGGCCTAAGGTTGGGTGATGCCCTTCCTTAGACCCAAGGCTAGGTATTCCCTACCTTGGTTTCCAGTTGATCCGTCTACTAGGAGTAAGTCTTCTATCAGCATCCTGTAGACCTAAGGTTGGGTGATGCCCTTCCTTAGACCCAAAGCTAGGTATTCCCTACTTTGGTTTCCAGTTGATCTGCCTATTTGGAGTAAGTCTTCTATCAGCATCCTATAGGCCTAAGGTTGGGTGATGCCCTTCCTTAGACCCAAAGCTAGGTATTCCCTACTTTGGTTTCCAGTTGATTTGCCTATTAGGAGTAAGTCTTCTATCAGCATCCTATAGGCCTAAGGTTGGGTGATGCCCTTCCTTAGACCCAAGGCTAGGTATTTCCTACCTTGGTTTCTCCAGTTCCCTTGTCTACTAGGAATAAGTCTTCTATCAGCATCCTGTAGACCTAAGGTTGGGTGATGCCCTTCCTTAGACCCAAGGTTAGGTATTCCCTACCTTGGTTTTACCAGTTTTACTTATCCAATAGGTGTAAGCCTTCCATTAGCATCCTATAGGCTTGAGATTGGGAGATGATCTCCCTTTCACTCTCAAAATTCTACTTCCATTCGGTCAACGCCAATGTGTGCAGCAGAAGTTCCTTCTACCACACACATTGGGGGTCCATTTGTTGACCTCATTTTTGTATGAGGTCACTAAGACCCTTCCAGAAGCCAGATTTAATCCTAGACCCTAGGATCCACTCTAGACCTTAGGATCTTTCCTAGAACTAGACCTTAGAGCTTATTCTAGAGCCTAGGATCCCTTTAAATCCTAGATCTTAGAACTCTCCTAGATCTTAGGATCACTCCAACTTCAAATCAACCTCCACCTTTGATCAACCTCAATTTTAAATCAATTCCTATATTTAATCCACTCCAATTTCAATTTGATACCTACCTGTGACCAATTTGAATCTCAAACTCCATCCAATTCAAGTCCAAATTAATTTAAACTTCAAATCAAATCCAATTCCAGAAGTTTAAACTCAAATTCAAACCTTTAAGGCCCTGTCCTAAACACCCTTTTCAGAGATTTTTCAAACATCTCAAAACCCAGTCAAATGGCCTCTGATTCAGGGTCTATCACTTGCAAAGTGATAAGACATGTCTCTAAAGGCTACCCTCCAATTTTGAGCTCATTCTGAGGTCTCTAACCCCAGAATCTGAATTAAAATTCAAAGGCTGTAAAACCTTCAAATATTTACAGCCTATGCCACTGAGCCTAACCCCTTTGAGATCTTGACCTTGGAACCCTTATCCAAGTTTCCAATCACTTCCAGACCCTTGATTTTAACCCATTGAGCAGTAAACTGCATTTTTCAGACCTATTTTTTACCATAGTTGACCAATAGGTCAAAATTGACCAAAATACCCCTATGGGGCTCAAATGGGGATTTCAAACCAAATGAGCTCCAAATGGGATGCAACCACCTTTGAAAAATTTCAAATATCATTTCAAATCTTTTGAACCCATTTCCAACCCTTGAGTCAACCTGGTTGACCAAGTCAACTGGTTTGACCCAAGGGGCCCTTTAAGGGTCCAAACATGTGTTTTGACCCAAATGACCTCTCTAAGTCACCCAACCACTTCCATTAACCTTAAAATATCATTTCAAACCTGTTGAGCCCAAACCCAGACCCTGGGTCAACCTGGTTGACCAAGTCAACCCAGGTTGACCAAACAGGCCCTTAGGGACTCAAATAGGGATTTTGATCAATTTGACCTCCCCAGACCCAGGAACTACCCTCAATGGTCTCCAAATGCCTTTTCAAACCTGTTGAACCCAAACCCTGACCCTGGGTCAACCTGGTTGACCAAGTCAACCCAGGTTGACCAAACAAGCCCTTAAGGGTTCAAATGGTGATTTTGACCAAATCAACCCCTCCAAACCCTGGGACCACATCCAATAGACTCAGGACGACATTCTGAATTTGTTAAATCCATTTCTAGCCCCTGAACCCAACTGGTTGACCAAGTCAACCAGTTTTGGCCTAGAAGCCCATTAAAGGCCCATTAAGCCTTCTTAATCCATTTGACATGCTTGGCTCTTGGAACCACCCTCCAATCCACCTAATCAACTCATTTGAATTACCTAAATGAAAATTTCATAATCCTTGATGGAGTTGACTGGTCAACCAGTCAACTCAAGGCTTAAGGGACCATTTGTATGGTCAAACCTTTCAACCCATTGAACCTAGCTCAAGCCACACCCATCCAGCCACTTGGAGAGACTCCATGACCTGCTTGGATGCCACATCAGCCCCATTGACCAGTTGACTGGTCAACTTGGTCAAACCCAAGCTTAAACCTCTTCTAGAAGGCTTTATCACATGCTAAGCCCCTTTCCCTTGATTTAAGCTGCTTTAGGCCGACCCCTTAATGTCCTAAAGCTCACTTGGAGCTCTCCTAACCAGGCTCAGGGCCTGGTTTAGCCTTAAATGGCAATGTCCCCTCCACTTATCCCAAAGCCGTCCAATAGGATTGAGGCGTGCCCAGCCTTTGGGTCAGCCTTCTGGCTGTCCCAGGGACACTTGGCAACATCCAAGGACCTGGTGAGTCAATCCCAGCCATCCGTTTGGCCTGGGGGCGTTTGAATAGGGGGAAAAGGCCTTAAGGCCATACACTCTAACCCTAATCATCTCTCACTACTCAAGCCCTCTCAAGTCCTGTCCCCAGTTCGTTTTGAATCTCCAGAGCCTCCTCTACCTTCCCACTACAAAATCCAAGTGGTTGCACGTCACCGGCGGCGAGTTCTCCGGCGAGTACACCACCTAGACCGTCCCAAGCCTATAGCAGTCGATCCAGACGCGTTCAAGCTTGGATTTTTGCTGGGAATCTTCACTTGGACAATCTACAAGCTCATCAATCCAGAAATTTCGAAGATCTAACGGTATAACTCCCTAAAACCCTAGATCTAGTTCACATTAGTTAGATCTAAATAGCTTTATGCTTTTAGGGTTTTAGCTAAAACAAACTATTCCCCACGATTTCTGTTCATGTCTTAAATCTACGTTTAAAATTTCAAATGAAATGATCGATCCGATCGAAAGAACGAGGCGAAATATGTTCTCTAGGGCGTCACTCACGGTCTCCGGTGAGTGTACGTTTTTTGGACCGTTGATCGCTCGATCAACGGTCCAGATCGAGCCCTTCCGCGGTCTGATCCGACCGCGCATTCGATCTGTCGTTCGATCAGCCGTCCAGCGAGATCAGGGCCGTCCATTCGGAACAGCGGGATCGAATCTCCGCCGTTCGATCTTCTCCTGGTGAGATCAAACCGCGGGATCTGATCTCAGCCGTTAGATCGAACCCGCGGGTTAATCCAACGGCTGTCAGAAGCCGCTGACGTGGTTAAGTGGAAACCGCGTGAAGCGGCCTGCGGCCGACGCGTGTCCCCGCCGTCACGCGGTTTCGATCCCGCCAATCCCAGCGCGCCGCGTGTTTGACCGCCGCCGTTTAATTAAGGAAAAATGTGTTTTAATTGATTTTAATTACAGAAACTTTGGAAAATTATAGTAAATTAAATACTGAACCAAAAAATGAGTATAATAGCTCATTTTGTTCATTTTTTCATCTTCTATTTTCTAAAATTATTTTTAAATAAAAGTATTGTATAGTTTAAAATTAATTTCTATAATATGTTTTTTTATTTTTATTTTATATTTAAATAAGTAAAACTCTGTTAAGTCCAAAATTTGGCTTGAATTATTTCAGACTTGTTTTTGATCTCCAGTAATTTTCTTAGATTTATTTGACCTATATTTTAATAGTTATTAAGACTTAAAGTGTAAAGGTATTTAAAAATTAAAATAATGATGAATTTAAATTAGCTTGTATTGCATTCAAACATTCATTTGAAATTTTAAATGGAGCTTTATTGTGTTTACATGAATTCAATGGGGAATGGTGGTTAATCAGTGGATAATTAATTTTATAATTATTCATTGATTAATTCTTTAATTAATTAAGATTTAACTTGATTTGCATGCTTAAGGTGCACACACCACTTAGTCTAAGGCTCTCCTAGATTTAGGTATTGAATGTGTTTATGTGGTTCATGCATGCCTTGTGTATTGAATATGAGGGTTAGTTCAAACATTGATTCAAGCCCATCAAGATTAGTGACATAATTAAGGACAATAATTAAGGACTCATGTATAGAAAACTTAGAAAAATTTCCATAATTAGGATTCACTTTTCCTTGAGTTGAAACTTTGAACATTTGAACTTAGTGACATCCTCAACCCCTAGGGAAATTTTCACTGATTTTTGAGGTCATTAGGTCCCCTAATTAATTTTCTAAGTCTTAAACCCTTAATTAAGCCTTTAAAACTTCTAAAAATTGTAATAAATCCAATTTAAATCCAAAAATTACATATAAACCCTCAAACTGACCAGAATTCAGTCCTTAATCTAGGATAATTGAAAGCCCTTTGATTTGACAGCAATTTAAACCCTAATTTAATTTTAAGTGAAAATAATGTTTAATTGAGATAATTAATTATAATAATTAAAAAATCCCAAAATCTCCCAAACACTTGGGGATCCCTCCTTAGGTTATTTCTGACCTTTGGAGGTGTTTTCAAGAGATTGGGAACTTGTTTGGAGCAAATCACAAAAGAAGCCCTCTAATTAAGAAATTTAGAAAATTCATTAAATAGTCAAATTTCAAACCTTCATAACTAATTCTAGAAAAATCCAAATCACCCAAACTCACTTGCATTCAACTCATAATAAGGTCTAATATTTATTAAAAATATTAAATTCCAGAAATTTGCAATGTTTTAAAAAGTCAACAAATTGGTCAAACCGTAGTTAAAACTAGTTCAAAACTTCAAACCTTCGTAATAAAATGTAGAAAAATCCGATTTCAACGTACTTACCTTCTAACTGATCGTAGTAAGGTCTAGTATTTTAATAAAATACAAACATTCCATAAAATTTACCTTTAATCAAAAATTCAATTTTTGACCCTTTAATTAAACGATTAAAATATTCAAAATTCATAAAAGCTCAAATCATTCTAAAACTCCAGAAAATATTGGTTTAATGCTTAAAACATTTAACAAATCCTTTAAAACACAACAACCACCCTAAAGATGAAGTTTATTGGCTGGACTACTCCGGGCTGCGGGGCTAAGTGTCCTAAGGAGGCTGGTTCCTCGAGCCTGGTGGCACAACGCCACGAATGAATTCTAAGGGGTGTTAAATCTTAAAATAGATTAATCTTTAATTATTTAACATTTTTAAAATCTCTTTTTTCAACTACATTAATTTGGTTTATCGGCTGGACTACTCCGGGCTGCGGGGCTAAGTGTCCTAAGGAGGCTGGTTCCTCGAGCCTGGTGGCACAACGCCACGAATCAATTAATGGCAAACTTAAATTAATCAAGCTTTTAAAATCAGTAACTAACTCATTTCTTTATATTAATCCACTCTTTTAATTCTAACCAATTTAAATAACTTAATCAACCCCGATTGCTACTGGTAACCCAGGCCTACGAGGCTATTAGCTTAGCCCCAAGGAAGGTGAAATAAACTTCACGGCCTCGGTGTGAAACAAAGGTAGCAATCAATTAACTTCTAAAATATGTTTAATTAAAATTCTTAATTCATTAATACTTAAATTTTAATTTAAATCCCCTTTTAAGCCTTAACAAACCCAGACTTTTAGACAACTTCAACTAATCACCTACTTTAGGATCTATTCCAGCCACACGACCTTTCTCACACACTTTAGATGATGTGCTAGGACAACCAACTCTAGATCTAGGTTAGGCCGGTGTTTACTTTACTGCTGTGTGCCGGATTTTTCGTAGTTTTCACTGCATGTTGTGGATGAAATTACTTTGCTGTGTCTGCTTACTTTTTCTGTACTCTGTGGATGGATTGATGTGTTTGGCGACTAGATTACCCTTAGGTTAGGTACGATCTGGATGTTGACACAGTTTTCTGCAGGTGGCCACGCTCATGCAGGGCAATATAAAAAGGGGGCAAATCAAAAAAAAATGCATAAATATTATAAACTCTTTGCACAGGTGCTTCAGCTGCTAAAGCCCCCAAATCATAAAAAGAGCGTGGCCAGTGTGTTTACTTTCTTTTCTGCTCATATACAACTGCTTGGGAATAACTGCTTTTTTTTTATATATTAATTGCTTAGGATAACCCTGCAGGTGAGTCTAGATTTTTATTTTGATATCAATGTAATTTGTGCAAGTGTCAAGTGTTGTGAAAGTTTATTTTGAGTTGGGATACATAGATCCAAAGCTTGGATTCCAAAGAGGAAAGGATACCCCTTTGGGGAACACTCCTTTTCCATTTGGAAATCCAAATTTGGATCATACCTCTTCCTTACCCAAAGAGGAAAGAGTGGCCTTCCCCTTAGAGGGAAGTGCCCTCTTGTCCATTTGGGTAATCCACTACGAAGATTCCAAGAAGATTGAAGAAAAGGAGTCCAAAGAAGAATGAAATTGAAGATTTGAAGACTTGAAGATTGAGAGTATCCCACTCAAAATAACTTGCGTCATTATTAGGTTTAGAATCCGGGTTGTTGTCAGTGGTGCCCGCCACTTTACTTTCTGTAATATTCTGGTTTGTAATAAGCAAGGCAATTCTGCCTATGGACTTTTATTAATTAATTTATATTTGATGTGATGATTTGATTGCCTTTAGGATTACTTGCTTTTACTAGTTTTTTGGCGATTGTATGCCGCTTTTGTTTTCGCCTGGATACGTGAGACTCGTGAGGGTGTGAAAGTTTTCTATCCATAATCTTAAAAGTCTAAAATTTTAGTGAGTCTAAATAACATAGAAAGATAACGAATCTAGGGAATTAGCCGGGGATCGACCCCGGGGTCGCATGCATATTTTTGCATTCTTCTTTCCTTGTTTTAGACCCTTCCCCGCCTGCGGGTAGAGTCCGGATAGTCTGACCTATGAGGACGAGGTGCCGGACCTGGGGAAGTCCAGTCTTCTAAAAAATTATTTTATAAGCCTGTTTTTAAAAATTTCAAGCATATTTGATTTGAGGTTGTTAACCAGCATGCATTGCATTAGATACAAATTAAAGAGTCAAAATTTTAATTTCATAGTCCTTAGCATTTTAGCACCCAACATAAGTCAAAGGGGCCAATTAGGAAAATCTCTAGATGTCGGCCCCGCCTCCCCAAAACTTTAATTATAACGTCCCTACCACTCTTTCATAAAAGACCGGATTCATGTATTTTAAATCGATTAGGTGGTTAGTTGGCTCCCCAATCCAGGCCGGGGTAAGTCCAGATCTTGCACTGCATTAGTTAGGATCGGACGACTGTGGTCCAGTGTCCAAAATAGATTTAGGTTCCGGGGCAGATCTTTGATTATAAGACCCCAAATTTTGGGAATCTAATCCCAAATTTCTAATAAAATGCTCAATTCTAATTAAATATCATTTCAAATCCAAAACATAAAGCCCAACACTTAGATTAAGTTGGGACACTTCCGGATGGTTCTGGAATCTCAAAGTGTCCCCTACCTCTCATCTTTTAACTCCGTTAATAACTGCTCAATTTTGATCCATTCCCTTTTGATTTTCCAATAATTCACTTCTCTTTTTGATATCACTCCTAGAAACTCTAAATAAAATTCTGCCATTATTTTAATCGAGAGTTTTCGTAGGAGATTTTATCTCCCTACGATGTAATTAACTACGAGGGCTTGCGCTCGTAGGAGATTTAGAACCACACACGCACCTGATTTTAAAAAATTGATTTTTCAAAACTCAATTGGATTTCTTTGGGAAAACTTAAAATACTAGTGATCATTATTATCATATTTAAAGGATTATCATTGAACGATATTTTCTCCCTTCGGAGAGATATATCTTTCTTCGATAAGGCTTTGGATGTGAACCTAACGATCACACTTCTTGAATATTGTAGCTGGATATTCAATTGAACCTCATTTTGACCCTTCGGGGTCATATGAGTTTCTCTTTAGCATCCGCTCATAATATTCAAGATGGATTTCACAATTCTAAGTCTGAACACCGTTATGAAAGTTTATTTTCGTCCTCCGGGGTGATATATTCTTTCTAACGAGTCGATTCGACCTTAGAATTAGAACTTAACCTTAATATTAAAATCCCCAAAGAAAACTAATATTTTTCAAAACATGTTTTCAAAATTCCACCAACAACCTCACCAAAAAGAGGAGTACAAAAAACTCAAAACATAACAGATAGTGACTTTGTCAAAAAGGAGGATCTTAATCAGTTGGTAGTGGAGGTGTTGAAAGAAGTGATGGATGGACGTGATCTATTGATCAATTGAAGCAAATCTTTTCCCAAACCATCGCATGTCCTCCTTGTGCTATTGTTGTTGTTCCCGAATATGAGAGTCAAACCAAGTTTCTAGTTGGTCTAATCATTGAATGATGTTATTGTGAGGGTAAGCAGGGGCAGGTCCTCTTTGTTGAGTAGGTCTTCTTGGTGGAGCAGCCTCTCTTGCTGGAGCAGCCTCTCCTTCTTCATCAAAATCTGACTCATCATGCGCTTGGCCCTAATGAAATAAGATACAAAAGGAGGCATTCACATAGAAAATAGAAACATTTTTAGTTCTCCAAGATAGGCTAGTTAGCATTTATGGTGAAGAATATATCATATGAGATGGCTGAGACCTAAATTGAGTTTTTTGCGGGTGTTAAGAAAGAAAATTTGGGTCATATTCTAGATATAGTCAATAATTAAATCAGTTTCATTAAATCTAATATTGGACATAATTAGGTAGGTGAAAACATATAGGATTGGAGTCACGTATATCTTATCTCTAGCTTAGGATATTATGGATGTCCTAAGAACATGTTAGATGATGCGGGCATTTTGGGTTAAGGACTGGAAAAGAGGTTGGTGTTGGTTCAAAATAACCTTTTTAAAAACCAGATTGACAGAACACTAATCAAATTCATTTATAATGAAAGAGTGGGCTTGAGGTCCTTCAATACAAAGCCCAATATATTAAGCGAGGTTTACTTTCATGAATTCGATATTTTGATGTCAGACAAAGGAAGTGAGGGTCAGGTTGTCTATATTTATCCTTAAGTTTTCAAGGAACTCATATAAGATCTTAGAATTGAATGGAAAAGCCAAGGTGAGAAGGAATTGGAAGGTAGTGGAAGCAAAGAGGCTCATCACCTCAAAGTTAAGAGCTGCTTGGTTTAGCATATGAGAAGGGGTTATCTTACATGCCTTGAACTTATCGTATTATTCCTCATCCTTAGCAGATAAAAAGTGATCAACGTGGTGGCTAGAGGAAGAGGAGCTTCCCAGGATGATTTGGCCTCATTTGCTTAAGCTCGGTATTGAGTATAAATAAGCGAGAACGGTTATAGTGAGCAGAGGTTGGGTGAAATGATCTAGTTTCCACTCCCATTTATAGGATTTTTGACTGTTCATATAGTACGATCGAGTATCATACAGTATGATTAGGCACTTTTTTTTCTGTACAAATGGTTGGGAGAAAGGTGGTCAAATCATACATTACAATCGATATTATACAGTACGATCTAAAGGAATTACATTTGTGCTGAGGAGTTATAGTACGATCTTTGACAAAAAAATGTTTATACAGTATGAATGGGTGTTCATACAGTATGAAGTACAATAATATCATACCAACAGAGTTTAATTCAATTTAATCCATTTGTTTATATGGATCATATAGTATAAAATGGAGATATTATACAATACGAAGGACAATTATATCGTACCAAACAATTTAATGCATGACCCCGTGTATCATATAATATAAAATAGAGATATTGTACAGTATGAAGGATAATTATATCATACCAAATGATTTAAATGCATGACCACATAAATCATACAATACGAAGAGAATCATACAGTATGATATGCGAATTAGAAATTGAATCTGGACCATTGGATGAATAGAGGGTTGTGATATGTGCATTTTGTATTGATTATACAGTACGAAGGTGAATCATACAGTATGATGGGGATAGAAAATTGGTAAGTTTGGGAGTTCAGTGAGGTGAGTGTGTGATGATCAGGAAACACGTTAGATTAGTTTTTTTATTTATTTTGATTTTTTTTATTTTGTATCACGCATGAATGTCTATGACACCAAGTTTTTCCCTAAAGGTGCTAAAGGTGTCATAGGCTAGTGGTTTCGTGACTGTGTCTACCAATTGATCTCCTATAGCTATATGGTGCAATTATGTCTCCTTTATGAAATTACAAGACGGGGAAGGTGAATTAGAAATTTGTTGCAATAAAAAAACAACCATAAATAGGAGTTCTATTTTAATTTTTTTAATTTAAACAAGAAAAATAATTAATACTGAAGCGAATGGTTACAACACAATTTGCAACAATAAATTTCATAATGATTTTCACCAAGAAATTTAGTTGAAAATAAAATACAGATCGTAAATTAAATGCAATAAAGGAAAAATCATACTAGAGATTTTATAGTGGATCGATCACTTGACCTACGTTCACTCCCTGGAGTCTTCCACTCCGGGAATTTCACTACTAAATAGTATTTCTCCTTTTGCACCCATAGCAAAATAGAGAAGCCCTTACAAACCTCACTTTCACCAACCCAGCATGGTGGAGGGCCAAGCGCTTTGTCACTCTTCTGGTGATAGCAGCATACCTTTTCATTTTTCTCCCTCCTAGAGAAGGTAGAGTATCTTTGAGAATACAGATGTAGAAGAATCTCCCCCTCAAAGAGCCTCCCACAAGATCTTCTCGGGCCACAAGAGGAGCAAAGTGCAGCGAGCTTGGAGCAACCGTGTGATCTCCCTCACAAAGCCCACCTTCTCCTTCCTCTCACAAACCCTAAAATCTTCTCAACAACTATCTCACAAGGAATCCCTCTCTAATCACGTCCCTCTCTTCTTAGTCTTATTCCCAAAAAAATAGAAGCTTTGATACTTAAAATAGGCTCCAAAAAACCCTAAAAATTTAATTTTGTTTTTATGATAGTACAGTATGATCATATATCGTATATTAAGAATAGTACAAGACAGCCTTCATCCTGGTATGAAGGTTTACGAGCAGGCCAAAATTATGAATACTATCATACAGTTCGATATAAACCTATCCAGTACGATATATGAAATCCTTCTATTCATACAGGATGATTACTGGGATGATGAAACTCATCTCGGTACATCATATGGTACGAACCACTTCGTATAGTATGATTAGTTCAAAATCAAGGAATCGTCTGGTACGATGTCCAGGATGACCAAAAATAGCCTAGGTTGATCGTATAGTTCGAACGGTGTCATACAATACAATAACCAATCAAAAATTAATCCTTAATTTATGCATTAATCTTGTGGTTAATTTAAGTAAGTATTCAAAAAATATCGTACAGTACGATTGAATTGTAAAGTATGATTAGTTTAAAATTTTTGTATTAAACTTACTTAAATTAATCTTGTGCTAGGGTTTTTTTAATTAGAAACTCTTCGTACAGTACGATATACATCATATAGTAAGACCTATTTACAAACAGCCATTCAGCCAAATCAGATCATACAATACGATTGAAACTCGTACAGTACGATTTACAGAAAAAAAATCTTCAATTTTAAAACCCTCTCCTCGTGTGTGTGTTTATGTTGACCTCATTTTTGTATGAGGTCACTAAGACCCATCCAGAATCCAGATTTAATCCTAGACCCTAGGATCCACTCTAGACTTTAGGATCTTTCATAGAACTAGACTTTAGAGCCTATTCTAGAGCCTAGGATCCCTTTAAATCCTAGATCTTAGGATCACTCCAACTTCAAATCAACCTCCACCTTTGATCAACCTCAATTTTAAATCAATTCCTATACTTAATTCACTCCAATTTCAATTTGATTCCTACCTATGACCAATTTGAATCTCAAACTCCATCCAATTCAAATCCAAATTAATTCAAACTTCAAAATCAAATCCAAACCCAGAGTTTAAACTCAAATTCAAACCCTTAAGGCCCTGTCCTAAACACCCTTTTCAGAGATTTTTCAAACATTTCAAAACCCAGTCAACTGGCCTCTGATTCAGGGTCTATCACTTGCAAAGTGATGAGACATGTCTCTAAAGGCTACCCTCCAATTTTGAGCTCATTCTGAGGGCTCTAACCCCAGAATCTCAATTAAAATTCAAAGGTTGTAAAACCTTCAAATATTTACAGCCTATGCCACTGAGCATAACCCTTTTGAGATTTTGACCTTGGAACCCTTATCCAAGCCTTCAATCACTTCCAGACCTTTGAATTTAACCCATTGAGCAGTAAACTGCATTTTTTTAGACCCTTTTGACCTTAATTGACCCATAGGTCAAAATTGACCAAAATGCCCCTATGGGGCTCAAATGGGGATTTCAAACCAATGAGCTCCAAATGGATGCAACCACCTTTAACAAATTTCAAATGCCATTTCAAAACTTTTGAACCTATTTCCAACCCTTGAGTAACCTGGTTGACCAAGTCAACTGGTTTGACCCAAGAGGCCCTTTAAGGGTCCAAACATGTGTTTTGACCCAAATGACCTCTTTAAGTCACCCAACCACTTCCATTGACCTCAAAATATCATTTTAAACCTGTTGAGCCCAAACCCAGACCCTGGGTCAACCTGGTTGACCAAGTCAACCCAGGTTGACCAAACAGGCCCTTAGGGGCCCAAATAGGGATTTTGATCAATTTGACCTCCCCAGACCCAGGAACCACCCTCAATGGTCTTAAAATATCTTTTCAAATTTGTCCAGCCCAGATTCACCCATTGGGTCAGCCTGGTTGACCCAGTCAACTTAGGTTGACCCATTAGCTCTTAGAGGGTCTAAATGGGTTTAAATCAACTCATCTGAGCTCTTCAACCCCTATTACCTACTCAAATCAATTCTTGGTTAAGGATCAAGTGTCACTTGACATTTGGTCAACTTGACTCAACTTGAGTTGACCAAGTCAACCCTCAATTCTTAGTGACATTGGCTCCCATTTTCCCTACCCTTGACTTTTGACTTTTGACTTTTAATCAAACTATCCTAAATGACCTTTTACCTCTTCAAATGCCACATCACTAGCTTTGACCTTGTTGACTGGTCAAACCAAGTCAACAAAGCCCTAAATCCCTCTTTGAAGTGGTCAAACTTCCATTTTGACCTCAAGGAGTGTGAGATTAGGCTTGGAAGCTCTCCCATTGGCTGCTCCTACTTCCCTTCATGCCACATCAGCTCCATTGACCAGTTGACTGGTCAACTGGTCAAACCCAAGCTTAAACCTCTTCTAGAAGGTCTTATCACATGCCAAACCCTTTCCTTGATTTAAGCTGCTTTAGGCCGACCCCTTTATGCCCTAAAGCTCACTTGGAGCTCCCCTAACCAAGCTCAGGGCCTGGTTTAGCCATAAGTGGCAATCCCTCCTCTCACTCATCCCAAGTCCACCCAATAGGAGCAAGGCTTGTCCAGCCCTTTCCGCAGCCTTCCAGCTTTCCCAGGGAGAGGTGGCATCATCTGGAGAGCCCCTGCATCAATCCTAGCCGTCCAATCTAGCCCAGCCCGTTTGAATAGGGAGAAAGGCACCTTTTGAGGTTAATTGATCAAGGCAGCCTCTCTCACCAACCCTAGCCTCCCAGACCGAGCTCTCAGTTCGTTTCGAACCTCCAGAGTTTCCTCTACCTCCCCACTACAAACCCCAGGTGGTTGCACGTCACCGGCGGCGAGTTCTCCGGCGAAAACCACCACCTAGACCGTCCCAAGCCCATAGCAGCCGATCCAGACGCGTTCGAGCTTGGATTTTCGCTGGGGATCTTCACTTGGAACAATCTACAAGCTCAACCATCCAGAAATTCCGAAGATCTAACGGTATAACTCCCTAAAACCCTAGATCTAGGTCACACTAGTTTGGATTTAAATAGCTTCACGCTTTTAGGGATTTAGCTAAAACTAATTATTCCCCATGGTTTCTGTTTCATCCCTTAATCTACGTTTAAAATTTCAAGTGAAATGATCGATCCGATCGAGAGAACGAGCGAAATACGTTTTCTAGGGCGTCACTCACGGTCT
>CM028351.1:44028242-44155742 GCA_016618105.1 Dendrobium huoshanense
CTATAAGTGGTACGATAAGCCACAAGCTTCCACCAACCGCTCATCCCACTGCCGTTTGTTATCATCAAGGGTCTTTTTGACAATTTGCACCAGGTTTTGTTGAAGGCCTCGGCCAATCCATTCGCCCGAGGGTAATAGATCGTCGAATATCTCCAATCAATATTATGGCGCCTTACGAAACTATTGATTTTTGTAGACTTGAATGCGGACCCATTATCGGATATGATTCTGCGGGGTACGCCGAATCGATATACAATATGGTCACGAAAGAATTTTAGACATGGTGTGATGTTACGTTTCGCAGGGAATTGCTTCCGCCCACTTTGAAAAGTAATCAGTTGCTGCTAATATGAAACGATGACCTCTCGCAGAGGGAGGGTCAATCGCCCAATGATATCCGTGCCCCAACTTTCAAAGGGCCCCGAGGCTATCGTAGGGTGTAACACATTAGGCGGCTGATGTAAAACCACACCATGGACCTGACATTGATGACAGTGCTTTGCAGTATTCATGCAATCGTCAACATTGTAGGCCATAGTATCCAGTCTTTTAATCTTAATTTCATTTTTGGACCCGATTGATGAGCACCGCACAGTCCTGAATGAACTTCATTAACAATTTTTCTGGGCTTCTCGCTTGTTCAAACAGCGCAGCCACATGTGATCAAAGGACCGACGGTACAACAGATCGTTAACTAGTGCATATGATAGGGCACGTTTCTTAATCTGGTTGGAGAGTGATTTATCCTGGGAAGCTTCCCTTCTTTAAGTAATCGACTAAGGGTCGTCTCCAATCGCCTTCTTCGTCAGTCGTCGAAGAGGCAGAAAGGATCTGAAGGGGAGTCTTACTAATATGTTCCAAGTCTATAAGAGAAAAGGGTATTACGACCCTGTATCTCTATAGGGATGGAATCCTCCTCAGGACATGCAAATTCCTTTGCAAGTTTTGCTAAGGCATCCGCCGCAGAATTGCTTCCGCGGGGAACCCTATACAAAGTAGCAGGGAATTTGTTCCAACAAGTGGAGCGTGTACTGGTGGTATTTTAGGAGATTCGGATTCAAGACTTTATAAGTTCCGGCGACTTGGTTAATAACTAGTTGGGAATCTCCAAAGATCTTAATCTCTTTAATCTCCATTAGAATTGCAAGTTCCAAACCAGTTATCAGAGCTTCGTATTCAGCTTCGTTGTTTGTGCAAGGCTCCGATAAGTGGTAGGAAAAATGCATCATTCCTTTTTCTGGTGTAATAAAATTAAACCGACTCCAGCCTTTCCAGGAATTACAGATTGTTGGGTCGCAATCCTACGAGAGGATGCTGCCCCATCAAAATATAATTCCCAGATGGCCTCGCCAGATTCCCCCAAACTCATGATTTGTTCGTCGGTAAGTCATCGTTCAGAGGAGAATCTGCCGGCAGCGGATGTGCTGCCAGAAAATCGGCGACAGCCTGTCCTTTCACAGCACGAAGGGGAGTGAAAGTAATCTCAAATTGCAACAATATCATAGACCACCGAGCTAAACGTCCTGACAACGTAGGTCGGGTCATAAGATATTGCAAAGGATTAACTCTTGAAATCAAACTAATTGAGTGAGAAAGCATGTAATGCCTTAGTTTCTGAGCTGCAAAAACCAGAGCAAGACAATGCTTCTCAATTGACGGGTATCGAATTTCAGTAGGAAGGAGTCTTCGACTAAGGTAGTAGAGAGCATTCTCTTTTCCCTCGTCGTTAACTTGAGCTAACAGAGCACCTAAAGACTCATCTAGAGCTGCGGTGTAGAGGATTAATGGCTTTCCGGGAATCGGAGCTGCCAAGACTGGCGGGTTAGACAGGTATTGTTTGATATCATCAAAAGCATTTTGACACTTCTCGCCCCATACGAATTTAGTATCCTTTTTCGCAAGGACAGAAAAGGGTTGACATCTCCCGGAGAGATTAGAAATAAACCTCCTTATATATGCCAATCTACCTTGTAGAGACCTCAATTGAGTAAGGCTCTTAGGGGATGGCATATCTAAGATGGCTTCAATTTTAGCAGGATCTATCTCGATTCCACGGTGCCTCACTACGAATCCCAAGAATTTTCCTGAAGCGACACCGAAGGCGCACTTCAAGGGTTCATTTTCAAATCGTAGCGGCGCAACCGTTCGAAAACGACTCTTAAGTCATGCAGGTGAGCCTCTTTAACCTTGCTCTTGACAACTAAATCATCAATATAACATTCAACTTGATTATGAATTAAGTCGTCAAAGATACGGGTCATGGCCCGTTGGTAGGTTGCTCCGGCATTCTTTAGGCCGAATGGCATTACCTTATAACAAAAGATTCCAATAGGGGTCCTGAACGCCGTATTTCTCTCATCTTCAGGGGCCATCTTGATTTGGTTATAACCCGACGAGCCATCCATGAAGGAGAAAATAGCATGTGAGGAGGCAATGTCCACCATGAGTTCTGGTATTGGTAAAGGGAACTCATCCTTAGGGCATGCCTTATTCAGATCCCTATAGTCGACACAAATCCGAATCTGACCATTTTTCTTCCGAACTGGCACGACGCTGGCCACCCAAGAGGGTATTGTTCCTCTCGAATGAATCCGGCCTCTGCCAATTTCTTAACTTCAGAAACGACTTGTTGCTCAATCTCTAAGCGCATGCGTCGAGGAGCTTGTTTAACAGGGATGGCATCATGCCGAACCCCAAGTTTGTGAACTGCTACCTCAGCAGGCAAACCTGGCATTTCGTCATATGTCCAGGCAAAGCAGTCCCTAAACTCGAATAACAACTGGATTAAGTCTTGAGTTTCACCCTCGCTTAACAGAGTACTTATAAAAATCGGACGGGGGTCATCATCGTTTCCCAAGTTAATTTCTCTTAACTCATCGACTGTCGACTTAATTTCCTCTTCAAATTCAGGGGGTGCATCCCGAACTTGAAGATCATCGGGATCGTCTAAAGTCTCCAAACAGAGTCCATCCAAAGGACAAGGAGGATCTGTAGGGACATTTGGAGAATCAAGATGGTAAGTTATCATTAGGCAATACTCATCATCATCAAATGAACTAACGGTCCCAAAGCCAATACCACTTGTTGGATTTTTATTTACTTTTGTTCGCCAAATGTTCTCGTGGTATCTGGCTTGACCCTTAGTCCATCGGTATGGTACAGAACCTTTAGAAAAAGTATTTTTTACACAAACAGGGAAGTAGCCGAAAGGTAATTCCATTAATTCATTAAAATCTGCCTCCTCAAGGGTTACATCACCTTCGTCCCTTGCGGAGGAGGAGCCAGGAAAGAATTTCTGGACTTTCTTAACTTCACCATCCAAGTTGGGGGCCACTTTGACTTCCAACCCTACAACCCTGCCTGCCGACAGTGGGGTCAGAGAAAGGGCCTCAATCCTTCTAGTGAGCTTTTCATACATTGTTATTTCAGGCTCGTCACTTTTAACTTTTGAAATATCTACCTCAGGGTCACTGTCCTGGTCTAAGGTGAGATCAAATTTTGGAGGAGTATTTATGCTTTGATAATCGAGAGAGAGGGCAGCACCTTGACTTTCTAGTTCACTATCGGAATCTGATTCCAAATCAATGTATACGGGTGCTGCTCTCCTTTCTAATGAAGCACGGCCTCGACCTCGTGCCCTTAAAGCCATCCTCCCACCTCTTTGAGGTAATGTGCTTGGAGGTCTAAGGACAACAATATCAGAGTCGTCTTCACTACTCGATTGAATCATTTCTTGATTGATATTCTTATCTTTTTCTTTCTTTTGGTTGAATTTTTGTTCAACCATTTTCTCCTCAAATTTGATCTCTAATTTAGAACGGGACGAGGACCCTTTTGGTACGAAATATGCAGCATCTTCGTAGATCCCAATTTCTTGAATCGAGAATGGTTGCAAATCACCCTTAATCACATGTTCAATGCCATCTCGTTGTACTTAATGCATTGGTGTAGGGTAGATGGAACCATTCTATATTCGTGAATCCAAGGTCTACCTAGAAGTGCGTTAAAGGACGTAGTCGAATCAATTATATGAAATTTAGCTTCAGTTTTTAAACCTCCTATTTCTAGGAGTAGAGTGATCGAACCTAAAGCTCTCTCGCCCTTCTCGTTGAACCCACGAAGCACCAACCTGTCGGTTGAAAGCTTGCTAGTATCAACTCTGAGATAAGCAAGGGTCTTTATGTTCATCACGTTGACCGATGCACCCGGATCAACAAGGACTCTTGATAACTTGAAATTTCCCACTTCTACAGTAATGTAGAGGGGACGATTGTGGTCAGCAGTTCTCAAGAGTAAATCTTCGTCTGAAAAGGTAACCCCAGGGACCTCTTTGAAGTAGAGAGCCTCACCTTCTGAAGTTGCAGCCAACTGTGTTAAGCAAATCTCGGGATCGAGAAGTGCTTTAATTAAAGACTCCCTCATTTCTTTGGAAAGAAGGAGGGCGTCATAAATACTTAATTTTGCTGGCAACTTCCTAAGGTGGGCTAGAACATTGTAATCAACCTTAGGAACGACAGACTCGAAACCCGGAGGAATTAAAGGAGATTCTGGTTGTTGAGGGGAATCCGGACTTAAAATTTCGAATGAAGGTTGCTTGCCTTTATCCTGAGGGGGCATCCTAGGGGGTAAGACTTTACCGCCACGGAGTTGCACCTGCTCGACGTCTTCGGGCGGGCAAACTAGAGCAGTGTCTACACACACCATAGGTGTCGGATCATCATTTTCTGAAAGCGAGTCAGAATCTGAAAGTTCTATCAAGATAGGATTTCCTTGGAAATTAATTTGAGGGAAATCACTTTCTGATAAAGCTTCAAATTCGACCTCTTCTTGAATAGTCGATTCAGTGAGGTTGGTTTGATTAGCCTCAATATTTGGTTGATTAGGAGTTTGATTCAAAGCAGGAGAGTCATCAATTTGCATTTGAGATTCATGGTTAATCATCAAGACAGAAGTAGAAGGATGTTTTTTATTCATCTTTTGACCCTTCGCCTTTGATGGGGCAAAGTAAAAGTCAGATAACAAAAGAGGGGAAAGGGTTTTAACACCACCATCCGCCATTCTAATACATCTCTCATCTACACACTTCCTCTCTACAAAATCAGATTTCTCTTCTTTCACATTTTTCTCAGTAGTTCCTAAGACTACTGGAGAGGGAAGTGGCTCAACATCCTTCTGCGAAGCGTCCAGGTCAACCTTCCACACCGGGGCCTGGGCTATCGTAGTCAGCTGTTGAGAAAGATGAAAAGACTTGTTAATCGACTTTTTAAGTGCCCGGGACAAAGCAATGTCCCAACCATCTTCAACAAAACAAGAAGAGTTAAGAGGATTACCTGAAATGGTCTTAATTGAAGCTTTTTCTGGATCGACCAAGTATTCCTTAGGTATTATGATGTTACCTTGGGTGTAGTTCCTCTCAAGCCAATCTTTGAACACAACGCAGTCCTCAAGAGGGTGACTAAGCATCCTGTGGTAGGGGCAGTACTTGGATCATCTTTCTTGCTCTCATCCTCAGGCCTTCTAGCCTCTGGCAACTGGAAATCCGGTTTCTTTAACAGACTCCTGAAGATCTTCTTAACTGACTCCCTTTTAAATGGATAAGGTTTTGCCAATCTCTCTCTAAAAGGGATGAAAGAGGGATCTCTGGTATGTTGAGGAACTATCTGAAAGGGCTGCTTCTGAGGCGGCTGTGGTGGAAGTGGAGTGCTAGGCTGACTAACCATTGGCCTCTTTCCTTTGTCTACTGCTGAAACCACAGCTTTCTTTTCAAATGTCTTCACCAGTTTTGGACCCTTCCTTTCTTCAGACTGCTCTCGTAAGAATGGCATCCTAGGAGCCTCTTCCTGCAAATTGCTAGCCTTATTAAGAAGTTTCTCAAAAGTTTTAATAGTGAAACCCTTCAGGAGAAAAGCAACAGGACCGTGGATATTCTTCAACAGAATCTCCACAGCGTGTTGTTCTTGCAACTGGGGTTCACACTTCATCGAGAGGTTTCGCCACCTCAAGATGTACTCAACTAGAGACTCTCCCGGCTTTTGCTTTTCAACCACGAGATCGCCCACGGTGGTGCGTTGTTGCGCTCCAGAAAATCTCTTAAGAAAGAGGTTTTCTAGGTCGCTAAAGGTTCTTACTGAACCGTTGGGCAGATCGGCGTACCATTCAAAAGCAATGCCAGATAGACTACTTACAAATTGGCGAAATAGTAGAGCATCTGACCCTCCTGCATTGCAACAGCTTGCTCGGAAGTGGGCCAGATGCTGTCTCGGATTTTCAATTCCGGTGAAAACTTTAAAAGTTGGTGGCACAAAACCCTTTGGATAAGGAACTAGGTCATATTCCTCGGGGTAGGGTCTACCCTTTGCAATAGACACAGTTCCTTGAGCATGGGCTAAGGCCTCCCTTACCTGGTCCTCAATTAACTGCTTGATATCCTTCTGGGGGGGATCGGAGGAATGGTGGAAACTGTAGGGTGAACTGGAGGTGTCTCTACTGGACAAGGGAGAGTCGCAGGTGGTGACTCGAGAGGTCTGGATTTAAGCTCTGCCCTTTTGGCCTTTTCTGTGAGCTCTCGAGCTGATTGGTGAATCGCAAAAGACTCTTGCTGTGATTTGTCCAACTTTTCTTGCATTTCTCTAACTTGTGACATCATGGTAGCAAGCTGAGTCTCCAAACTCTTTATATGTTCTTCATCCTTATCTTTCACAGACTCATCTGATTCTGACTCAACAGCATGCGGATCATCATCTTTAACAAATCGGCGTCTGCTGGGCTCAGCTTCTTTATTAGACCCTCTAGTCTCAACCACATGAATGCCTCCAACATAATCATCTTCATTTCCAAGGAGATCATCCATATCAGGGTCAAAAGAAGCCATTCCTTCTTTGTTCAACAAGATGTTTCTTATTTCTTGAACTACCTCCTCGACTGGTCTATCCCCAATTGATTTAGGGTCGAGGGGTAAGTATCCTTTATACTCAGCCATATCAAACAACTCTTCAGAATCCATAAGGGCAATGATTTCTGTAAGTTTCGGATTAGGATCTGGTTGAGACTTCGTATCTGGCTCATCTTCCATCTCTAAATCCTGGTCAACTCTCTCCTCTTCGACCATCCCAAAGCTGGTAGTCAGAAGAGTGGCATCCTCTACAGGGAGAGGGACATATTCCTCAGGGGAAGTAGGAGCTTGTAAAGTGATAGTTCCCACATCCGGTAAGGTAAGGTCCTCAGACACCTGACTAAGGGGCCTAGGAATGACACTCGAACTTTGAGGATCATCAACTGGGGTAACAGGAACGGTGACTATTGGATCCGGGATCAAACTAACTGCGGCAGGACTATCAACTGTAACAACTGGGGTACTAGCCTGAACATCCATCACTTCAACTGAACTCGGAGTAGGGTTGACTGAAACTCGTTGGAGCTGCAGAATGAACTTAGAAGTTCTAGGAGGTGGTGGCAGATTTTCCAACTTAGTTCTCTTTGGCACATATCTCCTTTCAGGAGATTTATGTCTTTTTCCTTTAAGATCCACAGACTTCTGAACTTCAACCCCGTTGGGTTTGACAATCACTGAGGCCAATCTCACAGGTTTATGTGGGGGTACCGGGGGTCTACCAGTAGAATGGCGGCCTCTCTCGGACCCAGTCAACACAATACCCTCTGTTTGAGAAGACAGAGGGCGTGGCGCCCAGTGATATCCATCAACCAACACCGAAGTAGCAGGCTGTCTAGCATACTTCTTATTCTTCCTAACGAATTGAGGGGTTAAATTTTTTGCTTCAGACGCTTCTTCCTTCAATACTTCTTTTTGGAAGCGATGTGAGATCACTCCCTTTAACTGTTTCACATACTCCTCTTTAGTCTGTCCGGTCTGTGCAGCACAGGTGTGAATTATATTTCTCAAAGTTCTTGCCTTTTGAAGATGTTTTTCTTTCTGAGTCTTCTTGGTCGAGTAGTCGACCGGGCATGGTGGAGAACGGGCTATCCTAGCTACCCTCTCCTCCCCTTGGGCTGAAGCCAAGGGGTAAAAGCGACTTCCCTTTAGGAGGGGAGAGGAGGCAGGAATAGGTAGTTCCTCAACAGCCTCAGGTTCTACTTGGGCCAAGGTCTTAAAAGGTAGGACTCTCTTAGCCTTAGAGATTTTCTTCCTAAGTCTCCTCAAATAATTCTTCTTCTGATTCTTAGTGGTGAATCTAAGTCCAGAACTAGACCCTTCTTCAAAGACAGATTTAATTTCAGTGGAAGGCTCAACAACTGGTTCAGGCTGTTCCTGATCATCACTGACTACTGGCAAGGTAGGTGCAGATGCCACAATTAGCTCAACTACTGGGGGAGTTTCCTTACTGGCATCCAGGCTCACAATTTGGTGTCCATCCATAGAGAGCTCTAGAGTACTGAATCCCATTCCAAAAATAACAGTGCTCCCTTGGTCATTAACAGTTGAGGACAACTCTCGGTCAAAAGAGAAAATCAGTTGGCCAGCCATTTGAAATTTTCTGAAAGTTAAAGAAAACGATTGAAATTAGATTTTTTTGAAAAGAGTAGTAGAAAGTATTTTATTATTATCTTTTGAAAGTATGACATATATTAGCCCACAAGGAAATCGTATGGGGTAACATGTGTCAACTTGGAGTTTGAGAATTTTTGAAGAAATTTTGAAATTTGAAATGGGTTCTCTTACAAATTCCAAAACACAACGGACAGAGTTTCCCCTTGCCCGAAGGCCTATGGAATTGTGAGAAAGCCCAAGTAAAAGGATAGTTTAACCCTCCCCACCCTTAGAAGTCAAAAGAGGAATGAGGGGGTTAAAACTAGCAAGTTTGGGATGAAATCAAAAATTTTGAATGCTTTTCAATTTTAAGGATTTATATGTTGAATGAAAAATTTATCGACTATAAATCCATAAAATTAGAAAAGGATATCTAGAGATCTGATTTGACACTGTCGCCTCACAGGCTATGCTGGGGCAGAAGGTCAAAATCAGAACAGTAGTCTAAATAAAATCAAATTTAGAGGTGAAACCTCTCTTTTAAAGTTTTATTATTATTTTAGATGTTGGCCACACTAAACCCAAGGAAGAAATGGGCAAAGGGACCAACGGAAGAAAGGTAGTTAAGACTACCGATGAAACAAAATTTTGCCATTATTAAAGATGGAGAGAGAGATTTGTCCCACCGGGCGTGCCATTTTTTGTTGGTGGAATTTTGAAAACATATTTTAAAAATATTGGGTTTCTTTGGGACTTAAAATTAAATTCTAAAATCGAATTGTTTCGTTAGAAAAAGTATATCACCTCGAGAGGTGAGAATAAAATTTCATAACGGTATTCAGATTTAGAATTACGAAATTCATCTTAAATATTATGACCGGATGCTAAAGAGAACTTCATATGGCCCCGAAGGGTCAAAATGAGGTTCAACTGAATATCCAGCTACAATATTCAAGAAGTGTGATCGTTAGGTTCACATCCAAAGCCTTATCAAAGAAAGATGTATCTCCCCGAAGGGAGAAAATATCATTCGATGATAATTCTTTGAATATGATAATAATGATCACTAGTATTTAAGTTTTTCCAAAGAAATCCAATTGAGTTTTGAAAAATCAATTTTTAAAATCAGGTGTGTGTGGTTCTAAATCTCCTACGAGCGCAAGCCCTCGTAGTTAATTACATCGTAGGGAGATAGAATCCCCTACGAAAACTCTCGATTAAAATAGTGGCAAAATTTTGTTTAGAATTTCTAGGAGTGATATCAAAGTATGAATAGAATTATTGGAAAATCAAAAGGGAATGGATCAAAATTGAACAGTTATTAACGGAGTTAAAGGATGAGAGGTAGGGGACACTTTGAGATTCCAGAACCATCCGGAAGTGTCCCAACTTAGTCTAAGTGTTGAGCTTTATGTTTTGGATTTGAAATGAAGCTTTAATTAGAGTTAAGTATTTTATTAGAAATTTGAGACTATATTCTCGAAATTTGGGGTCTTATAATCAAAGATCTGCCCCAGATCTTAAATCTATTTTGGACACTGGACCACAGTCGTCCGATCCTAACTAATGCAGTGCAAGATCTGGACTTACCCCGGCCTGGATTGGGGAGCCAGCTAACCACCTAACCGATTTAAAAGAGATGAATCCGGTCTTTTATGAAAGAGTGGTAGGGACGTTATAATTAAAGTTTTGGGGAGGCGGGGCCGACATCTAGAGATTTTCCTAATTGGCCCCTTTGACTTATGTTGGGTGCTAAAATGCTAAGGACTATGAAATTAAAATTTAGACTCTTTAATTTGTATCTAATGCAATGCATGCTGGTTAACAACCTCAAATCAAATATGCTTGAAATTTTTAAAAACAGGCTTATAAAATAATTTTTTAGAAGACTGGACTTCCCCAGGTCCGGCACCTCGTCCTCATAGGTCAGACTATCCGGACTCTACCCGCAGGCGGGGAAGGGTCTACAGCAAGGAAAGAGTAATGCAAAAATATGCATGCGACCCCGGGGTCGATCCCCGGCTAATTCCCTAGATTCGTTATCTTTCTATGTTATTTAGACTCACTAAAATTTTAGACTTTTAAGATTATGAGTATAAAACTTTCACACCCTCACGAGCCTCACGTATCCAGGCGAAAACAAAGAGCGGCATGCAATCGCCAAAAAACTAGTAAAAACAAGTAATCCTAAAGGCAATCAAATCATCAAATCAAATACAAATTAATTAGTAAATGTCCATAGGCAAAGTTGCCTTGCTTATTACAAACCAGAATATTACAGAAAGTAAAGTGGCCGGGCACCACTGACAACAACCCGGATTCTAAACCTAGTAATGACGCAAGTTATTTTGAGTGGGATACTCTCAATCTTCAAGTCTTCAAATCTTCAATTTCATTCTTCTTTAGACTCCTTTTCTTCAATCTTCTTGGAATCTTTGTAGCAGATTACCCAAATGGATAAGAGGGCACTTCCCTCTAAAGGGGAAGGCCACTCTTTCCTCTTTGGGTAAGGAAGAGGTATGATCCAAATTTGGATTTCCAAATGGAAAAGGAGTGTTCCCCAAAGGGGTATCCTTTCTTCTTTGGAATCCAAGCTTTGGATCTATGTATCCCAGCTCAAAATAAACTTTCACAACACTTGACACTTGCACAAATTACATTAATATCAAAATAAAAATCTAGACTCACCTGCAGGGTTATCCTAAGCAATTAATATATAAAAAAAAAAGCAGTTATTCCCAAGCAGTTGTATATGAGCGGAAAAGAAAGTAAACACACTGGCCACGCTCTTTTTATGATTTGGGGGCTTTAGCAGCTGAAGCACCTGTGCAAAGAATTTATAATATTTATGCATTTTTTTGATTTGCCCCCTTTTTATATTGCCCTGCATGAGCGTGGCCACCTGCAGAAAACTGTGTCAACATCCAGATCGTACCTAACCTAAGGGTAATCTAGTCGCCAAACACATCAATCCATCCACAGAGTACAGAAAAAGTAAGCAGACACAGCAAAGCAATTTCATCCACAACATGCAGTGAAAACTACGAAAAATCCGGCACACAGCAGTAAAGTAAACACCGGCCTAACCTAGATCTAGAGTTGGTTGTCCTAGCACATCATCTAAAGTGTGTGAGAAAGGTCGTGCGGCTGGGATAGATCCTAAAGTGGGTTATTAGTTGAAGTTATCTAAAAGTCTGGGTTTGTTAAGGCTTAAAAGGGGATTTAGATTAAAATTTAAATATTAATGAATTAAGAATTTCAATTAACATATATTTTAAAAATTAATTGATTGCTACCTTTGTTTCACACCGAGGCCGTGAAGTTTATTTCACCTTCCTTGGGGCTAAGCTAATAGCCTCGTAGGCCTGGGTTACCCAGTAGCAATCGGGGTTGATTAAGTTATTTAAGTTGGTTAGAATTAAAAGAGTGGATTAATATTAAAGGGAGTGGGTTGCTGATTTTAAAGGCTTGATTAATTTAAGTTTGCCATTAATTGATTCGTGGCGTTGTGCCACCAGGCTCGAGGATCCAGCCTCCTTAGGACACTTAGCCCCGCAGCCCGGAGTAGTCCAGCCGATAAACCAAATTAATGTAATTGAAATAGAGATTTTTAAAAAAATGTTAAATAATTAAAGATTAATCTATTTTAAGGTTTAACACCCCTTAGAATTCATTCGTGGCGTTGTGCCACCAGGCTCGAGGAACCAGCCTCCTTAGGACACTTAGCCCCGCAGCCCGGAGTAGTCCAGCCAATAAACTTCAACTTTAGGGTGGTTGTTGTGTTTTGAAGGGTTTGTTAAGTGTTTTAAGCATTAAACCAGTATTTTCTAGAGTTTTAGAATAAATTTGAGTTTTATGAATATTTTAGAATATTTTAATGAATTGATTAAAGGGTCAAAAGTTGAAATTTTGATTAACCTCAAATTCTGGAATGTTTGCATTTTATTCAAATACTAGACCTTACTACGATCAGTTAGGAGGTAAGTACGTTGAAATCGGATTTTTCTACATTTTATTACGAAGGTTTGAAGTTTTGAACTAGTTTTGACTTAAAGTTGACCGATTTGTTGACTTTTTAAAATATTGCAAATTTCTGGAATTTGATATTTTTAATAAATACTAGAGCTTATTAGGAGTTGAATGCAAGTGAGTTTGGGTGATTTGGATTTTATTTGAATTAGTTATGAATTATCGAAGTTTGGACATTTTAATGGATTTTAGGAATTTCTTAATTAGAGGATCTCTTTTGTGGTTTTGCTCCAAACAAGTTCCCAATCTCTTGAAAACACCTCCAAAGGTCAGGAACAACCTAAGGAGGGATCCCCAAGTGTTTGGGAGATTTTTGGATTTTTATATTATTATTAATTAATTATCTTAATTAAATATTGGTTTTCACTTAAAATTAAATTAGGGTTTAAATTGCTGTCAAATCAAGGGGCTTTTAATTATCATAGATTAAGGACTGAATTCTGGTCAGTTTGAGGGTTTATATGTAATTTTTGGATTTAAATTGGATTTATTACAATTTTTAGAAGTTTTAAAGGCTTAATTAAGGGTTTAAGACTTAGAAAATTAATTAGGGGACCTAAAGACCTCAAAAATCAGTGAAAATTTCCCTAGGGGCTGAGGGTGTCACTAAGTTCAAATGTTCAAAGTTTCAACTCAAGGGGAAGTGAATCCTAATTATTGAAATTTTTCTAAGTTTTCTATACATGAGTCCTTAATTATTGTCCTTAATTATGTCACTAGTTTTGAATAGGTTCAAATCATAGTTCCTCTAACCCTTTGAATAAACATGACATGCATGAATCACATAAACATAATCAACACCTAAATCTAGGAGAGCCTTAGACTAAGTGGTGTGTGCACCTTAAGCATGCAATTAACTAATTAACATAATTAAGACAGAATGATTATTCACTAATCATCCCCTTCATTTCTATTCAAACATGCTTAATCAACATTTAAGATCTCAAATGACTCTTGAACACTTAAGAATTTACATATATATATATAGAATTTCAAAATAGATATTTAAAATACATAAATATAAATGAATTATATATATATATAAATAGAAATATATATTATAAAATAATTAAATATATTATCAAAATACATGTTAATGGGTTGAAGGATCCACTGATCTCCATAGAAGTTTGGAAGTAATAAAATATATTTCTTGTAATTTTCAAATACTTAATATTTAATTAAATATAAAGAAAGGATGAAAATACTCCAATAATTCAAATTACCTTCAAAACCTATTCAAACAGTATTGAAAATTTTTCATGAGACCAGCCATGCACTCAACAACATGCATGCCAAATTTCAGATAAAAATACTTTGTGTATAATTAATTAAAAATGAAATACACATTTCTGTATTTCTTAAATTACCAGTAAAATAATGGTCAAAATAAACTAATTTTATTTTTAAAATAAACTAGATAAAAAACTGAAAAGTTTGATATATTATACTTAATTTTTGGTTATATATTTGATTTACTATGATTTATTTAAGTTTCAGCAATTAAAACTAATTAAAATACATTATTTTTAATTAAATGGCGGCGGTCAGACACGCGGCGCGCTAGGATTGGCGGGATCGAAACCGCGCGGCGGCGGGGACACGCGTCGGTCGCTGGCCGCTTCACGCGGTTTCCACTTAACCACGTCAGCGGCGCGCTACAGCCGTTGGATTAACCACGGGTTCGATCCAACGGCTGAGATCAGATCGCGCGGTCTGATTTCACCAGGAGAAGATCAGACGGCGAATATTCGATCCCGCTATTCCGAATGGACGGCCTAGATCTCGCCGGACGGCTGATCGAGCGAGAGATCGAACGCGCGGTCGGATCAGACCGCGGAAGGACTCGATCTGGACCGTTGATCGAACGATCAACGGTCCAGAAAACGTACACTCGCCGGAGACCGTGAGTGACGCCCTAGAAAACGTATTTCGCCTCGTTCTCTCGATCGGATCGATCATTTCACTTGAAATTTTAAACGTAGATTAAGGGGATGAACAGAAACCATGGGGAATAATTAGTTTTAGCTAAATCCCTAAAAGCGTGAAGCTATTTAAATCCAACTAGTGTGACCTAGATCTAGGGTTTTAGGGAGTTATACCGTTAGATCTTCGGAATTTCTGGATGGTTGAGCTTGTAGATTGTCCAAGTGAAGATCCCCAGCGAAAATCCAAGCTCGAACGCGTCTGGATCGGCTGCTATGGGCTTGGGACGGTCTAGGTGGTGGTTTCGCCGGAGAACTCGCCGCCGGTGACGTGCAACCACCTGGGTTTTGTAGTGGGGAGGTAGAGGAAACTCTGGAGGTTCGAAACGAACTGAGAGCTCGGTCTGGGAGGCTAGGGTTGGTGAGAGAGGCTGCCTTGATCAATTAACCTCAAAAGGTGCCTTTCTCCCTATTCAAACGGGCTGGGCTAGATTGGACGGCTAGGATTGATGCAGGGGCTCTCCAGATGATGCCACCTCTCCCTGGGAAAGCTGGAAGGCTGCGGAAAGGGCTGGACAAGCCTTGCTCCTATTGGGTGGACTTGGGATGAGTGAGAGGAGGGATTGCCACTTATGGCTAAACCAGGCCCTGAGCTTGGTTAGGGGAGCTCCAAGTGAGCTTTAGGGCATAAAGGGGTCGGCCTAAAGCAGCTTAAATCAAGGAAAAGGGTTTGGCATGTGATAAGACCTTCTAGAAGAGGTTTAAGCTTGGGTTTGACCAAGTTGACCAGTCAACTGGTCAATGGAGCTGATGTGGCATGAAGGGAAGTAGGAGCAGCCAATGGGAGAGCTTCCAAGCCTAATCTCACACTCCTTGAGGTCAAAATGGGAAGTTTGACCACTTCAAAGAGGGATTTAGGGCTTTGTTGACTTGGTTTGACCAGTCAACAAGGTCAAAGCTAGTGATGTGGCATTTGAAGAGGTAAAAGGTCATTTAGGATAGTTTGATTAAAAGTCAAAAGTCAAAAGTCAAGGGTAGGGAAAATGGGAGCCAATGTCACTAAGAATTGAGGGTTGACTTGGTCAACTCAAGTTGAGTCAAGTTGACCAAATGTCAAGTGACACTTGATCCTTAACCAAGAATTGATTTGAGTAGGTAATAGGGGTTGAAGAGCTCAGATGAGTTGATTTAACCCATTTAGACCCTCTAAGAGCTAATGGGTCAACCTAAGTTGACTGGGTCAACCAGGCTGACCCAATGGGTGAATCTGGGCTGGACAAATTTGAAAAGATATTTTAAGACCATTGAGGGTGGTTCCTGGGTCTGGGGAGGTCAAATTGATCAAAATCCCTATTTGGGCCCCTAAGGGCCTGTTTGGTCAACCTGGGTTGACTTGGTCAACCAGGTTGACCCAGGGTCTGGGTTTGGGCTCAACAGGTTTAAAATGATATTTTGAGGTCAATGGAAGTGGTTGGGTGACTTAAAGAGGTCATTTGGGTCAAAACACATGTTTGGACCCTTAAAGGGCCTCTTGGGTCAAACCAGTTGACTTGGTCAACCAGGTTGACTCAAGGGTTGGAAATAGGTTCAAAAGTTTTGAAATGGCATTTGAAATTTGTTAAAGGTGGTTGCATCCCATTTGGAGCTCATTTGGTTTGAAATCCCCATTTGAGCCCCATAGGGGCATTTTGGTCAATTTTGACCTATGGGTCAATTAAGGTCAAAAGGGTCTAAAAAAATGCAGTTTACTGCTCAATGGGTTAAATTCAAAGGTCTGGAAGTGATTGAAGGCTTGGATAAGGGTTCCAAGGTCAAAATCTCAAAAGGGTTATGCTCAGTGGCATAGGCTGTAAATATTTGAAGGTTTTACAACCTTTGAATTTTAATTGAGATTCTGGGGTTAGAGCCCTCAGAATGAGCTCAAAATTGGAGGGTAGCCTTTAGAGACATGTCTCATCACTTTGCAAGTGATAGACCCTGAATCAGAGGCCAGTTGACTGGGTTTTGAAATGTTTGAAAAATCTCTGAAAAGGGTGTTTAGGACAGGGCCTTAAGGGTTTGAATTTGAGTTTAAACTCTGGGTTTGGATTTGATTTGAAGTTTGAATTAATTTGGATTTGAATTGGATGGAGTTTGAGATTCAAATTGGTCATAGGTAGGAATCAAATTGAAATTGGAGTGGATTAAGTATAGGAATTGATTTAAAATTGAGGTTGATCAAAGGTGGAGGTTGATTTGAAGTTGGAGTGATCCTAAGATCTAGGATTTAAAGGGATCCTAGGCTCTAGAATAGGCTCTAAAGTCTTGTTCTATGAAAGATCCTAAAGTCTAGAGTGGATCCTAGGGTCTAGGATTAAATCTGGATTCTGGATGGGTCTTAGTGACCTCATACAAAAATGAGGTCAACAGAGTAGTCCGAGTGACCTCATACAAAAATGAGGTCAACAGGTGGTTCTAGAGGATTTCACTCCCATATTATTATTCTTCTTATTTTTTCTTGGACTAACTAAAGTAAAGTCATTAAACTCATCCCCCACTCTTATGTTATCTTCATTTTGTTTTTCCTTACCCTTATTATTACCATTAATTTGAGAACAAGTATGGTAAGTCTTACACGCTTTTTCCTAATTTATAGAAAGGTTGATAACACAATCCTCATTTTCCCCTTGATCCAATTCTCCTTCTTCCAATGTTTGCTTCTCCATATCCCACTCTTGAGTAAAGAGGTAAAAAATATCATGAAGAGAAACCACATTAGTGTTAAGGATAGAAACATGAGTAGAAGAAAGATTATCATTAGGAACAGTAGTTTTCAAGCAAGATAGAGTATTAATATGCTCCACCACCATAAAATCAATTTGTTCCTCAACGTTGACTGACCCTAGTTGCTTAACCACATAATCAGGTGATTCTTCATTCAGTACTAGCTCAGAGGAAAGCTTTTGTAGAGCCATGAGAAATCCATTTCCATCATTACTAACCATAGGAGGATCAACGGGGTCATAGACCACATTTCTACCTAAGGGGACATCAGGCTCCCAACAAACCTCCTCAACACATCCCAACTTTTATGCATCAAAGTTTTTCCATTCCAAATCTTTAGGACTCTTATACAAATGAGGATGCAAATTAAAACATTCAATATTACTATGTCCATGCATTTTACAATAAGTATGAAAGATAGGTAAATTTTCAATTTCAACTTTTTGTTGAAATTCGTTAAGCTTAGGTCCTATCCATAATTCCTTAGGATGTTTCTTTTTTTTTTTTTTTTTGAGAATTGCAAATTGCATTGAAAGAAAGCAAAAACTATTTCAAACTATCCAACAAGTCAACTATCATATTCCTTCTCCAAAAGACTATACAAAGAAGAAGGAATATAAAAAATAGAAGTAAAATCAATGCAAAAGCTATTATCTAAAGCTAAAGTAGCACACAAGTCAGCTACTTTATTACAGTCTCTAGAGTTATAATGAAAAATTACCTTATTGATGTCATTTAAAAATGATAAATTCTTAGAAACCAAGATATTAGCCGGATATGTTGATTTCATCATAGAATCTTGAAGGAATTTGATCACGTTGTTGTTGTCACCTTAATTTATTATACCTTTACTTTCAAACATCCAATCTTTTAAGAATTCTTTCAAGGTAGAAATAACATCCAACTCATGTTGATTTATATCCCAATGCATCTTCTTTTTACCAAAATCAAGAAGTAGTATACCTTTAAAATCTTTGACTATACCTCCAATGCTCGCTATATTAGAGTCCAATAAAGAAGCATCCACATTGATCTTTATCCAATCTAGAGGTGGGGGGTGCCAATATGAACCGAATTTCAATTGGATAGAAGCACCCCAGTCAACTAGCATCAGATATCTAGTCATGGCAGTGGAGAGATGGTTTGTAGCAATAACCGATGTAGGTAAATTAGGATTACCATGTTTACTGTCATTCTGGCATTTCCATGAAAAAGAAAGGCTGTATAATAGATCTTTACAGTATTCAAGTAATCTTTGGAAAGCGTTCTAAGCTAGGTTAAACAATTAGCCAAAGATTTGAAGATAGGAATATTAAATCCCCAAAGTCTCAATTTACAAATGATATCAATAAGATATTTGCAATGAACAACAATTTGCGAACAATCTTCAACTTCATGGCAACCTCTAGCACAAAGATCACTATGCCAAAGTTTTCTATATTTTAAAAAATCATTAGTAGGTAAGGCGCACCTTCTCATTCTCCACCAAAATAATTCAACTTTTGGTTTGAGTTTTAATTTCTTTAACCAAATGGAGAAACCACTATTATCATCCTCATTGTCGTATTTGGTTGATTCTTCATATGCCAATGCAGAAATTGATTTCCCAGAGAATTGGAAAATATGTTCCATCTGATTAATGTGTCAATCGTGAATAGCATAATGTTGCAGAATTAGATTTATAAGGTCCTGATTGAAAAACTAAGACAGTTCAGGTAAGTTCCATTGACCTTTCTAAAGGAGAAACTGCTGTAGCATCACCCCGTCTTAGCTAGCACAATTAGCTAACATGGGCCATTTATTGAAACTCCTTTCCAATTGCCAAATATCATTCATAACATTGATACTTTCTTCATTTATAACTTGCCATTTGGCAATTGGTTTTAAGTAAGAAGCCCCATCTAATAAGA
The DNA here is from genome assembly GCA_016618105.1 of Dendrobium huoshanense. NCBI lineage: Eukaryota > Viridiplantae > Streptophyta > Magnoliopsida > Asparagales > Orchidaceae > Dendrobium > Dendrobium huoshanense. Next base: position 44,047,355 of record CM028351.1, read on the forward strand.
TAAACCAAGCAGACGAATGACCTCTTTTGAACTCTCCATTCCAAATGTTTGTACCATATTTAGTAGCGATGCATCTATGTAGTAGTGATGAAGGATTTTGAGAAAACCTCCAAGACAATCTAGCTCTTAGAGGACTAATTTTTTTTACTGCATAAAATAAACCCAATTCGCCTAGATTTTTAGGTTTACATAAATCTTCCCATGCAACATAATGAAGGTCACGTCTACTATAATCTTTATGCCAGATAAAATATCTACAAAGCCTATCCAATTTATATAAAACACTTTTGGGAATCAAAGAGTGAGTTGATAATAAAAATTGGCAAAGATAGAAAAGAAGACTTTATAAGAACCATCTTGCCAGCCAAAGACAGAAATCTAGCACCCCAAGTATTAAGTCTCTCTAATGCATGATCAATGATGGATTGAAAATGATCCTTCACCATTCTCCTTAAAACAATTTTTATATCCAAGTAATGTAGCTCATTTACAACTTTAAAACCAGATTTCTCCCCAATTTTCTTTCTTAAGTTTGGTCTCATAGATTTTCCAAAAAGAATATGAGATTTAGAATTTTTGATATTTTGTCTTGTCCATCCACAATACTCCATGACTAAATTCTTCATAGCTTGAACCATACAAGAAGATGCTCTCGCAAATAAGAGCACATCAATGGCATAAAGGAGATGAGTAATTTTAGGTGCTCTTGGAGAAGTTTGAATGCCCAATAGTTGTCCTCTTTGATTAATAGCATTTGATAAAAGATGAGAACACATGATGAAAAGATACGGTGACATAGGACAAACTTGTTGAAATCCACTTTTTGCTTCAATCCATCTAGAACTCTTACCATTTAATAGGATAGAAAAATGCACGTTAATCACACACTCCTTGATAAGATTGGAAATCTTAGTTGGAAAACAAAATCATTTTAAAACAAAATCCAAGGTTTCCTAGCTCATACTACCAATAGATAAAGATTAATAGCACTTTTAACCTATTAGTCTCTTTAAACCTATTCCCAATTATTGAAGCTGCCAAGGTTACCCAATTGCTCTCCAAGTTGCATCTTCCATAATTTTCCAATAAAATTTGAAAAAGGAAGAGGTACACCCATCCAAATCGGGAGATCTACTTGAGCCTTGTTGGAAAACTGCAGAAGCAAACTCCTCTTAAGTGAACTCATCATTTAACAAATCCCTATCATTGTCATCCACCATCTGATCCAATTTAACCAAAGGCACATTCAACCCCACACACTTCCTGGATCTCTATTTATTTTCAAAAAAACTTCAAAAAAATTGATTCAATTTGCTCTATGTCTTCCACAACCAAGTTGCTTCCATCTTTAATTTATCTAATCAACTTACCTTTCCTTCTAGCCAAAGCATAGTCATGAAAGAATTTTAAGTTGGTGTCACCCTCTTCATTCCATATAGCCTTCGCTCTTTGATTCCACCAAGTAGATAATATGAACAAAGTAACATTGAGCTCATTACCTTTAGCACAAAGTAAATCCAACTTATCTGGACTTAGACCTCCTTCTAATTCTTCTTCCAGTTGTAATTTAAGAATATATTGCTTTAATTATTCCTTAAGCAAGCTCAGATTTTTGCTCTTATTTTTGTTCCAAAAATAAAGAGACTCCAAAGTTCTCTGAATTTTCTTATTTAAAACATCTGTTACACTGCCAATATCCTTGTTCTCCCAAGCTTTAGTAACAATCTACCAAGTTGCTAGATAAAACTTCCATGTGTCTTGAAATTTGAAAACTTTAGAATGAAACTGAGACACTTCATCAAATTTAGAAGCAATAGAGAAAATGTCAGATGCCACCCTTTCTAGATGTTTGATTGAAGCTGAAGGAACTAATTGTAGAGTTGTAGAATTCAGTAAGCATCTGTCCAGTCTTTCCCAAATCCTTGCATTTCCTTGTTTATTGTTACACCAAGTGAACCTTGGACCAATAACACCTTAATCTTGAAGATCATGATTATCCATAAAAAATTCATCTCCTTTGGTCCCTTAAACATACAAAACCTTTTACCACCTCTCTTATTATCCAAAGAAAGAAGACAATTGAAGTCTCCTCCCATAATAGTTGGAATATTACCCAACACATTCTTTCCAAGTCTTTCCCAAAGTTCCCTTCTAACTTTAAAATCCTTATTGGCATACACCATGGCCATATGCCAACATCCCTTACTAGTTGTTTCAAGAACCCCAAAAACAAATTTAGAAGAGTTTTCCACCATAGTAAAGGAAACTAGATTTCTATTCCAAAGAACCATAATACCTCCAGAAGTACCATCAGCTAGATGATGAAAAAAATCCCAATCACAACCAATAATACTATTAATATCTCCTCTACCAATATTTGTGACCTTGGTTTCAACTAACCCAATAAAAAAAACTGCATTGTCTTTCACAACATCCCTTAGGCGTAAAGAGAGGTTTCCTTCTTTTTTGCCCCTCTAAAATTCCTAAAAACAAAGGAAGACATTAATTACATAAAGTGGAAGAGTCCCCGCATTTCTTCTTCACCATACCTTCAACTTTCCCTTTCCTAGAAACAGGTTCAATAGGACCCAAAAACTTTAGCTGTAATTTGGATTTTTGTTTAAAAGAATTCAATAAATCTTTATCATTACTCCTTTGAACTATCTTTTCAATATTTCCTTGATCTTTGATTCCAAAAATACCAGTTCCTTTAATATTCATGTCTGCTAAAGCCAAATCAGTAGCTTCAGGATCCAAAACATGATTTATAATGCCAAATGAGTTTTCAAGAGAATCAATAAAAATAAGAGATTCTTCTTTGTTAGGTGAATCAGTAAAAGGATAATTAAAATCCTTTGTCACTTCTGGGCTAGAATCAAGGATTACATCATTCACTTTGTTGATACCTTCAGCTAATACTCCAAACATGTGGGATATACAGACATCAGGTGCAATATTTTCACTAACAATTTCCTGATGGTTGCAGTTAGGTGCAATATATACAATCCGTGCCTTATTTGCTTGAATATTGTTCACAGATTGGACATTATTTTTATACATGTAAACATTTGTGTTGTTCTGTTTATCAAGATTTGTGTTGATTCTTGGTATGATCTTTCTAACTACCCAACTAGTTCCAATTCCTATTTGTTTTGTTTTTAAAATTGACATGAATCCAGGACCATATTCCTCATTTTGATGCTGATACATTACTTTATTTTGAATAGCTTCATTCAATTCATTATAATTTCTTTTAGTCTTTCCATATTCTAATCGGAGAACCAGGCATTCATATTTTAAATGACCAATTTTGGCACAATGGAAGCAAAAAGAGGACAATTTTTCATATTCAACTTTTTGGAAGAATCTTCCACCCAAGCCATCTACCCAAATTCCCAAAGGAAATTTGGTTTCTAAGTTGATATGGACACAAAAATGAGCAAATTCTTTTTTTCCCCATTTAAAAGAGTTGCCATATGAGTACGTAGGTGTTCCAATTCTTGAAGCAATTATAACAATATTTACTTCGTCCTAGCAATACAATGGCAAAAGTGGAAGTCAGATCCAAACAGGTGCAGTTAAACCTTTAAGAGATAAAGGTTAGAAGAAAGGAGACCATTTGTCCATACCTATGAAATGACCATCAACTTACCATGGGCTTCCATTGAGAAACTCTTCCATTGCATCAGATGTCTTATAAGAACATAGAATTTAATTCAAACCCAAGGTTGTCAAATGGAAGTTACCAAACTTGCTCTATTGCATCCAGAGCTCCATTCTATATATCGAAAAAAGGAATGTTCTTTCCAAGAACTTTCTGAACAACATAGTTAGTAAGGATTTGATAATTTATTAACTCTAATTCAGAGTCTAATTTCATAACAACCCCATCTGATGACATTTCTGTTGAATTAACATCAAAATTTATTGTGATATGATGAGGTTTCTTGCAGGCATTGATAAATGATTCTATCTGATTGCTAATTTCAATAGATGATTGATCCACAACTTTATCATTCAATGAAATAGGGTTTACAGAGTCAACAATTGTAACTTCAGGATTATATAAGGTAGCAGATAGATTGCGATTTAGAGATCCTTCATTATTTCCAACAAATTTGCTGACTTTATAAGTCAAGTTCAAAGATGTAGAGACATCTTGATCCAGGATTTTAAACGAAAAAGCATTTAAATAATTACTTGATTCAAGCACAATAGATACCTTTGGTGGTTCTACTAATTTCTTTCCTTTCCCCTCAACAACATGAAGTTTGATTTTATCGTGCTAAGAAATTGAGCCAAAACCTTCTTTAATGATCAAAGGCTTTTGGATGTTTCTTGAGTCTCCTTTGATAGTTCTTTTATTTTTAATAGCATCAACATTGCCCAAAAATGATGAAATCTTAATGGATGCCGGAGAAGACCCATCGGAATGAAGAGGCAGGTAATCAGAAAGTGGAAGATTATCCAGAGGTGGATGGTGATCCGACAGTGGACGGTTGTCTAACGCCTTCATGAATAAAGAATGTGAATTACCCGCAAAAAAAAAGTTCAAAAAAAGAACTTTCTCTCACAAAAAAAATGTAGAGCTCCCCTCACTAGAAAATAGAACTTTCACTTCAGTCAATAATATCTTCATAATATGAGCTACAGATAGAGCTGAAACTGATGTAGTGGTTTGGTCTTTCTGTAAGGGCCTACCAAAAATAGAAGCTTAATAAAATAAAATCTATGTATTAAAGTGATGTAACCTTAAATTAGGATAAGAAATCCACACGGCAGCAATGGGAGATTCTCCTTTAACATTGAAATCTGACATCCATTTAAGCAAACACATTTGACTACCCTGTACATAATAAGCTCTTTTTAAAAAATATGGCTATAATCTAGTTCATTTGAAAGCTGAATCGCTATAGGCCCTTGGTCCATTAAACAAATAATAAATGACCATGAGATTTTAAGGTTTAATAAAAACTTACGAATTACTTCCAGATTAGGATGCCTCAGGAAAAACTTGCCTATAAGAGTAAAGGAATAAGGGGTGGAAAGATAAGAAATGATGTTATCATTAAACATTAAAGTAGGTAAACATTTAAAAAAATTATGGACAAAATCCAGCTCAGCATTAGAGAAGAGGAACCACCAAAAAACACATCCTTAAATGAGTGAGATCTACCATCAACCTTCAATAAAGGGATGGATGATGATGGAGTCTTTATTGCCCAGAACTTATAGAAAAATGAAAAAAAGTCTAGGGAAAAACATGAAAACAAAAGAATAATCAAAAGATGGAATGCAATAAGAGGAAAAAATTAGCTGAAGATTGTTCCAGCAAGAACTCATGAAAATTGCCTCCGAATCACCAGAGCAGAGAGATGTTGCATTGAAACAGGTTTTGAAATGAGTGAATAAAAATTTGAGCTGAATGAAAAGCTATTCAAACTAGTGTAACCTAGACTAGGGTTTGAGTTTCTAGGAGATCTAACTATTAGATTTTGGATTTTTTGAATGCTCTGAGCTTGGACTATATCCTCACTTATTTGTTTAAAAGAAAAGGTGGTCAAATAAGCTCCCGATTATAGAATCTTTGGGTTGGACAGACTTTAGCTTAAGCTTGCTGGAAAGCTCATTGCAAGTGTCTTCTAGTGGCAAAATATGACTTGAGAAGTATGGGGGAGATTATTGAAGGCTTGAATGAGCATGATAGCTTGGTTGGAGGAGCTTGGATTGGAGAGACGGAGTTAGGGTGACAATGATCTCCCTTTTGGTCTCTTAGGTCCAATTCAAATGCTTAGAGATGTTTGGATGGCTAAAATTATTTGTCCTTATTCCCTGATGCCTGCCACATATCCCAAAGTAGTTAGAGTAGCAGGGAATTAGAGGACCACAAGATTAATGACTTGGAAAGCTTGTCTAGTCCTTTAGTGACCATGTGGGAAGGCTTAACAAGTTTAGAGTGTTTAGAGTTAATCCAGGGTTTAAACCTAGCTTAAAAATATTCTAGAAAGTGATTAAAATTTTTGAATGATTTAGAATGAATGGGGTTAGCTTAAGCATAGATACTTGACCATTTCAAGTGGTTTTAATGAATTATTGACTAGTTTCACTAGACAGCAGTCACATTGACTGCCAAGGTGGCATGGGATATAGTAAATGACTCTTTGAATGTAATATTGGTGTCTTGATTGAAGATGCATGGATATTTGACTAAGAGTAGGATAATTTGACCAAAACCCATATGTTAACTTGCTTAAACTTGACTTGGGTTTGATGGATAATTAATTAAGTCATGTTTTGGTCATGAATTTGAATTGATTTAAATGATATATAGCTTGATGGATGTTTGATTTGATGTATGGATAAATTTGACTAAGATATGTAAGTTTGACCAAGTACAAGGTGTTGACTTGGTTAAACCAACATTAATATGACTCAAGCTAGTTTTAAAAGAATTTAAGATATACAATTGAATGGATTTTAATGGTTTAAGAGCTTGTTGAATGAGATTTGAATAAATATAATGAATGGACCTTATGTCGATTAGATTTGACTAAATATGAGCCTTATTGACAATGTCAACTAATGATTGTGTTAAGGTGTCCAATGAGCCCTAAGTCATTAGGGAAGTGTTTTAAGGGGTTTGAATGGATTTGAAATTTATTTGAAGATTAAAAGGGTTTTGATATGTTAAATGGATTGGAATAACCCATTTAAATACTTAAGTGGTGATTTGATCAAAACTCCTAATTATGCTCTTAATGGGTCAGTGGGTTAACTAGGTTGACCTAGGAGTTGGATTGGGGTTCAATAGATTTGAAATATTTTTTGAAAATTGGTAGAAGTTGTTCCATGCAATGTGGAGGTCATTTGGGTTGAAATATATTCAAATCTTTAAGGGGTATTTTAGTCATTTTGACCCCTGGTCAACTGGGGGTCAAAATGGGTCCACCAATATACAATTTAATCATCAACTGGGGGTCAAAATGGGTCCACCAATATACAATTTAGTCAGGATCAAGGTTATGGAAGTGATTGGAGGCTTTAGAGAAAGCTCCAAGGTTAGGATCTATTGGGTGGCAAGTCTAGTGGCATATGTCATAAATATTTGAAGATTTTATAATCTTTGGATTTCAATCTAGTTTCTTGGGTTAGATATTTAAGAATATTCTTAAATTTGGAGGTGCCTTTAAAAACATGTCATATCAATAAGCACTTGATACACTTTGAATAATAGGTAATTTGAGTGGGGTTTGGAAGGTTTAAAAAAATCCTTGAAAAATGTTGTCAGAACTCTGCCTCTGAACCTTCAATTTTGATTTGAATTTTTGGGTTTGAGTTGGATTCTAGATTTGATTGATTAAGTTTGAGGTTAAATTAATCTGGGTTAAAGATTATTCCAAGTGACCTCAAATAAAAATAAGGTCAACACTCTTATTCTGAAGAGATAGTCCAAGTAAATATGCACAATGATAAATTATTACCACCATTAATATCTACAACTAGAAAATGAAAGTAAGTGGTTGATAATCCAAAACCCTCAACACCAGTTTAAGTAGATTTAAATGTAGCTAATCATATTATTCCTAAAATGTATTATAATGTGTTAGCTCATCTTGAAAAATTTCTTGCCAAATTGAGTATCTATGATACTTAATTTACTCAATCCAGAGATTTGTATAGCCCAATTAGCATAATCATAATCTTAAGAAATACTAAGTTGCAAAGAATACCCAAAGGTAACATATTTGTATAATGATTTACAATTGGGAATTCTAGATTATAATTGTCTATATATCTGTGAACGTAGAAAATTTTAAATTGTTTCAAGTTCTTATTAATTTAGGTGCATCGATCAACATTATGACTACTAGAACAGTAGCATACCTAAGGGTGGATACTCATAAACTTAATTATGATAAAATGTTTTTGTGAGGGTTTAACAAAAAAAATAAAAATGGATTTGGGTTCAATTACCTTGCTTTTGGTAGTACAAAACTTGAAAATTTTATCCAAATTTATATAATAGATTCCAAAACATCTTTAAATGCTATTTTGAGTAGAGCTTGGCTACATGAATATAGAAAGGTGCCTTCTACCATTGTATCAAATACTCACAAGAGGGAGTAGAGCATTGTATTAAGGGTGATTTGCAACAATTTTTAATTCATAAAATCAATATATATAAAGATACTCAAAACTATCATCCTAAAAAGAAGATTGTCTTGTCTAAAATTCTCAAACTAGCTAAAGAAGAAGTAAAAGAAAGGAATGAAAAAGGAAAATGAAAAGAGAAAAGTGAGAAGTAAATCATTTTGATCTCGAACATGATCCTTTTTTGGTCACCTGCTCCTCCCATATAAAGAGGCAGTAAAATGGCTCAACAATCTAGATGAAGAGGTCAAGGATGAAAAAATCGAGTAACAAAAGAAAATGAAAAGCAAAGTGTGAGATTTCTATAGAAAGCCACATGCCATAGACTATATGAATAATACAAAGTAATCGTAGTTTGAAATTTCTATAGAAGCTAAGAGCTATAAGGAAATGGTGCATTAAGGAAGCTTATTAAGATCTATCTACTATGGAGAGATTAAAGAAGTATGTGAAAAATATTACCCTTACTCCATCATACCAAAGTGATGTAAACAAAAAATTGAGGTGAAAGCCTCTCTTCCCTTAAACTCAGACACCAAAGTCAACATCTTTCTACCTTATACTAGTAAAACCACTGAAACTGGTACTCCCTTTAATGATCCATTAAATAGTAGAATTACCTTTTTACTAGTTATCTGATTGTGTAAGTAAGTTCTCTAAGTAAGGTTTAGTACTATCAAGTTTAACTAGAGGTAGAGCTTAGCAATTTGAATATCTGTGGAATACAAAAAAATATAAAAAATATATCATGAATAGACATTATCTTCACTAATATATGTTCTTTTGATGATGATGAATATTGCTTAGTCATATCAAATAATCTAGAGTCTAATAATCTCTTTTATATGAATGTTAAATTTTTTAATGAACTCTATTTAAAAACTTTAGATGATATGAATTACTTTGAAGTTAGGGATTTTCACAACTTAAAGAGGAGATTAAATCTAAAATTGACAATTTTAAAAGTGAAAAAGTTTATGAATAGTAGAAAACACTCATCCATTTTTTATATTCTCCTTATTGAATGAGAATGAGGAAAAAATAATAATGAAGTTATTGGCATAATTCAAAGACTATTTCTATTGGAGTTATATGGAGATTCTAGGAATATATCTAGACATAGTAGTTTATAATCTAGAAATTTAGCATGGAATGGCTCTAGTTAAATAAGCACCTCAATAAATGTGACACATTATTGTATAATAAGTTATATTTGATGTTAAAAAGCTAATTAATGCAAGATTTATCAAGTAGGACAAAAAACCAATATGGTTAGCTTGCATTATTTTAGGAAAGAAGAAGAACAGTCAAATTAATGTCTATATTGATTTTAAAGATATGAAATAAGTTTGTCCTAAAGACAAATTTCCACTAAATATACATAAACTTATAGGTTGTATTGCTTATTTTCATGTAACATTTTCCTTTAGAATGGAGGTATGGATACAACCAAATTAAAATTTCTCCTGAGGATAAAAAGCATACAACTTTTAGAACACCCATAGGAGCCTACTGTTATAAAGTTATGACATTCAGATTAAAGAATGTTGGGGAAACCTACCAGTTAGTAATGATGATGATTTTTGATGAACTAATCCATCATAAAGTGGAGTCTTATGTTGTTGATTTAGTTATTATAAGTTTTAAAAGAGATGATCATTTATAAAATTTAAGAATCATTTTCCAAAGGTTAGGTCAGCATAACTTAAGATGAATAAGTTGAAGTGTGCTTTTGGTGTCACTTCAAAAACATTTTTAGGTTTTATTGTCCGACATTGATGAATTGAGATAGATCAAAATAAAATTAAAGCTATAATAAAAATGCCACCACCAAAAATTCTTACTCAGTTAAGATCTTCCAAGGTCGACTAGCATACCTTAGAAGATTTATTTTAAATCTTTCAAGCAGATGTCATTAATTAGTAGCTTCATGTAAGAAAAATGCATTTTATAAGTGGGATGAAAAATGTCAAAGTTTATTTGATAGTATGAAATAGTATTTGACAAATTTTCTAGTGTTAGATGCTCCCATTTTAGGAAAGCAGTTAATTTTATGTGCCACAGCTTTAAGTGAACCTCTTGGCACCTTGTTTGCTCAAGTTAATGACAAAGGGAAATAGAACGTACTTTAATATTTTACTATATATTTATTTCCAAAAAAGTATATATCTTATGCTAGGTAAACACTCTTAGGTTTAATCTTTGTTTCTTAGAAGTTAAGGTATTATATGCTCTCTCATAAAGTGAATTTAATATCTAAAGTAAATCTATTACAATATCTGATTACTCATCCAATAATTTTATCACAATTTGATATTATTTATATTTCTCTATGAGTAGTAAAAGGGCAAGCTGTGTAAGATTTTCTAGTAGCTTATCCAACACAAGATGTTTGCCCAATCAACTATGAACTACTAGATGAATAAATTATGAACATAAAGTTAACTTAAAAGTCCTCATGGGAATTCTATTTTGATAGTGCTACTTGCAGTCTGAAAGAAACATCTTATCATATAACCACGGAAAAAGTTTAATTAGTTTAGTATTTTGTTACCCCACAAAAGGGTATAATGTATTACTCTTTCTATCAGTCAGAACTATGTTTGAACATTGAAGCTGAGTATGAAGCACTAATAAATGGGTTATAACTAATAATCTTGAATGAAAATTAAGATATCAAAATTTTTTTATCCTAAGGAAAATGGATTAGCTGAGGCCTTAAATAAAACTTTTGTTCAAATTATAAAGAAAACACTAGATGTTAACAAACATCAAAGCTATAAAATGTAAGTATATGCTTTGTGGGAATACCAAACCATATATAGAAATCCTAATTAGTCGACACCATCTTTTTTATATTTTGAGTAAAAGTTTTTCTTCCTTTGAAGGTACACCAGCCTTCATTTTGTTTAGCTATCAAATATAAGATCACTGGATAATAGAATGCAAAACTTACAGTAGAAGAAATTGAAGGTTTACAAGAAAAAACGTCTGTGATCTCAATAGAACCTCGAGTTATATAAGGTCAAGATGATTCATGTTCACGACAAGTTGGTTATCTAAGAACTTTTTGAGTGAGGAATTTTGTTTGATTTTTATAAAGACCTATTTTAACTCATCGAAAGATAGGAAGTTAGTTTGAACTAACTTGAGAATGTCCTTTTATGATAGATAAATAATATCAAGGGGGATCTTATAAGTTATTTGATTGTAAAGGAAACCATCTAATGTTACTTATAAAGGAACGATATCTCAAGCGCTATTGTGGCAGTTAATTTGAAAGGAGGAAATTTATAACAAATATTTTTTTCTATTACTTTCGTATATTATATGAAAGAATGAAAATTTATAAAAAAAAAAAAACTAGGTCCAAAGGGTAAGGTTGGATATGAAGTTTATAATAAAGTTTATAAGTTTTAAATTCCATAAACATTATTAAACAACTTTCTTAAAGAAATGATACATACCCCTTATTGTATCCTTTCACTTTTTTGATTATGATAAGTTGACAATTTAAATATTCTTATATGAAAATTACCACTCTTTTGAATTCTATTTCCCTTAAAATTAGTTATTAAGTATAACCTCATTTTCATGTCTTCCTATATACTCCTTTGAGACTATTAGTAGTTGTGTAAGCCCTTCATGGCACCATCCTAGAATCATTGAACCTAGTTGTAGTGGAGTAAGTTGCTTATGGAACCATCCTAGTATCACTGAACCTGCTGGTGCTTGAGCAAGCCCCAGTGGCACCATCCTGGCATCATTGAATTTGTTAGTGGTGGAGTAAGCACTTTATAACACCGTCTAACATCATTAAAGCTACTAGTGGTGGATTAAGCCTCTCTTTATACCATCATAGTATCATTGAAACCACTAGTGGTGGAGCAAACTCCTGGTGGGACCATGCTGGCATCATTGATCCTGTTAATGGTGGAATAAGCCCTTGATAGAACCATCATAGAATCATTGAACCTATTAGTGATGGAGCAAGCCCCTCATTTCACTAAACTAATATCGTTGAAAATGCTAGTGGTGAAATAAGCCACTCATGGGACTATCCTAGGATCATTAAACCTACTAATGGTGGAGCAAGCCCTATATGGAACCATTCTAACATCATTGAACCTACTATTGGTGGAGAAAGCAATTTGTGGTGCTATCCTGGCATCATTAGACCTACTAGTGGTAAATAAATCCCCTTATGGCACCATCCTTATATCATCAAACTCGATGGTGGTGGAACAAACCATACGTGGCACAATCCTAACATCATTGAAACTCTTAATGGTGAAATTAGCAGCTCTTAGAACCATACTAGCATCATTGAATTTACTAGTGGCTGAGTAAGCTGCTAATGGAATAATTTTAATATCATTGGACCTGCTAGTTGTAGGGAAAGCACCTCATGGAACCATTCTAGTGTCATTAAACTTTATAATGGTGGAGCAAACCCTTTATGGAACGTGAAAGTTTGTGAGGGGTGTTAAAAAACTAGCTCGAGGCTAACTAAGAGCAAGGTTAATTGGTAATTTTAAAAAATTCTTATATGAAAAGAAAAAATCTTTTTAATCTTTTTTAAATATTTTAATACAAAAAAGTAATCCTTAATGTGAAAGAAAAATAATTTTTGCTATAATAGTACAATCATAATTTTTAATAACTAAATAAATCATAAATAGTGTGAAAATAAAATGTGATAAAAATAATAAGAAAGAATGCACCCAATTTTACAGTGGTTCGATCAAATTTGACCTACGTCCACTCCTTGGAGACTCTCTCTCCAAGTTTTGGATTAAATTGAAGAGACTCTCCTTTTGTTGACATAGTAAGGCATAGAAGCCCTTACAATATCTTTTAACCAAAACTCTGAGACAAAGAACCTTGAATACTTTGACTCCATTGTAGAGTAGGCAGAGAACCTAGAATTCCTTTTCACCTACCTTGTGAAGGTATAGAATTTAGAAATCATTTTACTCCCTCCTGGAGTAGGCAGAGAACTTGGATCTAATATTGAAAAAGATCTCCATAGAGCCAAAATGGGACTAGAGGTGTAAATCGAGGAAGATGACAAATACCTTGCTTGGAGTAACCTTTGTGATTCCCTCACAATTCCCCTTCACATGGATCTCTCTCCTTCTTGGGCTCTCTTTCTTCCCTCTCTAAGCTCTCTCTTAGATAAACTCCATAGCAAAATATTATCTCAAGAGATAATTAGAGAGCTTAAATAGAGAGCCTGCAAAAGAAGCCCTAATTTTAAATTTTATGCAATTGATCATCTAGGATGATCGTCCCGAACAATTAATACAAAACATCCCTTTTAGCTAGGATGAACAACACTACTCTATATGATTAGTTCAAGAGAAATAGGCTGATCATCCCAGATGATTTAAATATCATCATTGATGATTAGTATAAAACTTTTAAACTTCATCTAGTATGATGCCTAGTGATGCCTTATTATCCAATGAACTTTATTGTTGTCTAGTATGATAGGGGTATATCATCCTAGCCTATAATTTAAAAAGTGATGGTATTCATTTGGTATGATAGGTGGGAATCCCTTATTGTACCAAGGATGTTCTCTATCATCCAGGATGATCATCATTGATCATCCTATACATTCATATCAAATTATGTTTTATCATAATTATTCTCCTAATCATAATTTTAATTTAGGAATGAATGTCCAGAATCATCCAGGATGATCTATATTGTCCTGTATGATTAGCGCAAAATTTGAAAATTAAAATATTTTCTAAATTATGATTGGTGGTTTTTTTTCATGATCTGAACTAATCATCTTGGATGATAGGTATCATCTTGGATGATAGGTATCATCCAGTATAATTATTTTGATCACTATTAAAACTAGGATGCCTTAATTAGGGTTTCTATTTTTAACTGATCAACAAGTAAGATTTGAAATCATTCTATATAATTAGGTAAAAAAAATATAGAATTTGCTAACTCACCAAATTTCTCCCTTTGAGTGTGTGTATGCAAGGTTACTTAGCTTGGGTGCTCTAGATATATGACTTGACTCAAGAAAAGTAAAAGATACATTAAAATTGAAGTTATAGACAAACTCAAACCTAGTCTACTTGATCTTGAGCGAATTTGCATTGCAAGTGATCTAGAGGACCTGAAAGGTTAGAAAGAAGGACAAACAAAAAATATGCACAATAATAATTGTGGTAAAGAAAATAATAATGTTTGTTATCATCAAAATTATAGTACTTGGATCCAAATTTGCAACAACACCATCCTAACCTCATTAAACCTACTAGTGGTGGAGCAAGTCCTTCTTGATACTACCCTAGTTTAAATGTAAATTCGATCCTTTATGCTTTGGTGTGATTCTCCACACTTAGGCTTCCTTTTTTTATGATTATTCATACTTTGAAAGTTAGGCGCGAGTCCCCACTTTTAGGCCTATTTTCCATTTGATCATCAGTTAGTATTAGAGTAAGCCCCTAATGGAATCATCCTAAAAAATATTAAATCATAATCCTTCCAAGTTTATGTGTAAATCTTGGTGTAGATTTTTCTTTTCTTAGAAGTTATCTCTAGTTTGTTGAAATGGGTTTAATTCCCTTGTGTTGTCATCCCTATACTTGGACTAGAAAGAAATATTTAAATTTTAAAATAATTTATCAGATATTAATCAAAGTAAATTAATTTAAAAGTTAATAATAAAATATTTAGTCTTTATAACTTGTATACCCTTATGCTTGATTTCTTTTATGATGGAAAATGTGTATTGGATTGAGAAGCTTTAAGGATCAAGTTAATTAAAATGAAGGAATTGATACTATCCATCTACCCCAATTTTGGAGAATTGGTAGTATTGAAAATATGAGCCTAAGACTTTATTGATCAATAGCTTATGACACTTATAAGTTGTTGAGCGCTATGTTTTATAAATTTTAAAATTAAGAATTGTAACAATTAAAATCCTCTTAAAAAAGAAAAATATTTAAATCCTTAAATATTTAAATTCAAACCACCCTTAAAGACATTCAATAAAAAAAAAATAAATATAGAAAATTTTAAACTAGAAAAAGATAGGAACTTTCCTAGCCAAAGCCTCTTACACACATTTAGTTTGCCTTTTAGAACTTTCAAGTGAATTCTCTTATGCATAGGCTATATTTTTTTTACCTAAATATTTTGAAATTCAATATACTTGTTGTATATAGAATGAGGCATTCAAATTTCTTTGGTTTGTTTGTATGTAGATAATGGTTAGTCACACCAATTTTCAAACCCATTTGAACTTTATAGACACCAAAGAAAAATAACTAAGCTTTGTGTCTAAAGAACTTAGGAAAATTTTAGAAATTTGTACACACAACCACTAGTGATGAAACATTAAACTAGAGAATGTAAAACATATTATACACTCTAGGAATTAAATATGCCTTGACTTGTCTTTAATTGACCGTAAAATAGTAATAATCAAAATATACCTTTATTTAAAGCTTGATTTTTTGAAAAATTATAATAAATAAAGGAAATTCATAAAAATGTAAAATAACCTTCAATCAACTCTAAATCAATCCTATAATCATTAAAAAATAAAATTTACATCAAAATTTCATTATATTATAATTAATAGCTAATTAACTATTAATTAACTATTAATTAACTATTACTTAAATAAATTCATTAAAAAGAAAAGATAAATTTAATTAATTTTTAACTTTCAGAGATTGATACATTGGTCATTCTTAACTTATGGTATAAATTTCACATAGTTTGGAGTTGATTTGATATCAAAATCAAATAACCCCTCTTCTGTTAATAATTAATTGTTTTAAATAATTCATTAAAGGCTTAATTTCATATATAATTAAATAAAAATAAATATAAATAAATTCTTCATAATAAAATAAAATAAATATAGAGATCAATAATTTGGATTTAAATAAATTTTTTAACAAAATTTTATTATAATTTATTAATAATTAATTAAAATTCATAAAAAAAGAAATTATTAGTTAAAAAATTTCAAATTTTTAATAAATTAAAAAATAGAATAATTCAACAAAATATGAAATAATAATAATTTATTAATAAAATTTTTGATATTTAATATTAATTAAATAATAAAGGCCTTTTAATGCTTAATGCTTGCTTCCTTTTGGAGGGCATTTTAGCATTCATTTTCATAGTGTTTAATACATAATAAATAACCCAATATTCCCTTTATGTGGTCCATAATTCCTTTTAGGACAGCGCACAAATATCTCTTTAAAGGATTTTAACAAATTTTTAAATAATTGATTAAGGTTTCATGTACCAAGCAAGCCTCCTCTTATGGAAGGCATGATTCCATAAAATTTACAGCCCTTAATCCAACCATAACAATAGATCAACCTTATACGACATATTTAATTCCACTTAGAGGGCTTGTGTATTAATTTTAAAGTTCCCTTCCCATTCCCTTAATAAATCATTAATAAATCTTTTTAGGCTTCATGTGATCATCTATCATATATGGTGAATGACTGTATTTCACTTATAAGCCATAGGATTTGTAGTTTAGTATCACTCACACTTTGGGGTTATTATTCTACAATTTTTTTATTATTAAATAATAATTTCTAATCTTTAAAATTTTAAAAGTAAAATCTAAATTAACTTTTTTTAGAAGAAATGCAATTTAGCATTAAAGAAAAAGACCTAGAAACAAACTAATTAAAAAAAGGCAACCTATCACATTCCTCATTCAACAAAGCAACAAAGGATGGTGGAATATTATTCTCACTAAAAACATCCCAAATAAAATTTTAATAACAAGCTAAGTTAGCGCAATAATAAGCAAATGTATTACATTGACGACTAACAAAATGAAATAAAACATTATTAAAATCCTTCAAGATTAATAGGTATTCATCTATCTATCCTCCAACTAGATTATTTGGTATATTATACAGTTTATGGAGAAAATTGATAACATTTCGATTGTCCCCTTCAATCATAATACCATATGCCTCAACCATTCACTCTTGTATTACATCCTTCAATGATTTGAAAGCCAATAACTCCAGCTTTGCACAATCCCAATGAATATAACCTAACCCAAAGGCCAACAAGAATCACCCTTTACTATCTCTAACAACTCCACCAACACCAGCTCTATTCAATTTACATAGGGAAGCATCAATGTTGATCTTTAACCACTTGGGAGGAGGAGGGTGTCAATAATTAAAACACAATCTGGAAGATTGATTAACACCCTAGTGACCCAAGATGATTTTACCTTTACGTAAAATAGCCACAAAACTGATGACTCTAGTTACAATAGCAATATCTTCCACACCACCATGTTTCACTTTGTTTCTACTATTCTAGGAAAATAACAACAAAGTTAAGTACAACTTAGCAATGTATGGATTCCTTACTAAAATCATTTCCAAGTTCTTTAGACAATCCTTAAAAGAACAATAAACTGACACCATAAATCCCTATGCTTTCAACAAACTTATTACCTGAATAAGTTTCAGATAGGTAGCTATATAGTGATCAATGTTCTCCACTTCAAGGAAACCCCTGGACATAAGTTAGAATTAGTAAGTCTTCTGTGTAAGAGAAAGTCAGCTGTAGGAATAACATTCCTACTTAAATGCCATATAAATAACTCTTCCCGAGGATTGAGCTTAATCTTATTCACCCATGAACCATAAAAGTCATCTATATCTTTAGTAATCTACAATTTTATAACCAATGATGAAATAGGATTACCAGACAATTTAAATTTCAACTCCATCCAATATTCATCCATGTTTTGATATATTTAAACTTTGCCAATCAAGTTTTTAAGGTCTTCTCCGAAGAACTTATTTAGTAGAGAGAAATTCCAAGCACCATTGTCAATGAATGAGTTTAGAGTAATATTTTCTTCCCAATTAGCTACGAACATAGTCCATTTCTCTACACTTCTATCAAGAATCCACACATCCTTCTAGATATCAATCAAAAAACCTGAAGAAAATTTCCATATGATAATCCCTGTAAGAGAATTCAAATCATCCAAGATAATCTTCCATGCACCCGAGTAACTTTTCTTCCCCTCACCTATCCACCAATTTTTCCCATATTTAGCCAATAGGTTCCTGTTAAGCATAGAGTCTAGATTTTCTAAATGGCTCCAAGAAAACCTTTCTCATAAAGGTCCCAATTTGGACACCACTGAATAGAGACCCCCTCCACAAAGTTAGTTTTGCATGCAGAAGACATCCTAAGCTACGAAATAAATCCCATGGCTACCATCATGTTTATCCCTGATATAACTCCTGTATATCTTTTCAAAACTCCTTAAAAATACTCAAGGAAATCAATGAGTGTGAAGAATGAAATAAATTAAGAGCAAGAAAATCTATTTTCATAAAGATCATCCTCCACTCAAGAGAGATGAACCTATTCCCCCAAGCATTGAGTCTCTTATAGGATTTATCCAACAAATGTTGAAAATCAGACTTCTTTAATCTTCTTTTAAAGCAAATTTGATACCCAAATATTCCATTTTGTCAACAACCTTTTTGTCCAACAACTTTGAGATTTGTTTCTTCTTTCTTCTATTAATATTTTTACTCATCAACACAGAAGACTTTTAAAGATTTACCACTTGTCCAATCCACTTACCTTAGTCTAAAAGCACTTTCTTCATCTTTTTGATATTCCTCAACTTTGCATCTAAAAAAGTAGAATATCATCTGCATACAAAAGGTTAGAAATTTTATGTGCTTTTGGAGATATACTAATACCAAGATCCATGCCTTTACTAAAAAATGAACTAGAAAGTAATTGAGAACACATAATAAATAGTAAGGGAGAAAGTGGGCACCCCTGCCGAAACCCACACCTTCCCTTAATCCACTTCGAGTTGCTCCCATTAATCATAATAGAGAGCCATGGTTCCATTACACATTCCATCATTAAGTTTGCAAATTTAGAAGGAAAACCCAAGTTATTCAGCATCTATCTTAAAGTACCCCAACACATACTATCATATGCTTGTTCCATATCATTCTTGATTGCCAACAGACCATTACTTACTTTAGAATATCTGTTTTTGTTGTAAACCTCTTGTGCTAAGAGAAGATGATCCAAGATTGATCTTCCTTTCACGAAAGCCACCAGCTCTTCTAAAATTACCTTTTGCACCACCAAAAGTAGCCTATTCAATAGGACTTTAGCTACAATCTTATAAATAGACTTGCAAAGGCTAATTGGATGATACCCAACTGGTGAAATTGGATCCATGACCTTAGAAATCAAGAAAATCAAAGTCTCCTTCCATTCATTACTGAACATACCAGAAGAGAAAAATCTATTGACAGCCTTCGATACATCATCACCAATAATATCCCAATAAGCTTTGAAAAGGGAATAAGTTATTCTATCACATCTCAGAGATTTATTTCCTCCCAATTTTTTTATAACATATAGGATTTCTGAGGTAGAAAATTCAACATTCAACATGTGTCTATCATCATCATCTAATGCTTTCCCTGGACAAGGCAAATTATTTAAACAACATTCCCTTTCCCTCTTTTTCTCATTGAAATATCTAAAAAATACCTCTTCTACATCTTCTGGACTTTCAACTATTCTGCCATCCATCCCCCTAACTTGGTTAATCCAATTACCATTCCTTCTAGCATTCAAAAAAGCATAAAAATATTTGGAGTTTGAATCCCCTTCTTTAATCCACCTAACCTTTATCCTTTTCTTCCACCAAGTATTCTTGTAAGGATGAATAACAAAAGTTTGAATACTAGAGAGAGAAGCTCCTAAAAATTCTAGAGAGATAAAAACTTTCATTTTTCAAAATTTTGTCTCCAACAATTTTTGTTTTCAATCAATGACGATGGAGGGCCGCCGGTCTCCACCCTCCGATACCACTGATGGTTGTCAGACATCATCTAACAATGAACTGAGGGGGATGATGGTGGCAGACTATCGTCAGCAAGGGCAGGCTGTGAAAACAAAAGTTGAAGACCAATGGAAATCATCATCGTCAAGGTCTCCTTTGTTTGCAGGTAATTCGAAGATAAATATGAAAGGTAATGGCTTGTCATTTTTTTAATTCCAAACAGAGAATTCAAATTCCTGTGATGAAACATAAAGGACCATTGGTGATAAAGGATGTATCAGAAATATCGCCTAAGTTGATCAATCATGTGGAAGGCAAAGGTAAGGCTATAGCTAAAATGGTGGATATGGTTACTCCAAATAGTTTGAAATCATCTAGAATTCCTTTTGATAATACTGCATCTACTTCTTGAATGAAATTTTTTTAACCGATTCATGAATTTGAATGCAATCCCTGGACTTAGTCGCAGCATGATAAATGAAAATTCTCGGAATTTGGTTGACAACAATATTCATTTTGTACTAGAAAGAAGGAATGTCTCGGATGGAGATAACCTGTCTGATTGAATGCCTAAAAACTATGTAGGATTGGGTAATGTGAATCCATGGAGTAGCAAACCATATATAAAATATGATTTTAAAGAAGAGGTGATTTTATCTGAAGATGGAATGGCAGTAAGGGTAAATGAAGATCTGGAGGAGATGAACTCAAAGAAACTATCAAACTCATTAGTAATTAAGGTTTTTGGGAAAGATTTACCATCCCATATGGTGGCTTGGGAGTTAAGGAAATAATGGAGTCAATTTGGGCAATTCCACTTTACTACATTAGGTAGAGGATGGTTCTTATTCTCATTCTCCTCAAAAGAGATGGTAGAAGAAGCTCATTCAGGAGGTCCTTGGTTTGTTAATAGACATATAGTAGGTATGGAGAAGTGGACTTTGGACTTTACTACTGCATCTATAAAGGGACTTTCTTCTCCAATTTGGATTAGAATGCCCCACTTACCTTTGTAATGTTGGGATGAGAAGAATGTAGCTTATATTGCTTCGAGAATTGGAAAACCACTTATGTTGGATGGTAATATGTTTCATTGGAGAAGGAGAGAATTGTCTAGAGTATGTGTAAGAATTAGGCTTGATCAACCTCTTCCATTAGGTGTATGGGTGGATATCTTGGATGGAAGGTTCTTCCAAAATGTGGAGTATGAGAAGGTATCCAACTTTTGCTTTGTATGTGGGAAGATTGGACATATGGATAATGAATGTATTCTAAAAGAAAAAAAATCCTAAGGTCATGGAGGTTGCTAACGAAAGTCGTAGAGGAAATGCAGTGGGAAGGAAACAAGAGGTTTTGAAAGAACCTTCTTATGGTCCATGGATTTTGGTCAACAATAAGAGATGGAGAAATTCTAAACAGAGAAACAATGTGAGTAAACCAAACACTGCCATATAAGTTAAAAAATCTGCTGTTCCAATGATAGTTGCACATGAAGCTCAGATTGTTATGGATGATGGCTTTTGTAAAGTCTCTATCCAAGAGATCCTAGGAAGATTATGTGATGAGGCTAATCAACTAGAAGAGGGGGAGTTTAATCTGGAAGTAGATAAAGTTGAAAAGATGGAACAAAACATTGTTCTAATGGAATAGAAAATGCCGTGTAACAAAAGTAATATTAGCTCTGGTCAAGATCACTCTCAGGTTCATTCAAATGACAAAAATGGGAAAGGTTGCTTGCTAACATAAGTAAGTCCTAATGGTTTACTTGTGAACACAAGTATTCCCTATAAAAAAACTGATTTAAAACTTCAGAAAGAATTAAGAACACAGAAAGTGGAACAGTTGGAACAAACGGTTTTTGTCAGCAACTCTACTGAATTGGTAGCAGGAAACAAATTGGATGTGGAAGTTCCTATTGTTTAAGAGAGGAATAACATGTTTTCTATACTTAAAATAGTTAATGAAAATGGAAATGCATATACTACTGAAGAAAATGCCATGGTTGATGGAGAAGAAGGTGAGCTGGAAGTGGATGAAAAAACTGTTAAAAAAGTGGATGTCCGAAAGGATTTGGTGAATAAGTGTGAAAATGACATTTGTTTTAATGACATTCCTAAGTGTAAATTGCTAAAGAACTCAGATCTTTTGGGCCCATTAAAACTAAAGCTCATAGAAGAACGAAAGAAGGAGGTAGTAGGAAGAGAGATGGGGGCTACTCCCCAAAAAGAGCTTAATGGAATCCACAACTTTTTGGAATTGTTGAGGGGAAAAGAAGAAGGAAGCCTCTCTATATATGAAGGAATTTATCAATGATTACAAGGTATTCTTTGTGGGGTTGGTGGAAACTAAAATCAACTCTTTTTTGAAAGAGTTGACTTTGAGAGGATGATGGGTCCTAATTGTGATTTTTTTATTCTTCCTTCTGAAGGATTGTCTTGTGGCATTATGATTTTATGTAGAGCAAATATAGGTTTCTTTTTCAGTATTAAGGACCTCAGTTCAATGTGTGATAGGGGATCTTAATGTCTTTAACAAAGGAATATGGATGATTGCTACTGTTTATGGGAGCAAGGAGGTTCACAAGAGAAGATTGTTATGTGATTGCATTCATGAGCAATCACATAGGAAGATTCTAGCTATTATTGGTGGGGATTTCAACTGAATTTTGTCCCATATGGAAAAAAAGGAGGAAGGAGGTTTGTATTTTCTCAAGGCTCCTTAGAAATGTTCAAATTCATGACTGATAATGACTATCATGATGTTGGAGTGGTTGGTGCAATAATAAAGTGCGAAGTGGAAGAATTCTGGAACGTTTTGATAGGTGTTTGTTGAATTCCTTGGCTCTTCAAAATATCCAAATTGCGGTGGTAAGACATTTAGCCAGAGTGGATTCAAACCACTGCCCTATAGTGCTGAAATTATTTGAAGTATCAATGAGGATGAAAAGGTATATCAAGTTTGAAGAGGTTTGGTTATCCTTTAAAACATCAGCACACATAGTTTCTAAAGGATGGAAGAAGAACTATGTAGGAGATGACATGGAAGTTCTAAACAAAAAGTGCAAATGAACTTTAAGTGATTTGTTTTACTGGAGTAAGAACAAACTGAAAGATTTTTCAAGTGAAAAGGATAGGTTGAAGGCAGAAATATTACTAATTCAAGAAGAAGAAGCTAGTAATGGCTAGATGGATGAAGAAAATTTATGGAAGCTTAGATCTAAAGTAAAAAAGTTGAATATTATTCTCAATTGCTTGAACATTGAGTGGAAGCAAAGAGAAAAAGTGAAGTGAGTAGTTGACGGGGACTTAAACACAAAATTCTTTCATGCCTTCGCCAATGCTAGGAGGAATGCTAATTGGATATCTCAAGTGAAAAATTTTGATGGCATGCCTACCGAAGATCCTAGAGAAGAGGAAGAAGTTTTTTTCAAATTCTTTCAAGATAAATGGAAGGATAGATACTGCAGTTTGGAGAACTGGCTGGAACCTTGAATGGTTTTGGAAGAAGATGATAAGATTTTGTTGAGAAGGGAGCTTTCAGTGGTTGAAGTTAAGGAGGCTAATATGAGGTTAGGGAATAATAAAGCTCTGGGATGTGATGGACTGTCAAATTCCTTTTTTAAAAGCTTTTGGGAGATCATTGGTGAAGACATTTATAATGTAGTAAGACATTTTTTCTCTACAGGAAAGATGAGTAAAGATCGGAAAGATACTTTGGTGGGGCTTATTACAAAGTCTACTAGTCCTTTAACTCCTTCTAACTTTCGGCAAATAAGTTTATGTAATTCATTTTATAAGATTGTGGTCAAAGTTATTTTAAATAGAATGTTATTGGTAATTCCAAGGATCATATCTGAAGAGCAAGTAGCCTTTGTGAAGGGGAGATCTATTTCTGATCATCTTTTATTAGTTCAAGAGATTTTCAGTAAACTAAGGCATTCAAAGGACTTCAATGTGTATTTTGCCATAAAATTGGATATGGAACAAGCATACAATAGTATGTGTTGGTTAACTTCGAAGAAGATGATGATGGAGTTGGGATTCTTGGACAGATTTCTTGGACTGATTATGGAATGTGTTTCCAATCACATATTCTCTATATTGATCAATGGGACAAGATCAAATTGGATTGTGGGAAGATGTGGGTTTCAACATGGATGCCCACTCTCTCCATTTTTGTTTATTATATGCTCCTAGCTTTTAACAAATATTTTTTATAGCAAAGGAAGGGAGTTGGGAATCAGAATTTGCTCTAATGCTCCAAGGATTACACATCTTATGTACGCAGATGATGTGCTGTTGTTTTTAGATGTAAATTTAAAAAATGTTAAGAATATGAGAAACATGGTTAAAAACTACTACATATGGACCAGACAAAAAAATTATCAACAAAAATCATCCTTGATTTTTGGCAAATCAATGTTGAAGAGGCGGAAGAGACAAATATCAAGGTTGCTTGAATTTAAAATGGTGGAAGAATTAGACTACCTGGGAATCAAAATTGCTTTAAGAAGATTAAAAAAGGAAGATTTCCAAATGCTGTTGGATAAAACAATTAAGAAAATATATGAGTGGGGAAATAGATATATGTCATTAACTGGAAGATTATGTTTGGTAAAATCTATTCTTCTAACCTTACCAGTTTTCTTTTGTCACTCTCTTGACCCAATGAGAACTTTAAATGAGTCAGAAAAATTCTGTATTGAATTCATGTGGAATAAAATGGATAGAATCCACGGTTTGCATTATGTGGCATGGGAAATGTTATGTAGAACAAAGCAATGTGGCAGATGGGGTCTTCAATCAACAATAACAAGAATTGGGCCACTTAGAGCAAAGTTTGCTTGGAATTTCATTGAGAAACCAAATACATTGTTGAATAGAAACCTGATAGCTTAATATGGTGAAAGATGGTGGAGTAAGGAGGATTTTAAAGGAGGATCAAATTCATGGAAAATCATTACCAGTGGATGGAAAGCTCTTCAAATTTTGTAAGATGGAAAGTAGTAGATGGTTCCAACATTAATGTATTAAAGGATGCATGGATTCTGGATAAGAATCTACTTACATGGCCAACTTTTGTGGGATGCTTTGAGGATGAAAATAATAGTCTTGAATGTTTCATAGAGGATGGAAAATGGGATTTCAGAAAACTTAGACAATGCTTCGGTGAAGACCTTGTGAAGATTATTGAAGGAGTACAGATCTTCAAAACTGCAATTCAAGATCACATGGAATTAAAGCTTCAATTGACTGGTAAAACTATATCAACTTTGTTGATGGAAGATAATCTTAAAAAAATAATGACAAGGGAGTTGTTTACATGGATTTATAATCTAAAGATTAATGCTCGAGTGGAGCTATTTTTATGGAGGTTATGCAGGGATGCTATTCCTTCTGAAGATTTTCTCTTTAGAAGAAAGTTTTCAGGTAATTTCCTATGTTTTATGGGATGTGGGGTGATTGAAAACCTTGATCATGTAACGTCTAATTATCTAATACTTATGGAAGTTAGCAAGGTATTAAAAGGATGGGGATTAAAAATTCCAGCTTTCTATAATTGGAGAGACTTGTTACAAGGAATCAGAAGATTTACAGAGGAAGATGTCATGACAGCCAGGATATATGCATTATTGTTATGGATGGAATAATAGGTGCAAAATTAAACATGGAAAAACTGGAAATAATAATGTAATGATTGTTGTTTCAGTTTTAAGCTTCTATAGCTCAGCAAAACAAGGTATTTACTGCTCAGATCACTGGGGTGCTTATCGGTCTGAAGGACTATTCATAGATTATTGGCATCCTCCTCCACCTGAGTGGTTAAAGATTAATCTTGATGCAGCACTTAAAGAGAATTATATGGTTGGTATCGGTGGGGTAGTAAGAGATGACAAAGGAAGGTTTGTCTTTGCTTTTGGGAGAAGGAAACTGCATTGGGACAATGCACAAATGGAACTGTCAGCATTTAAAACATTTAAGGAAATCTGGCAAGGATGGATATGAGAAGTTAAAGGTAACATTGTGGAAGGGGTTAATAAGAATGTTCTCCAATTTCTTTAGCAAATGTATAGCAAACCGAAGAATATTAGTGAGAACATGGATGATGAAGACCTCTTATTCTTTAGCAACTTCAATAATGTTATCTTTAATTGTGTTAGGCGCAGTTGTAATAAGTTAGCTAATTATTATGCTAACTTAGCTTTATCTTTTTATTTTGATTGGGATTTCTTCCTTGAAAACAACCTTCCTTCTTCCTTTGTTAAAATTGTAAAGGAAGAAAGTGAAAGATGATTGGTCCCTCATTAGCTTGTATCTAGGCTATTTGGTTCTTTTTTTTAATCTTATTTCTACTTAGCATTTCTCAAAAAAAAAAAATATATTCAGCCGTGCAAGATAGAAGTTATGTTCTCCTACCTTAGCTCTCAAGAGCCTCAATTTTCTTTATTCAACCAACCTTCTTTAGCCTCCTCTTCTTGGAGTTGCAACACTTCCATTTTAAGACCATCTTTAAGTAATAAAAAGTTCTTCAATTTTACCTTACTCCAAAAAAACAATTCTTTCAACATTCTCTTGCATTTCCTATTTAAAATTTGTATATCATCACCATCATAGGATTTTTTCCATAATCTTGAAACAATACAAGATGAGGCATGAAAAGAAACCCAAATATCTTCAAACTTCATAAAACTTTTCTTCTTAAAAACTAAATAAAAAATCTTTAAAATAATAGGATAATAGTCTGAAGCCACCCTAGCAATGTGCCTCACAACTTCTACTTGGATATTACCCAAAGCAATGGTATTTAGTAAGGATCTATCCAACATTTCCAAGATTCTCCCCCACCTGTTTTGTTATTACACCAAGTGAACCTCTTGGTCCAACCCTTCCAATTTCGTGAAAGATATTATAAATCATAAAGTTCATCATTTCCTTAGGGCCTTGAGAAAAACAAACTTTATACCACCTTGTCCTCTTGAGACAAAATATAGTTAAAGTCACCACCAATCCTAGAAGGAACCTTCCTATATGATACTCTTGAACACAATCCCATAAGTTTCTTCTCTTAAGAAGATCCTTGCTACCATAAACAATAGATATTGTCCACACCCCCTTGTTAAACATGTTTAGGTATCTAATTACACATTGATCGAAAGTCTTCACTACAGAAAAGGAAGCCAAACCAGATCTCCACAACACCATAATACCTCCTAATAGTCATTTAGATGAAAGTAAAAAGTAATCCCAATGTACTCCCAACATTTTTTGAAAGGTCGTTTTATCCAACGAAGAGATTTTAGTCTCCACAATACCCACAAAAAAATTTTAAATCTTTTATAAACTTCTTTATTTAAAGTAAGGATTCCCTTTTTTGTTCCTCTCTACAGCTCCAAAAATCAATAACATTCACTAATCCATCAAGGGGGAAAAGCCCCCTCCCATTACTTTAACATCCCCCTCAATATTCTTGATACGAGGTATGAATTTAACTGGCCCAAGTGATTTTAATTCCTTTGCTAGTTTAAATTTAGCCACATCATTCATGCCACAAACCTCCTTCTCATTATCATTTTTCAAAACCTCCCCAATTCTTTCTCTCACCACAGCACTATTTCCTATAGCAACCTCCTTTTCAAAAGATAAACCATTATTTCTATCCCTTATGGACTTCCTATTGAAATTCTCATGACACTCCAAGTTTTCCTTTACATAATTATTAAAAGCTTGAAACTTATTAAAAGTAACACTAATAGAAGAAGAAATGGGTGTAGGCTCTATTACGTTGTCCCCACCTAGTTCTTCTAGCATCTCAGTAGATGGGTTGAATAGCTCCCAAAGGATTAGAAATTGCCAACCTTTCATTAACCCGCTTACTTTCCATAATAATTTCTCCTTCTTCCACCAACGCACTATTTTCATTTTCCTTCTCTATTTCCACCTTCATATTTTTCTACATCTCATTGATTCCCAAACTGACATATCTCTCTATCTAAATAATAATAGGATTACTTAAAGTCTTCTTAATGAACATCTTCTGCACCGGCCTCCCATTAAAAACACCTTTAAAAGCCCTCTTGTTTCTTTTATAACTAACATGAACCCACGACCCATAAGTTATATTCTTCTCAATTTCTTGTACCAAATCATCATGGTTATCTTGGGCTTGTTTACTAACACCATTAACACGACCTTTCACCATTGTTCTCTCCTTATTACAATCACTCTTAACATGCCCAATCATCCCACATTCAAAAAAAAAAAAAAAGAAATGGAAATCTTCTCAACTTTTTGAAAAAAATCTTCCTACTATACTCTCCACCCAAGCACCCAAGGGAAGCGGTTGGTCTAGTTTCACACAAACACAAACTCTTGCAAACTATGTTCTCCCCCATTGAAACATGTTGCCATCCCAACATTGCAAGGGAAATTAAGGCATTCTAATTCATATATTAGAAGCAAGTCCTCTCATCGTTGAAGGAGAAAACTCTGGAGACCACTTATCCATACCAATAATGTTACCATTCACAAACCATGGGCCTCCTGAAAGAATTCCTTCAAAAGCTTTGGCTGCTTTGAAAGAACACAAAAACCAACCCATCCATAGGGTAGTAAAATAAAATTGACCAAATTATGCCCATTTGCATCTTAATTCCCAAGCAACTATATGGGAAGGGATTTCTCTACCAAATACCTTGGCTACCAATGTGATTCCAAGTTTGTTATCATTCACAATTTCACTAGCTTCAAACAATTTCACTGCCTTACCATTATCAGTCAAAATAGCATTAGCTTCCTTAAAATTTAACTTAATATAAGGTTTATTAGTCCAAGGATTATCAACACTGATTTCTCTCCCATTATTCATAGGCATTTAATCATGCAGAGGCAATGCATTAAGATCTTTAACTGAAGAAGACGTCGCCATCTAATTTTCAGAATGCTTCTCGACATTTTCAAAAATATTTTTGTTACCCGAACTTAGAGAATTCACATTTATCACACTATCATCTGGGATTGCATTTGAATTTTTGAATCTATTAACAAAAATATTCATATCAGAAGAAGAAGCCTTAGGGTCAAAAGCTTTCAATGGAGATAATAAAGTCAGTCTCAAAACACACAAAATTTTATAATCAAAATTCTGATAAACATCCTTACCCTTACCTTCAATGAAAGTAAGAAATCTTAATAGAACCATAACCAAAATTTTCATTTATCACTAAAGCACCTTATGAGCTTTTCCTACACGGTTCATATGCATCGTGATCCAAACCAGCATTCACCCGACCAAGCTCAGTTATGTTATGAACAACCAATCCACCATTAGGGTTTCCCTTCACTGTATAAGCCACTGATGGTCAGTGTCCATCCGCCTCCATGTCCTAAAAACCTGCTAAAAAAGTGGATGAAAAACCAGGAATGTGGAATTTGAAAATGGAACTTTCTCTCTCTACAAGGGAGCTTCTATCTCTACACTTGAACTCCCACTAAACTTATCAAAAAGTTAGACTTGAACTTCCACTCAACATAAAAAAATAAATTCTAAATTCACATAATGTAAACATCAACTAAAATTTCCTTTTGTCTCCTAATGAACAAACACTTTAAATTGATTCAGCTTAAACACTAAACCCCTATAGGACATACGAAAGCCATACAACCCACTCCACACATGTAGATGGTTTAATAGGACAATGAACTCTAGCCTAGGTTAGGCCAATGATTTGGATTACTTATCGGGGCTTTGCTATCTTCAAAATATTTGAGGAAACCTTATGTATTTTAAAATCAAAATGAGTCTAATGTCCACTTTAATTAATTATTTTCTCTTTGAAAACGTAATTGACTATAGAGGCTTGCCTCTATAGGAATCCAAGATCCTAGTATAAAATTAACCAATTATTAGTTCATTAAGAGAGGGGAAAAATCTTTTGGATGTTGACTTAAGCTAATACTAGGTTAATTTGGTATTTAAAATGGTAGGTAAATGTGAATTTTATCATTCAGTGTAATCATTACATTCTCTATGCATATTTGGAATATGAAATTATTTTATTTTATTTTCTTAAGTTGATAATACAATGCTTGTTTATCATTCAAGATAATTGACACAACTTCTTTGCATTTATCTGAAGAAACATTAAATATCAAATGGGTGGTAAATTAATAATTAATTTTGTCCACAATGTTCTTTTGGTTTCACTTCAGGAAAGTTTTCATGTTTTTTGTCTAACGTCAATGGATCTAGATAGATCCAAATAAAATTGAATCTATAATAAAAATGCAACAAAAAAATGGTTTACTATGTTAAGATCATTCCAAGGTTGACTGACATATCTTAGAATATTTATTTCAGGTCTTTCGAATATATGTTAGCAATTTGTTAATTTTTTCATGAAAGATTCTTGTTATAAGTGGGATGAAAATTATCAAAACATATTTGATAGTATAAAATAGTATTTTACAAATCCTCCAGTATTAGCTGCTCCCATTTCAAGAAAGTCGTTAATTTTATATGCCACAGCTTCAAGTAAATTTCTTGGCACATTGTTAGCTTAGGTTAATGAGGAAGGGAAGAGAATACACATTACTATTTGATTAGATTTTTACATTCAACTAATGTAAATTAACCTCTAATAGATAAACATTGATTAGCTTTAATATTTGCAACTCAGAAGTTAAGGCATTTTATGCTCT
Source organism: Dendrobium huoshanense (assembly GCA_016618105.1). Classification (NCBI taxonomy): domain Eukaryota; kingdom Viridiplantae; phylum Streptophyta; class Magnoliopsida; order Asparagales; family Orchidaceae; genus Dendrobium; species Dendrobium huoshanense. The sequence goes on from CM028351.1 coordinate 44,078,087, forward strand.
CTAAAAAAGGGAATCTAATATCAAGAGAAAATACTCTAAAATTTCTTATGACTCATCCAAATTCTTTAAGAATATTAGTAAGATGGTCAATGCTTTTATCATAATTTGAAATTATATTCATTCCTTTATAAGCAATAAAAGGGAAACCCATGGGAGATTTTATAGCGACTCATCTAGTACAAAATGATTGCCTAATCAATGAAACTCTATGAGATGAAAAAAATATGAATCTAGAGTTAAATGAAAGTCCGTAGGGCAATTCTATTTTTATAGTGCTGCATCTAGTCAAGAACAAACATTTGATCATGTGTCCCCAAGAAAAGCTTTAATTGGTATATTATTTTTTACCCCCAAAAAGAGTGTAGTATATCACTCTTACCATCTGTTAGTGTTACAAATCTAGGCCCAAGCACAGTGATTTTGATGATAATAAATATTGTTATTTCTTTACTACTACTATTCTGCATATCTATTTTTTTGCCCTTCTTACTAACTTTTAAGTTCCATAATTTCAATTACAATGAAAATTAGCTCAAGATCGGATAAACTAGGGTTGAGTCTATTTCTAATTTCATTTTTAAATTGTTTTTTTTTTAGTAAAGTCATGTATCTAGTAGACCTAAAGATAAGTAACCTTGCACACACACATTCAAGGGGAGCAATTTAGTGAGTTAGAGATTTTTTCTATTTTTTAAACTAATCACACAGGATGATTTAAAATCATACTAGATGATCAGTTAAAAATAGAAGCCCTAATGAGGGCATCCATATTAATTATAATGTTATAAACAATTACTCTACCTCTGATTGCAAAGTTAACGATTTTATTATTAATGAGAGTTGGAATATTGATTTACCTACCAATTGCGTGTCTTTCTTTATTTTTAAGTTAATTCTTAATATTTATATTCATTTGGAGAATGAGAGTTCCATTTTTTTTAATCACTCTAATGATGGTAATTTTGATACTAAACAAGTTTGGAATTATATTAAATAAAGTAATCCTAAAAATTTTCATTATGTGAATTTATGGCATGCTAGCATACCTCTTTATTCTTTCCTTCTTTGGAGGAATTTACATAACTATTTGCCTTTGGATTCTATTTTATTATGGAAAGGTTTTTATATTGTCTCCAAATGTCAATGTTGCTACGATCTTGAGAATATGAATCATATATTTATTCAAAGACCTATTGCTATAAAAGTTTGGATTCATTTTGAGAATATGTTTAATGTACCATCTACTACTCGGAAAAATTCTATTGCTTCACTTCTTAAAGATTGGTTCATTCCTACTAGAGGTCATATTAGGAATATTCTTTTTATTATTGTTTTTTTGTTTTTTTGGAGTAATAGGAATGCTTCTAAGCATGAGAATATAAAAATACATGCTTGAAATGTCATATCTAAAGTTAAGAATAAAATTTATCAGCTCTTTGATGCTAAGTTATTAAAGGATGCTTCGTTTGAAAGTTGTTTTCATGTGTCTTGTGAGTTTGGTTTTAATTTTACTCCCTTTCTTGCTGGTTGTAAAGATAGGCTTTTTTATTAGACAAAGCCTTTGGAGGGATATATCAATCTTAAAACTGATGGCTCCAGGAATAATTTATATACGGGTTATGGTGGTACTACTTAGGATTATAATGGTTTTTTATATTATGGCTTTTGAGGCACCCTCCACTGCTAATAATTACATTCAAGGTAAAAATGAGAGTCTTATTTTTTGGCTTCTAATTATATATTTCTCTTGGCATTAATATTTGGATTGAAGTTGATGCTTTGCTCTTAATCCATTATCTTGAAGGTAACACATATCCCAATCCTACTAATTTCTATATGATAAGGGATGTTAAGTATTGGCTTTCCTTCATTACTTATTCTCTTTCTCATATCCTGAGGGAGGGAAATGTTGTTGCCAATTCTTGAGCTAAAAGGGGTTGCAATTTGTCTGGTTTCAATACATACTATGAGCAATCTCTTTCTAAAGAGATCAAAGTCTTAGCTAGATTAGACCGTCTGGGTCTCCCATATATTTGATTTAATTAGTAGTCTTTGGGTCGTGTTGCTCTTGGTTATGTTTTTTTTTGTTGTTGTTTAGTTACAGGTTTTATTTTATGGTGGTATTTAAGTTTTTCTTTGTGTTCTTGGATTGTTGTGTGTCTTTAGCTGTTGCGTTTATCATCTAGGACTCTGATGGCTTTCCTTAGGTTGTTCTTTGTCTCCCATTTGGTTTTTATAGGAAGACTGATGATTTGCAGGTTGGCCTGGTCTTGTTTCATTTCTATTACTAGGTTGATATTTTATTCCAGTTCTATTATCCTATTTCTATTTTACTGGTGATGTTCAACTGATGTGGTTGGTTGAGTGTTAACAATGATTGGATTTTTTTTTTTTGCTGAATTAACCCCTTATTGCTACTTTATTTTCCTTGGGTGAAGTCTTAAAGGGTATTTGGCTTTGGTTCTTTCTTACCTCTTTCCTGTGGGGCTTCTTGGTTGTGTTGGCTTGTCTACGGGTATTTGCTACCGTTTTGTCAAGATATTGGATCTGCTTTAAATTTAAGATTATTGGGTTAAGGCCTTTTGGGCTGGTGGAATTTTGGGTTTCATTTATCTTGTTTACATTAGTCTCCCTAATTATCCGTATTGTATTTTCCTTTGTTGCTTTTGTTTGGCTACAACTGGGATTAGATCTGATAGTTATTTGGGGTTATATCAGGATGGTGCAAATACTACACACCTGAGCTATGCTCCAACTTATGACTGCAATAATGTGTCAAAACCAAATCTATTTACTGATGCTAAATATTTTGTTTTTTTGTAAGACTAGAACTGTATTAGCTGTGGCTTAATTCTAGGTGTTCTTTGCTATTGATCTAGTAGCCATTTGTGTTGTTACAACAATTATCATAACATGCGCTCCTTTTTTTTATTTTAAGTATGTTCTTTTTGTAATTATGAATTATCTGGTATATTTGTTTACAACAGGTTTGCCTCTTTATTGGATAAGCTTTGCAATTTAGTTTTTTGGTTTAATGGTGGGTGGCATCAAAATATTTAATTGTATAGTTGTAAGGTTGGCTTCTACTGTGTTTTTATGCTCATTATCAGTCATTTAATGATGATATTTGCTAATATTAATGGGGAGTTCAAAGGCTATTTTTATATCATTCCCACTTTCTATTATATAAATATGCAGAACTTTCTCTTAGTTTGGAGATTGATCTATGGGCTTAACTTTCTTAATTTTGTCTCTTAAACTTTTTGTTAGTGTCCATACAGGCCTTTTCTTTAGGTTTTTGGAGACTCGCTCTCATTTTGTGCAGGACCCGATTATGAAAGGAAAGGCGGTGCTGAATGAGATCAATTTATTCCTTTCTTTTTTTTTGTTTCTAGAATGTTGTTAGGGTGCTTTGTTATTGTGCTTAGTAGGGATATCTAGCTCTTAGTTTCTTTTTTTACATTTCTTGTATCTCTTAGAAGAAATAGAGAGCTGGAGGTCACTTTAAGGACCTTATGCTTCTTTTTTATTATGAACACATTGGCCCGTTAGTGGCTTTTATTCAAATAAAAAGCTTGCTTAACAAATTGTATTGGATGATTCAATATCTACAGGATGACTAGTTCAAATTGTGAAAATAACTGGCAATTAAAATTTAAGTAAATTTTTTTTAAATTTTATTCTAATTATACATGACAATATATTTCATCTTGGATGATTCATGACAATCATGCCTAAATTGTTTAAGTGATTATTGGAGTAATTATGGTTAGATTGAACAATTGTATTGTATATAGGATGATCCAATAATATTGTAATGGACAATCTATTATATTTTGTAGGACGATCCCTTATCGTCCAAGATGAAAAACAATAATTTTCTTTTAGTCATCTTGGAGATTTATACTGGACGTTCCGAGAGGGTTGCGGGATGATATGAAGATTGCCACCCATCATCGCATGTCGTAATGGATGATCAATATAGTATCTTTAACTAATCATCCTTTTTTTTTTTTTGAAAGAATGCAAAGTTGCATTAATAAGAAAGAAATATCAAATAATACAAACTAGGAAGTAAAAACTAATAGATCCTTGCTCAAGAGAAAAAGGATCCTTATTGAAAGCAATTTTGTTAATATTAAACCTATTATTTTTGAAATGAAACCCACTGTTTCCTATTTTGAAACCGTTGAGATGTAGGGGATACCAAAGTTTGAAACAACCCAAGGGTTGGTTAGCATCCCAGAGTTCCTATCCGGTTAGAGAATATGATCTAGTAACGATCCCATATGCAAATATAATAAGTTTAAAAAACAAAAAAAGCCAAAATAAAAAAGAAGCTATAAAAGATAATCAAAAGAAGATTATAAAGATAACAGGACAATCTAAAACACCTATGAAAAATAATAATAAGTATTTTAGATGTCTTTTCCAATTACCAATGATGATGTACCAAGCAAAAGATATGGAAAATTCTTTGATCAGAATTTCCAACCTTATGTATCTTTCAACTTTACTGCTTGCAATGAGAATTTCGGGTATCATATTACTTGAGATGTTTGGGAAGAACTTCTCAAATTGTTCTTCATTTTGAGATCAGTAATCCTCCTTCTAGTTTGATCTTTCACCGGTCCAAGATCTTCTAGTTCTTTGAACAGCTTGTGTTTAGAACTGGAAGAACCAAGCTCCAAAGAAAAGACTTTTTTATTCTTCAATAAGACAATTTTTTTGAACTTCAAGCTGATTGATGGATTAGGAGAAATGGTTTAAAAAATAACCATATTTTGTTTCATCAATATTAACAAACATTTTAGAATTATTTGCTGCCTTAGTAGGAGTCTGATTCGAATTCTACTCTTTCTCAGATTTCTCCTTAACTACGTCCATCGTATGTGGAATTTGAATTTCCAAATTTCCAAAAACCTTTGGATGATCCTCGGAAATAATAGCAGATTCATTATTTCCTTCAATTGTACCGTCCTTCAACAAATGCCTAGCTGGATTTTTTGGAGAAAAAACTGGCTTCAGCTCCTCAACAACCTTTTGAACAATCGGATCCAAGTTAATTTTAGCTATTATCACTTCCCTATCTGCCTCCAAGACATGTAGGATTTCAAAATTTGAATTTTGAAATCCTAAGTTTCCAGCATTACTTTGTTGATCCAAGGAATAATTTTCATTATATGTTGGAACCACTAAATCAACTTCAGCAAAATCATCTCTAATTTCAAAAATCAATGTACCAGATTGATTGTTTTCAAAATTTGTATTAAGAGCTACAACCTGCTGAACCACCAAATTTGAATTAAGGCAACCAACAACTTCATCTCCTTCCTTGATTTTAGGAAGACGATCTGAAATTGATCCACCAGAGATTATCTGGCAATCTGGATGAGAGTCTTCAACATGATTTTTAGAAGAATTCCTTTTATCACTTTTAAGCCTATTTTTAGATTTGATTTTCACGTGCATCCAAGGTCCATATGAACTATCTTCAACTAGAAATTAAACTTTGGGAACCTCCTTATCAATCAGATTTAGATTTTAAAAACCATTTGGACATACCACATCTATATGCCCAATCATTCCACATTTGAAACAAATAGAAGATATATTTTCAAATTCAAATTTTTGAAAAAATCTGCCATGGATACCTTCAACCCAAGTACCATAAAAGAGTTTCGAGTTCAGTTTTTCCCGAACGCAAGCTCTAGCGAATTCCCTTCTCCCCCTTCTAAACATGTTACCATCAAATAATAAAGGAGTCCTGATACTTGAAATAATTCTCTTTATAGTGGTTTCATCCCAGCAGTGTAATGGCAAGTGAGGAAGATGATCCCAAAAGGGAGAAGAAATCCCATCCAAGGAATAAGGAGAAAAATTGGGAGACCATTTATCTAGTCCAATGATAAATCCCCCCACATACCAAGGACCTCCATTGAGAACTTCCTCCATTGCTTCTTGTGAATGAAAAGAGCACAAGAACCAATCTAATCCAAGTGTTGTTATGTGAAATCCTCCAAATTTAACCCATTTCCTCCTTAATTCAAAAGCAGAACTTGAGAAGAGCGAGTTTTTGCAAAGAATCTTCACCACCAATGAATTCCTTAAAACATGAACATTGGAATTTTCATTTTCCAAGTCAAGTTTTACCACATTAGCATCTTCACTTCCATCATGAATTTTATCCAAATTAATTTTAATATGTGGTTTTCTAATCCACACATTAGAATTATCCAAATTGTGATCCGAGCAACCTGAAGAGGAAGCCTCCAAATCATTTGCTCTAGGGATAAAAACCGACAAGGGTGAAATTGGCTTACTTTTTACACCATCCATTACTTATTTCCTTTATCAGTCTCCAACATAGATGTTTTCTTGGAAACCAAACCTCCTTCTCTAATCACAATAGGACAGTTAAAAAAACTAGAAAAGTTGTGATTGAATGAAAAACTACCTTTCGTATCCAACATTGTTAGACGCGCAGTAGATCTATGGGATTTGGTGTTCCGGTCTTTCAAGTATGACTGGCCACCATCTTCCATTTTCAAAGAATGCAGCCGAAAGCTTCTTCCAAATCCTTCTTCAATTTGTGAAGCTTATCTATGTAACAAATTAGAATTCTACTATTGATTGCAAGATCGTACTAGATGATATGTACAATAATTTATACTGATCATTAGGGCTAAGGTGATCATCCTGGTTGAAAGGACTATTTTATACTAATTGTACAAGACGATCTGTCGATCATACTGGATGATCTTTGTGTGTAAGTTAAAATTTAGGACTTCTTTTGAGGATCTTTATTTAAGCTCTCTCAATTATCTTTTAAGATATCTTTTGTTCAAAAGGAGATCTGAAAGAGAGCTTTGAAAAGGATGAGGGAGGGCTTGAGAGAGAGATCCTTTTGAGGGGCAGTTGTGAAGGTTTCATAAAGATTGCTTCAAGCAAGGTGTTTGTCATCTTCTTCAAGTTACTTCTCTTGTTCCTTGGTGGCTCTGGGGAGATCTTCATCAATATTAAATCAAGGTTTTCTACCTACTATAGGAGGTAGTAAAAGGATTCCCAGGTTCTTTTCCTTCACTTAGTGGGTGAAAAATGATTTCTATGTTCTCTGCCTACTCTAGGAGGGAGTAAAAGGATTTAAGGTTCTATGCCTCACTGGGTCGGTGGAAAGATTTTGTAAGGGCTTCTACACCTTATAGTGGGAGAAAAAGTAGAGTCACTTATGTTTAGTGCAAAACTTGGAGAGGGAGTCTCCAAGGGGTGGACGTTGGTCAAGTTGACCTAACCACTGTAAATCATAGTGTGTTCTTTCTATTTTTATGCATTTTAGTTTTTGTATATTTATGCGAATTGATCTGTGGTCAAAATCAATCATCTTTGTTATTGATAAATTAGTTTTGTTTCCACGTAAATTATTTGGTTTTAAAATATTCAAAAATATTTCTAAAATATTTTGTTTTTTGTTATGAAATTTTTTTAATTAACTAATTCATCCTTCCTCTTCGTTAGCCTCGAGACTAGTTCTTTCGGGTTTAACACCCCTCACAAACTTTTAGTCGAAACATTATATGGAAAATGAAGCTGAGTATGAGGCACTAAGAACTAGGTCAAAATTGATGATCTTGAATAAAATTTTGGATATCAATATTTCTGGTGATTCAAAACTAGTGATTAATTATATAGCAACAATTTATGAGGTGCTAAAAGAAAATTTGGTTCCTTATCATTAATACTCGTTGCATCTACCTCAAAAAAATCCCAAATATAACTTTGTACAATATTCCATATGGGCATAATTCCATAATAGATGCCTTAGGAAAATTTGCTAAACCTATGGCTTATCCTAAAGGATACACAATTTCAATAGAAATATATGGTTGTTAGGCTTTATCGCCTATAGAACTTGATTATATAAAAAAAAAACTAGCTCGTAGAGGTGAAAATTATTTTAGTAGTAGAAGATGAAGTATTTGATTTGAGGAAGCCCTTCATTGAATACTTGCAAAAAAAATAAGCTCGCTCAAATAAAAATGGTCATTGATTAAATCAAAAGAAGATCTTTATCTTTTATATTGAGCAATGATACTTTATAAAGAAGTTCATCCGATCAGATGTAGTTAAGGTGGAATTAAAGATTATTGAAGAAGCACATTTCAAATTATGTGGTGTACATCAATTAGATCCCAAGATGAAAATGAAAATTAAAAGAATTGGTTATTATTGGCCATCCATGATTAAAGATTGCATGAAAGTTGTAGATTTTTGTCATCAATGCTAACTACATGGCATGGTTCTATGTCAACCACCAAATATACTACACCCAACACTTACTTCATGGCCTTTTGAAAGATGGGGTCGAGATATTATTGGTCTAATTGATTTGCCATCCTGCAGAGGTCATGCACTTATCTTAGCAGTTACAGATTACTTCTCAAAATGGGTAGAGACAGCTTCGTTGAGAGAACTTAAGGCTTATCATGGTTTAAACTTTATCAAAGACCATGTCATATATAGATTTGGTATTTCCTATCAAATCATACACGATAATGGTCCATCATTTTGAAGCTCTAAGATAAATATTTTTTTTAATTGTCAAAATATTAATTGGAGATACTCAACAAAATTTTACCCTCAAGCAAATGGATTAGCTGAGGATTTGCAAAAAAAAAAAACATTGGTTCAAAATCTAAAGTAAATAATGGATGATAACAAGCATCAATGGAATGAAAAGTCAGGAGAGGCTTTATGGGCATACAAAACCAAATATAGAACTACTCAGTCTACTCCATTTTCTTTGGTATTTAAAGCAGAGGATATTAGTCCTTTAGATGTACAACTTTGTTCTTTATGTATAGCTATCATTACAAGATTACTGAAGAATATAAGGCAAAACTCAAACTGGTAGAACTTGAAGGTTTAGAGGAAAAGCATATGTAAGCTCAAGAGAATCTTGAGTTATATATAGCCAAGATGATTCAAGCATATGATAAGCTGGTTCATCCAAGAGATTTTAAGTGGGGGATTTAGTGTTGTTTATTCGAAGACAAATTTTAGCCCATCAAAAGATAGGCAATGTGTTTAAATCATCTTATGAGGATATTTTTGTGATAGAGAAAGTATATGAAGGGGGATCTAATTAGTTGCTTTTTGGTAAAGAAGATCATTCTATGTTATTTATAAATGGACAATAAATCAAGTGCTTTTTTAGATGATAGTTTTAAAGGAAAGGTTTTATAATAATAAAATTTTCTTGCAATTTCTTTTGTATATTTCTTGAATGATTAAAAATTTTTAAAATAAAATGGGTCAAGAGGATAAGGTTGGATCTAAAGTTTATTCTAAAGTTTTAAAGTATTAAATTACCTAAGCATTATTAAACTACATTCTTAAATAAGTCATAGACCCCTTTTTAGTGTCCTTTTTATTTTCAAATTATGATATCTTGACCATTTAAATATTCTTATTTGAGAGTCACCTTTATTTTGAATTCCATTTTCCTTAAAATTAGTCGTTAGTTATAAGCCTATTTTCATGGCATCCTATATGCTTCATTGATCATGTTAATGGTGAAGCAAGCCCTTCAATGCATCATCCTACATCATTAAACCTACTTATGGTGGAGCCTGCCCCACATTGCACCATCCTTATACCATTTAACCATTCTATTACCATTGAACCAGTTGGTGGTGGAATAAGCCACGTGGCACCATCTTGGCATCATTGAACCTATTACTGGTTGAGCAAGCCTATTATGGCTCCATTCTAAAATCATTGAAAAATTTGGAGGTGGATTAAGCCCCTTGTGGAAACATCCTAGTGTTATTTAAGTCCTTGGTGGTGGAGAAAGCCCCTCGTGGCATAATCCTGACATCATTGAACTTATTAGTGGTGGAATAAGCCTTTTGTAGCACCATACTAGCATCATTGAACCTACTAATGGTGGAAGAAATCCCTTCTGGGCCTCATCTTAATATCATTGAACCTATTATAGAGGATTGGATTTACTAGTTATAGAGCCAGCCCTTCATCGAACCATCCTAATATCATTAAACCATCTAGTCATGGACAAGTTTAATTCTAAATTTGATCCTATATAGTTAGTTGTGAGTCTCAACACTTAAACTTCCTTTCTATATGATTATTCAGTCATCTAAGGTTAGGTGTGAGTCAACACACTTGGGCTTCCTTTCTTTATGGGGTCAACTGTCAGAGGTGGAGTAAGCCCCTCATGGCATCATCCTAACAAAATCCTAAATCCTAAACCTTCCAAGTTTAGGTGTAAAGAACACCATACGTTTATCCTTTCTTAGAAGATATCCTCTACTTATTGAGATAAGTTTGATTCCACTTTTGTTGTCATCCCTTCTCTTGGACTAGAAAGAAGACTTTTAAGTTTTATTAAATCTATTTATTTAGAAACCACTATCCCACCAAAGATTCCATTCACTTGTTTGGGAATCCATTTCCAATTCAAATCCAAATATACTAGTGGTTCAGTAAGCCTCTCATGGCACAATCCTAGATCAAAATCATATTTTCTATCTAAGATTTATCCCCTTTCAATTCATGATCATTAAAATTACATCACATTCTATTGATTGCTTCAGTTAACACTAATACATGTGATTTACTTTTCAAGTTCATCAAACCTATTAGCAGTCGATTTGTTGACCTCATTTTTGAGTGAGGTTAATTCCCATCACCAAACATTCATCCTTCATACATCAATCTATAAACTATATTTCAATCCTTTAATCAAACTTTACACTATTCATAGATATTGTCTTTATTATTATCATATAAAACTATCACTTGATAATAACCCATGACCGTCATTTGATCATCAATTCTACCACTTAATAATCACCAAATGATTATTATTTCTATAATCATTACAAAGATAAAATTCCATCAATCATTAATATATATTGATCAATTTAAAACCTAAATGTAAATCAAGCATTAAGTAATTCAATTGATAGTCCCTAATAATAGTCATGTGATCATCTACTCAAACACTAATGGCCATTGAGGATTGTCAATGATCTAAGCTTTTCATACTCTAAATTCCCCTAAATAATTGATTAAAAATAATTTAAATCAAATTATTAATCAAACTCTTTATCAGTTCAAAATTCTAAAATCTAGTATTAAAACCAAATTAAAAATCCCTTGGTCCGTAACATATTTTTAGAGAAGTTTTCATTACCTTGAAACTTAACTGATGATCTTGGATTCATGATCTATCACTTGCATAATGATTAGCCATGTCTCTAGGGTCAACCACATTAGTTTGAAGAATTTTCAAAACCCCTAATCCCTAAAACTCAAAGCATTTCCCTAGGTATAAAACCATTAAATTTTTATGACCTATACCAATGAATATGACATATTATGCTTTTTGATCTTAGAGGTATATCTAAGTTCATTGATTATGATTATCATCATTAGCATGAAGCATTAAAATAGCATTAAACCTTGGTTGGCCTTTATTGATCCAGAAAACCATAAATTGCTAAACCTTGGAGATTAAATTTTCTTTAAACCTCAATATTGATTAGTTAAACAATTCTAGTTAATCTTCTCCAATATATTTAGAATATTATTTGGATAACATTGAACTAAATCCCAATCCCTAGACAACCTTAGTTAGCCAATTCAACTTAGGTTGAATAAATTGCACCTTTACACCTTTAAACCATAATACATGCATGGAGATCCCACCAAATTATGGGTCCACCAGAAATAAATCCTAACATCATTTAGGATACCTAGAACTATATTTCAACCCTTGGTCAACCATGGTCGGTTGAACAAAATGCCCCTTTAACCCTTAAACTTGTATTTTGAAGTAAATGATCCAGCAAACCATGGACTACCTCTAACATGTCTAAAATATCATTTGGAATGAGTTCGACCCATCATTGAGCCTTGGTCAAACTTGGTTGTCCAAAACCTATCATACACACTTAAAAAATTATAACTTTAGATTTTAACCTTATCATTGAAACAATCTATGAGGGACAGCTCATTGGATACGTGAGTCATGTAAAAAATGTTTAACCCTAGTTCCACTCAAGGTTTGACCAATAGGACCAATAGGGTTGAGTGAACTACTAAAAATATAATTTTCTTGATCTAAATCACTACCCTTGTCAAAATGTTTTTTTTGAAAACAACTATAAGATATGTATATTAACCCCATGCAAATAGCCTAAGAGTTTAAACCTATAGGTTTACATGGCTGAAAAGAATGGTTTAAATCAATTTCTCTAAAAGCTATATTTTTGGACCTTAGCTCAACACCACCCAGTTTGTACCCAACTAATGGCTTTCATGTAATCTAGAACCTTCTCCTTATTGGTAATGTACAATGTAGGCCATATGGCCTTCCAATTTGGCAAAAAAGTCCAAAATACACTCTCTTTTAAATAATTGGTTCAAGCCTAACTCCCTCAACAACCAACCATGTGCTTTCTAATTCTCTAAAGTGTTTCTTGTGCTCCCATTGGTCAGTCCAAAACTAATTTGCATTGCAATCCAGAACCCCTAGTCTGTGATTTTGATCATAACTAATATTATTGATTAAATTATTCTTTTTCTCAATAAATATTTTTGATATTCCTTTTGCTTGTGAGTACTAGCAATACATGTAAAATACACACTTCTTAAGGCTGCTGGTAGCTTAAGACTTGGTAGAATAAGATGTTAAGTAAAAGAGTTTATAATTTTATTTTCTTTATTTTCTATTTCTTGAGTTTGGTGACATAAGAGTGTATGCAATTGGGTGACAGTGTACACACATATATTTGGAGTGAGAAAAATTTAAAGTTAAAATAAATTATACTAATCATATTGTATGACTTATAATACTACTATATGATCAATTATAAAGATAATGGGCTTAATGACTAATTAAATAATTAGTTTTGATGATCTATTCATATTATATAATTAATATCATACTTCATGGTTCATTATGATAAAAACACCCTAGCCATTGGATTAATTAAGATTTTTAAAATTTGAATTTTTAACTAATCATACTATACAATGTGATTTATAATATTGATAATTTGAAAACTTACTTAAATTAACCCTATAATTATTCAAAAAAAATAATGTTTAATTAATGATAACATATCATACTCTACTACTCTCATTATTTAAAATAGTTAGTTGATTTAAATTTGGTCGTCAAGTAGGATATGAATATCATACAAAATGATTAGCTCAAAAATTATGGTTTTGTTTGGTATGATCCCTTTCACACTTCTCTTACATACTATATGAATAGAGAGAAAGTAAACAAACTGTACTGGATGATAATTATATCGTGCTGTATGAGGTGTTTGAAAAGTTAAACAGTTCATATAAATGTTTGTTCACATCATACTTGTTGCGTATCTGATTTCTAGAAATAAAATTTTGATAATAAAAAACCACTTCTGTTTCTCTACGACTGCCTTGCCTACTTAAATTTTAGTTCCACAAGATCATGACTGCAATTTGAACCAACTCAAGATTGGGTAGACTAGGTCTGAGTCAGTTTGTAAACTTTTCCTTTTCTTGAGTCGATTATAAACAATGTGGTTCCAGATAATAAGTAACTTTGCACACACACACTTAGGAGAATTTTTTTTCTATCTGATTTAGAGTTCTCTATTTTGAGGACATTGTCCATGATGATCCCAAAATCATCTTGGATGATCCGCAAAAAAATAGAAATCCTAATTAGGACATCCTTATTAAGGAAGCCCTCATTAAGCTCATCGTCTTGGATGATATTTATATCGGTCGGGTTGATATGCTTAAATAAAAAAGAATCATTCGCCAGATCTATTTAGGAATTATTTATATTTGGATATCGTCCAGGACATCATCCTAGATGATGCAACATAATTATGCCTAAATTAATTTGATAATTAAGGAAAGTAATTAAGGCTTGATTGATATGATCACATCATCCTGGACGATCATAGGATTGGCCAGGATGATCAGTTAAAAGACCTTAGTAGTTCCTGTATGATCACTCATCAGCTAGCTTCTATTCAGGGTGATGCTCTAGATGATTTTCACAAATTTGAACTAATCATTCGGGATTATCAAGCTATTTTATGTTTGAAGTGTTTTTTTTTTTTAGCTTTAAAATCTGAAGATTACACATTGTTTTAACTTGTACTACTGGAAAAGAGATTTGAGATAAATTGTGTATCACTTATGAAGGAACCAATAAAGTTAAGCAATCTCGATTAAATATTTTATTGCATGATTACAAACTTTTTTGTATGAAGCGTTCTGAATAAATTTCTAAAATGTATACAAGGTTTACTCAAATTATTACCTCTTTGCATGCCTTAGAAAGAGAACTCACTAACTATGAAAAATTGAATAAAATTTTAAGATGGCTACCTTCCTATTTTGATGCTAAGATAATTGCAATCACTAAATCCAAATATTTAAATACTTATTCGATTGATAACTTACTTGGATTGCTCATTGCTTATAAGCAAGGGGTGAATCAAAGAAATCTTAATGCTGGTGAGAAAAAAAGGAGAAAATAGTGGCTCTGAAGGCCAACAACATGGACACTGATTCTTCAGAGTCTGAAAGCAATGATGTTGCCTTAATCACAGGACAATTCAAAAACTTTCTAAAGAAGAAGCAAAAGAACCATTAAAAGAGGAATAGGTAAGGAAAACAAAAATTTTAAGAGTTCTAATGATATGATTTGTTTTGAATAGAGGAAGCCAGGATATGTTAAAGCTGATTTTCCTACACTTAAGTCTCACCCAAGCAAGGAGAGGGGTGACGAGAAACCTAAGTTCAAAAAGGATAAGAAGAGGTTCCAAAAGACGTTCTTGGCATATTCTGCATCAGTCTCCTCTGAGACTGAAGCAGAAGAGGAGATAACAAATTTATGCTTGATGGCTGATGATCATCTTGATCAAAGTAACCAAGAAGAGGTATGTGAACTAACCTATGAACAACTACTTCAAGTTTCTGAACAAATTCATGTATCATATAGGAAACTTAAAAAATCACATGCTAGCTTGAAATTTGAGTTTTTAAATTTACAAAAGAAGCATGAAATTCTTCTTAAATATCATTCTATAATTGATAGCAATCACATGTAATTACTTGATGAGTTTAATGTATTAAACAATAAGCATACTGAATTATTTGATGCACATGATTCTTTGAAATCATCCCATACTGAGTTAGAAAAGGAGTTTAATAAATTAGCAAATCTCAAAACTTTTGAAAATAACAAATCATCATTACATGTATCACATAACTTTAAAAAGAAACATCACCACATGAGTAGATTATTGCATCCTTTTCCTGGTGTTAGATGTTTTTTATGTGGCGTGTTAGGACACATTGCACAAACTTGCACCATTTACCGTAGTACAAATTGGGAATGGAGAACCAAATTGCATGATACACAGCATAACACACATGCATTACATTCTACTTTCCATAAGAAGGGGCCCAAACATATTTGGGTTCCTAAATAGACGTTTGATGATTTTTACAGGCTTGCTCTGTTTAGTCCAGTAATTAGGTTGTTAAGCATAAGTAAATGTCCCAAGGCTACCAAGAGGGGGGTGAATTGGTAGTTTAAAAATTTTAAACCCTCTTTAAAGATTAAGTTGAACCGAAATAAAAATTTCTTTTAAGGTTTGTAGAAAAATATTTTTCAACCACAGAGTTGTTAAAACTGAAATTTAAAGTGCAGAAATGTAAAAACAATAAATTAAATGACACCAAATTTATTGTGGTTCGGTCTATAACCAGACCTACATCCACTCCTCAGAGGCACCCTCTGAGTATTGCATTAAAACCAATAGTGACTTTCCTTTATCACCCACAGCAAGACGGAGAAGCCTTTACAACACACTCTTTTCACCACTACCCGGCGCGGCAGAGAACCGTCGTCCTTTTACACAATCCCTAGTGCTGGCAGAGAACCGTCATCCTTTTACACAATCTCCAGTGTTGGCAGAGAACCGTCGTCCTTTTACACTCTCCTAGTGTGGGCAAAGAACCCTACGGCTGTTCACACTCTCCAAGTGTAGGCAGAGAACCTATCGGCTGTTCACACTCTCCAAGTGTCGGCAGAGAATCGAATCTCCTTGACTGATCTTCTCACAAGAATCTAGAAGGAAGAAGGAAAAGAGTGAAGTAATCAAAATTCACAAGTAGAGACTCTTATCTTGAAATCCAAGTGAAGCCTTCTCGTTCCAGTGGTAGGAATCCTCCTTTGAATGCTCTCTTCCACTCTCTCCTTGGCTATTCTCTCAAGAGGCACGAAGATCAAATGACAAAAAGATTGGGTGGCAGTCTAATTTGGACCTTTTATATAAAAGACAAGAAAAACCGGACAAAAACTGCAAGTTTTCAATTCTGTATGTAGTGGATCGTCCTGTACGATCATGGATCGTCCTGGACGATTTTACTTAAATGATCTGAAACGAACCTATTTGAATATGTGTACAAAATGTCTTCGTACAGATGATCGTCCTGTACGAACTAGGTTCATCCAGTAGGAACGATTATTACAAGGTCGGTTCTAGAAACTGCTGAAAACTGTTCTAAGTCGGTTAATCGTTTGGACGAGAATATATTCGTCTGGACAAAAATTTTCCAGAGACCCGATCGTCCTGGACGATTATTTACTTCGTCTGGACAAAAATATTTTAGAGGACCAATCACCACGGACGATAATTTATTTTCATCTAGACGAAAATTTTCCAGAGACCTGATCGTTCGGTACGATATTTAATTTCGTCTGGACGAAAATTTTCCAGAGGACCAGTCGCCTCGTACGATAATAAAATTCGTTTGGACAAAAATTTTACAGAGAACCAATTGTCTGGTACAATAATTAATTTCGTCCTGGACGAATAGGACTTAGAAAAAAAAATTTTCGAGCAAGTTCCTATTCGTTCCATGTGCCCTATAGGAGATAACTACCTGATCGTCCCGTACGATAGGATATCATCCAGTACGATCAGTACAAAATTTTATGATCTCCTTATGTGTGTGTGTGAATGTTTTTTATTCACTCAATTACCATCACTCACTTTCAAAATTAATTCAAAGAAAAAATGCAAACTTCAAATTAACAAAGTATCTCATGTTGAATTTGATTTGAAGTTATCGTAGTCTGGAGTCTGATTTTCCTAAAATGTTAGTACACACAAGAGCAAATACAAATCTTCTAAAATTGTTAGGAGATAATTACACATTTGAACAATAATGTTTGAAATCATCAAAACTATTCAAGTTGCAAACAATGTAAAGGCATTCAAATAGCAACTATTCTAACAATCTCCCCCTTTTTGATGATGGCAAAACAATTATTGTTTGTATGATTTCAAGTTAAACAAATCTCCTATCTCCTAAACTCCCCCTGAATTGATGAGTACATTAAAATGAGGAGTCATAAAGAACAATATTTTTGTTTTTCAAATATTTTAACACAAACAACCACAAAGTCAAATACAACTTGCAAACAGAATAATCAAAAAAGAAAACATAATAATTTTCCCCCTTTTTGACAGCAACAAAAAGTGAAGAAGAAATAGACGAGAAATGCAAGTAATTATATGAAATTCATTTTAAAATTTAATCTAAATGGTGATTGACATAAGGTATGCAATTTTAAACTAAAAATATTAGTTCAATCATAGAAATTCATAAAATTTAAGAAGTGATATAACATTGTAAGTAGGAAGAATTTATCAAAGACATGATTCAATTTAGACATTCGACTATAGAAAATCATTATAAGAGAGATGTATAAAAGTTTTATATTTCAAAGTTCAATAGAATATAAATGAACATAAGATCAATTTGAATTAGGAGATTGAAAGAATTTGGAAAGAAGAGAATTACCACATGTGGCGCTTTGCGCATCTTTTTCAAAATTTTTGGGGCAGATTTTTGTGAATTTCTTCTTTGTTGGGCTTATTTTGTGCCTCTTTTTCACTTTGCAAATCTTTGCGAATTCCTTTTGATTTTTGTACTTTTTGTACAATTTTCAAGAGTAATTGAGACCAATTCTTTCCAAAATCTATAATCTAAAATTTCAAATATTTCTAAGTGCATAAATATAACTTGATCATAGAAATACAAAATAAGAAAAAATCTAAATTGCAATAGTAATATTAACTTTTATGTATTCTAAATGAATAGACATGAATTTAAAAGTTCTAATTACAACAAGTTATAAACAACTTTTAAATTTAGAAAGACTAGATTTTCTAATATAGATAATCTCAAATTACAATCTAATTTAAGCACTATGAAGATTAAATAATACTAATGAAATTCATAAACATTAACCACATTCCAAAAATAAATCAAATTTGAAAAACAGTATAACATCCATTGATATTAATGAACGGATTACATAATATCTAAAAAACAAGAAGAAAATACATTGAACTTAAAAAGAAAAACCAACATAAACACAAACACTTAACATTGAAACAGACACAATAAAAACATAAAATACGAATACAACAAACACACAGAATATCATATCTACTGTTCTTGAGGAGGAGGAGGAATGCCGCCAAAAAGGTTGAAGTAGGAGGCCATCAACATTATATTGGTATTAATTTCATGTACTTCATTTCTAATATTACCAATGTCTTGCTGCTGCTGCGTAAGTTGAGCATCAAATTGATCAAACCTTTGATCAATGTGAGTCTCTAATCTATCAAATCTTTCAATCAGATTCTGATAATCTGATTGAGGAGCAGAAGTTTGCTCTCCTTCTTCTTCCTCCTCTGAAGCACTGGCATGTGCTTTTCCTTTTTCCTCCTTGAAGAGCAATCTGAATGAAGCATCATTATAGTAAACTAGCTCTTCGTATTCTTCATCAGTATGCACTAAGTTGTATTTCTTTTCCAAAATGTAAGTAATTAAGTGTCCTAATGAAATGTTCTTCTTCCTCTTCTGATCTGCATGTCCTATTTTTGAAAGCCCATAGATATGATCTATGATAAGTTGGGCTTCGTCAATAGGATGACCTTCCATAATTAAAAAGGTTAGAGAATAAAGGAGAGGGGTAATATTAATCCTATCACCATCTTTAGGAATGATTGAGGATCGAAGAATATGCTGGATGATTCGGGCATCCCTGGTCATTCCAGAAACTCTAGCAACATGATAGGTTAGGCCAATTTCTCAAATCACCCTATTGACTTCATACCATTCGAATTTCTTTTCACTCATTAGGGTGTTGGCTCTATATCCCTCAATTCTTAAGTTCAAAAAGGCACCAAGGTCGTGCTTTGTGATTTCAACTTTTTGCTTAAAGACATTAGAACTAATGGAGGAGTGGTCGGAATTAAAACTCATGTTCGCTAGAAAATAGTGGTATGTTTTCTTGTTGTAGAAGTGGACGAGAGAAAGAATGAAATGAAATTGGGTTGAGGCAAAGAGGTGCATTACCCGAAATTTTAACTCAGTTTGAATTAGAATGCGAGAGGGAGTGATTTTGGCGGATGCAAAACGAGAAAATGATTCCTCATTCGCCTAGAAAGAAAGTTGTCTGAGTCATTCCTATTTGGTTTCTTCACCAACACCTTTTGTCTCTTACTTGAGGAGGCCATTATCGATTTGAAGTAGAAAGGGATTGAAAATGAAGTTTGGAAGTGTGATTGTTAAGTTAGAAAGCCTTCATATTTAAAGAAAAATGATACATTCGTCCTGGACGAAAATATTCATCCTGGACGAAAATCATCGTTCGTCTGGACGAAATTATTTCGTACAGACGATCCAATTCTTCCAAAATGTAACGGCTTCTCGTAATCAACACAACTTACGATGCGTCCCTTCGTACAGGCTTTTTGACTTGACCGATCGTACAGACGAAAAATTTTTGTACAGACGATCAAAAAGTAACTCGTTTTAATGTCTCTTGAAAACCGTCCCCTACAATGAACCGACACCTGTTCGTCTTGACGAACGAAAAATTCGTACAGACGAAGTTCATATTAAAAACTGTCATATCTACTCAACCTCTCCATTCAATCGTCCCGACGTTTGAGAAAAAAATATTTTCGTCCTGGACGATCTTCTGATCGTACAGACGATCTAATTAAAAACAGCTCTCAAAACGGTTAAAAATCGCACAAACTGTTCTTTCACATATCGTCCCGTACGAAACCATATTCGTCCCGGACGATTTCCTCCAAAATTTTTAATTTTGATTTTTAAATTAAGAAAAACAAACTAAACATTCAAAAAACACAGAAAACATAAAACAAAAACAATTCATTCAAAACACACAAAATTTCACAAAATCAAAAACAAAACAAAACAAATATCAATGTTGCAAAGACATTTTGTTAAGGCATTCAAATCAATAACACCAAGCCTTGTTCTTAAAGTATTGAAAGTATCAAAGGCTAAAGGTTTTGTAAAAATGTCTGCAAGTTGATTTTCAGTTGAAACATGTATGAGTTCAATTTCTCCTTTGGATACATGATCCCTTATGAAATGATGCCTTATATCAATGTGTTTGGTTCTAGAATGTTGAATAGGATTTTTGGAAATGTAAATAGCACTAGTATTGTCACAATAAATTGGTATAGTGCCTATAGTTAATCCTAAATCAATCAACTGTTGATTTAACCAAAGTACTTGTGCCACACAACTTCCTAATGCAATGTATTCTGCTTCTGCAGTAGATAGTGCCACTGAATTTTGTTTTCTACTAGACCATGAAACTAATGAATTTCCAATGAATTAACATGTTTCAGAAGTGCTTTTCCTATCCACTCTACAGCCTGCAAAGTCAGAATCTGAGTAACCAATAATTTCAAATGAAGAGCTAAACTTAGGATACCAAATCCCTAAGTTTTGAGTTCCTAGTAGATATCTTAGCATCCTTTTCACTGCTGTCAAATGTGATTCTTTTGAATCTGATTGAAATCTAGCACATAAGCAAACACTGAATATAATATCTGGTCGGCTAGCAGTCAAGTAAAGTAAAGATCCAATTATCCCTCTAAATTTCTTTTGATCAACAAATTTTCCCTTAAGGTCCTTATCCAATTGAACTGAAGAACTCATTGGTGTACTAACAGGTTTAGCATTGTCCATTTCATATTTTTTGAGGATGTCCTTAATATATTTAGTTTGACTAAGAAAAGTACCTTCCTCAATTTGCTTAATGTTAAATCCTAGAAAGTAATTTAAATCTCCCATTAGACTCATTTCAAATTCACTACTCATTATTTTAGAAAAATCATCACAAAGATGTTTATTTGAAGATCCAAAGATGATGTCATCCATATAAATTTGAATAATAAGTATATCCTTTCCAATTTTCCTTAAAAAGAGAGTTGTATCAACACTTCCTTTTTCAAAAGATCTTTCAAGTAGGAAGGTGCTCAACCTCTCATACCAAGCCCTAGGTGCCTGTTTCAATCCATATAATGCCTTTTTTAATTTGAAAACATGATTTGGAAATTTAGAATTTTCAAAACCTGGAGGTTATTCTACAAAAATATCTTCCTCAATTACCCCATTTAAAAAGGCACTTTTGACATCCATTTGAAACAATTTAAAAACTTTAAAACAGGCAAAGGCTAGTAAAACCCTAATTGCTTCAAGTCTAGCTACAGGGGCAAAAGTTTCCTCAAAATCAATTCCTTCAATTTAATTATACCCCTTAGCTACTAATCTAGCCTTATTTCTAATGACTACTCCTGAGTCATTCATTTTATTTTTGAACACCCACTTGGTTCCAACAACACTTTGATCTTTTGGCCTTGTAGTTAATTCCCAAACTTTATTTCTTACAAATTGATTTAACTCTTCTTGCATGGCCAATATCCAAAATTCATCAGAAAGTGCTTGATCAATGTTAGTGGGTTCAATAGTTGAAATAAAGGCTGAATGATTGACTTCCTTGTTTAATCCACGCCTAGTTCTAACACCCTCACTTGGTTCACCTATAATCAATTCCTTTGGGTGATTTTTAAAAAATCTCAAATCTCTAGGCAAAGGGTTTTCTCCTTCCAAATTTTCTTCCAAATTTAATCTATCAATCTTTTGGGAGTTTTCTTCAATTTCTTCTTCAACAACATTTGGCTCTTCCATGTTTCCACTTTCATCAAATACAATATGTGTGGTTTCTTCAATGACTAAAGTTCTTTTGTTGAATACCCTTTAAGATTTTCCAACACTTGAATATCCAATAAAAATTCCTTCATCTGATTTTGGATCAAATTTTCCTAAGGCAGATTTTCCATTATTATATATGAACACCTTGCAACCAAATACATGCAAATGAGAAAAATTTGGTGTTCTACCTTTTAGCAACTCATAGGGTGTTTTATTCAAATTTGATCTCACATTCACCCTATTCAGAACATAGCATGTAGTGCTAACCGCCTCAGCTCAAAAATATCTAGGAAGCGAGTATTCTGCTAACATTGCTCGGGCGGCTTCTATTAATATTATGTTCTTTCTTTCAACTACCCCATTTTGTTGAGGAGTTCTAGGTGCAGAAAAATTGTGATCAATCCCCTTTTTTTTACAGAAATTTTCAAATCTTTCATTTTCAAATTCTCCTCCATGATCACTTTGTATAGAAATTATTTCACATCCTAGTTTTCTTTGTATCCAAGTTGAAAAATTTCTGAATTTCTCAAATAATTCACTTTTATGAAAAAGAAATTTAACCCAGGTGAATCTTGAAAAATCATCTACTATAATAAATCCATATACCTTCTGTCCTAGACTTACAGTGCCTACAGGTCCAAAAAGATCCATGTGTAGAATTTCTAAAGGTTTACTGGTCCTAAGATCTTTATTGGACTTAAAAGAGGACTTCACTTGTTTTCCTAATTGACATGCATCACAAAGATGGTCCTTGGTAAAGTCTAGTTTAGGTATACCTCTCACCAAATTTTTTTGGGTAATTCTTCTAAGATTTTTCATACTAGAGTGACAAAGTCTCCTATGCCAAAGCCATGATTCATCAGAAATAGTTTTTAAACAAAAAGCAGTAGGAGATTGAATACAATTTAAATCTAGCATGTAGACATTGTTTACCCTTTATCCATTTAAAACAAACCCATTTAGGCTTATTATGCAGCTAGTAGGTAAAAATTTTACATTATAGCCCTTATCACATAGCTGACTTATGCTAAGCAAATTATGTTTTAAGCCTTCAACTAATAACACATTGTCTATGAAAAAGTTTTTCAAATTTCCAATCATACCCAATCCAACCAATTTTTTTGTGGTATTATGTCCAAGTGTAACCTTGCCTCCATTCCTGGCTTCCAGTGTTATGAATTGAGCAGTATCTCCAGTCATGTGCTTTGAACATCCGCTGTCCAGGTACCATATACTCTCACGAGGTCTTGTAAGAGAGTATTCCTACAACATTCTCAAATGTTAGACCTGGGAACCCAAACAAGTTTGGGTTCACCTTTATGAAATTTATAATCAGATGCATGTATGATATGTCTAGGTTTATGCATCTTAGTTCTCCACACCAAATTAATTTTCATCTTTAAAGTGCAGGTGTGAGATATATGTCCCAAAAATCCACAATTATTACATTTAACATTAGGAAAAATATTCCTATGTTTTCTTTCATATGATTGTCTTCTAAGGGATTTCATGAATTTAGGATAATATTTAGGATTTGTAAAATCTTCAAGTTTAGGGGGGTTCCTATTATCCTCGAGAGCTCTTTTTGTGAGTTTGTAAAATAAATTCATATCTTCCAAGATTCGATTGGTATAATTGATTCTATATGTCTTGCTCTCAGATTCATCCTTAAAATTCTTAAATTCTTTTTCAAGTTCAGCATAGGATGATTTTAAATTCTCAAAATTTTTATTCAAGTCATCATATTCATCAAGTAGTTTCATGTGGTTGTTATCAATTAAAGCATGATCTTTCCTAAGGATTTCGTGTTCCTTATTAAGCTCTTCCAATTCTAAAACTAAACTAGCATGCATCTTTTTCATTTTCCTATATGCATCATGCATGTGTTCAGAAACTTCAAATAATTCATCATATGTTAAATCACATACCTCTTCTTGATCTGATTGTTCAACATTATCTGCCATCAAGCAAAGGTTGGTGACTTCTTCTTCTTTTTCAGTCTCAGATGAGTCTGAAGCTGAGTCCGCCCAAAAAGCCTTTTGAAACTTCTTCTTGCCCTTATTTACCATTGGTTTCTCCTCTACCTTCTCCTTGCTAGGAGTGGCTTTGAGTTTTGGACAATCAGTCTTTATATGACCTGGTTTCCTGCATTCATAACAAATCACTTCATTAGAAACCATTCCATTTGTGTTATACTTACCTCTATTCCATTACTGGCGTCTCTTCTGCTTCCTCTTTAAAAAGCTTCTGAATTGTCTAGTCATCAATGCAATATCGTCTTCATCCTCAGGTTGTGAGTGTTCACTTTCTAACTCTTCCACATTTAGTGCAATATTTTT
This sequence comes from Dendrobium huoshanense, assembly GCA_016618105.1. Classification (NCBI taxonomy): domain Eukaryota; kingdom Viridiplantae; phylum Streptophyta; class Magnoliopsida; order Asparagales; family Orchidaceae; genus Dendrobium; species Dendrobium huoshanense. Next base: position 44,102,584 of record CM028351.1, read on the forward strand.
TTCCTTTCTAGGTTCACCTACATCAATCTTTCTTTGACTTACTCCTTGCTCATAAGCAATGAGTGAACCAAGAAGATTGTCAATGGAATAAATGTTCAGATCTTTAGACTCTGTAATTGCAGTAATTTTAGCATCGTATGCAGTAGGTAAACAACGAAGAATCTTATTGACCATTTCAGCATTAGTTAATTCCCTACCAAGTGCATGCAAAGAGGTGACAATTTGAGTGAATCTTGTGTACATATCTAAAATAGATTCATTAGATTTCATGCGAAATAATTCATAGTCATGTAACAAGATATTGAGTCTTGATTACTTAACCTCATTTGTCCCTTCATAAGTTATACAAAGTCTATCGCATATGTCCTTCCCGCTTTTACAAGTGGAAACTCGCATGTAGTCTTCAGATTTTAAAGCACAAAAGAAACTATTTAAACATTTAGCATTTAATTGTGCTAAGTCATGTTCTTCAATAGTCCAATTTGCATAGGGTGTTTCTACCCTAACTCCATCAACTGATCTAGTTGGTTTTGAGTAACCTTCCTGAACTAGCAACCACATGCGATAATCAAGTGACTGTAAGAAAGTAGACATGCGTGTTTTCCAAAAATCAAAAGGAATATTGTCAAACAGTGGAGGTCTAGTGATAGAGTAACCCTCAGGTGTGTTTCAGTTTCCAAATATAGCCATCTAAGTTAATCAAAAAGTAGTTCAAACTTATGATTTTGAAACTATGCTCTGATACCACTTGTTGAGTCCAGTAATGAGGTTGTTAAGCCTAAGTAAATGTCCCAAGGCTACCAAGAGGGGGGTGAATTTGTAGTTTAAAAATTTTAAACCCTCTTTGAAGATTAAGTTGAACCAAAATAAAAATTTCTTTTAAGGTTTGTAGAAAAATATTTTTCAACCACAGAGTTGTTAAAACTAAAATTTAAAGTGCGAAAACGTAAAAAGAATAAAGTAAATGACACCAGATTTATAGTGGTTCGGTCTATAACCAGACTTACATCCACCCCTCAGAGGCACCCTCTGAGTATTGCACTAAAACTAATAGTGACTCTCCTTTAACACCCACAGCAAGGCGGAGAAGCCTTTACAACACACTCATTTCACCACTACCCGGCGCGGCAGAGAACCGTTGTCCTTTTACACAATCCCCAGTGCTGGTAAAGAACCGTCGTCCTTTTACACACTCTCCAGTGTTGGCAGAGAACCATCATCCTTTTACACTCTCCTAGTATGGGCAGAGAACCCTACGGCTGTTCACACTCTCCAAGTGTAGGAAGAGAACCTATCGGCTGTTCACACTCTCCAAGTGTCGGCAGAGAATCGGATCTCCTTGACTGATCTTCTCACAAGAATCTAGAAGGAAGAAGGAAAAGAGTGAAGTAATCCAAATTCACAAGTAGAGACTCTTACCTTTGAAATCCAAGTGAAGCCTTCTCGCTCCAGTGGTAGGAATCCTCCTTTGAATGCTCTCTTCCACTCTCTCCTTGGCTATTCTCTCAAGAGGCACGAAGATCAAATGACAAAAAGATTGGGTGGCAGTCTAATTTGGACCTTTTATATAAAAGACAAGAAAAACTGCCCAAAAACTGCAAGTTTTCAATTCTGTACGCAGTGGATCGTCCTGTACGATCATGGATCATCCTGGACGGTTTTACTTAAACGATTTGAAACGACCCTATTTGAATATGTGTACGAAATGTCTTCGTACAGATGATCGTCCTGTATGAACTAGGTTTGTCCAGTACGAATGGTTATTACAAGGTCGGTTCTAAAAACTGCTGAAAACTATTCTAAGTCGGTTAATCGTTTGGACGAGAATATGTTCGTCTGGACGAAAATTTTCCAGAGACCCGATCGTCCTGGATGATTATTTACTTCGTCTGGACGAAAATATTTCAGAGGACCAATCACCACGGACGATAATTTATTTTCATCTGGACAAAATTTTCCAGAGACCTGATCGTCCGGTACGATATTTTAATTTAGTCTGGACAAAAATTTTCCAGAGGACCAGTCGCCTCGTACGATAATAAAATTTGTCTAGACGAAAATTTTACTGAGAACCAATCGTCTGGTACAATAATTAATTTCGTCCTGGACGAATAGGACTAAGAAAAAAAATTTTCGAGCAAGTACCTATTCATTCCATGTGCCCTATAGGAGATAACTGCCTGATCGTCCCGTACGATAGGATAACGTCCAGTACGATCAGTATAAAATTTTATGATCTCCTTATGTGTGTGTGTGAATGTTTTTTATTCACTCAATTACAATCACTCCCTTTCAAAATTAATTCAAATAAAAAATGCAAACTTCAAATTAACAAAGTATCTCATGTTGAATTTGATTTGAAGTTATCGTAGTCTGGAGTCTGATTTTCCTGAAATGTTAGTACACACAAGAGCAAATACAAATCTTCTAAAATTGTTTGGAGATAATTACACATTTGAACAATAATGTTTGAAATCATCAAAACTAATCAAGTTGCAAACAATGTAAAGGCATTCAAATAGCAACTATTCTAACATGCTCTCCCAAAAGGCCTCTTGAGACCATGTGGTACCTAGTTAGCGGATGCTCATGACACATGACTAGAGATGCTAATCAATTCATTTCACTAGAGTCCAGGGCTGGAGGCATAGTTACTTTTGGAGATAACACCACTAGGAAAGTGGTAGGCACAGGTATAATTAGAAACTCCAACAACATTTTATTGAAAATGTTGAAAATGTTTTGCTTGCAGATGGACCGAAACACAACTTGCTTAGCATTAGTCAACTTTGCGATAAGGGCTTCATCATAAAATTTTCGGCTAATACTTATATTATAAGCTTAAATAACAACATAGTTTTGTAAGGAAAGCTGATCAATAATGTTTACAAGCTTGATTTAAATATTATTGAATGTGCTACTTCATTTTGCTTAAAAGTTACTGCTGATGATTCATGGTTGTGGCACAGGAGGCTATGTCATGCTAGTATGAAAACCCTTAGTAGAGTAACCCAGAAAGACCTAGTTAGAGGTATCCCCAAGCTTAAGTTCTCAAAAGACCACCTTTATGATGCCTGCCAATTAGGGAAGCAAGTCTATTACACTTTTCACTCCATTAAGGATATTAGAACCTCTAAACCTTTAGAAGTCCTTCACATGGATTTATTTGTACCCATTAGCACTACCAGCATAGAAGAGAAAGTCTATAATTTTGTGATTATCCATGACTACTCGACGTTTACTTGGATTAGATTTCTGTCACATAAGAATGAGTCTTTTGATTATTTTAGAGTCTTCTTCACTTGGATTCAGAAAATGTTAAGTTGTGAGATCTTGACTATCCATAATGACCATTGGGGAGAGTTTGGAAATGAGAGATTTGGAGACTTTTGTGAGGATAAGGTGATTAGACACAACTTTTCAGCTCCTAGGACCCCTCAGTAAAATGGGGTAGCTGAAAGGAAGAACCGATTTTAGTTGAAGCCATTAGAGCCATGTGTGCTGAGTATTCACTTTCAAAATACTTTTGGGATGAAATGATAAACACAGCTTGTTATGTGTTGAATAGGGTGAATGTTAGAGCCAAACTTGATAAGACGCCCTATGAGATCCTTATGGGTAGGACACCCAATCTTTCCCACCTCCATGTATTGGTTGTAAGGTTTTTATTCTTAATAATGGGAAGCCTCACTTAGGGAAATTTGATCCAAAATCTAATGAAGGAGTGCTTTTAGGATATTCAAGTGTGGGGAAATCCTTTAGGGTGTTTAATAAGAGAACATTGGTGGTGGAGGAGACTACTCATATAGTGTTAGATGAATCTGATCTTAAGAACTCAAGATTTGAGGATGAAAAAAAAGTTGGAGAGATTACCCAAGGAGTTGAAAATTTGGAGAAGAGGGTAGAGCCCTAAAGAGATTACCCTAGGAATAGAAAATATAGATCTGGAAGAAAGGGTTGATCTTACATAATTCTTGCCTAAAGATTGGAGATACTCTTCAAGTCACTCTAAAGAACCGATCTTAGGAGACCCTTCTGAAAGAGTTAGGACTAGATATGGACTTAGGAAGGAAGTGAACCACTTTTCCTTTATCTCAATGACTGAACCCAATAGCATCAATCAAGCCCTTTTTAACGAGTTTTGGATCTTACCCATGCAGGAGGAGTTAAACTAATTTGTTAGGAATGATGTTTAAGAGTTTGTAGAAAGACCAAATGGACAAAATGTAGTTGGAATAACAAATATCTTTAAGAATAAGGTGAATGATTCTGGTGTGGTGGTTAGGAATATGGAAAGATTGTTGGCTAAGGGGTATAACCAAATAGAAGGGATTAATTTTCAGGAGACCTTTGCCCCTATAGCTAGAATGGAAGCTATTAGAGTACTACTAGCCTCTGCCTGATATAAGGGATTTAAGCTTTTCCAAATGGATTCTAAGAGTGACTTTTTAAATGGGGTAATAAAAGAAGATGTGTTTGTAGAGCAATCCCTAGAATTTGAGAGTTCCAAATTTCCAAATTATGTTTTCAAATTAAAAAAGGCCTTATATGGATTAAAGCAGGCACCCAGAGCTTGGTATTTGAGGCTTAGCACATTCTTACTAGAATGGGAGTTTGTTAAGGGGAGCATAAACACCACCCTTTTTATGAGGAAAGTAGGAGAAGATTTATTGTTCAGATCTATATCGATGATATACTCTTTGAATCTTCTAATAAGAGGCTATGTGGTGATTTTTCTAAAATAATGAGTAAGGAGCTTGAGATGAGTACGATGCAGAGTTATCCTACTTTTTGGGTTTTAGCATATGATAATTGGATGATGGAACCTTTTTAAATTAATCAAAGTATATAAATGATATCTTGAAGAAGTATGAAATAGATAAAGCCATGCCAATTAATACTCCCATGACCTCTAGTGTTCAGTTAGATAAGGACCCAAATAGAAAGTCTATTGATCTAAAGAAGTATAGAGGGATGATTAGTTCTCTACTTTACCTGACTACTAGCCGACTTGGTATAATGTTTAGTGTTTATCTTTGTACTAGATTTCAAGTTGATCCTAAGGAATCCCACCTGACTGTAGTTAAGAGAACTCTTAGATACCTTTTAGGGACTCAAAACTTATGAATTTGGTAACCTAGACACAACACTTCTTTTTAGATCATTAGATGTTCTAATTATGATTTTATAGGATGAAGGGTGGATAGAAAGAGCACTTCTATAACTTACTAATTCATAGGATAATCTTTAGTCTCCTGATCAAATTGAAAACAAAACTCTATTGCGCTTTTCACTAGTAAAGCTGAGTATATTGACTTAGGGAGTTATGTGGCCCAAGTCCTTTGGTTGAAGCAATAAATAATGGATTTAGGATTACGTGTAGGAATAATCTCAATTCTTGGTGACAACACTAGTGCCATCTGCATTTCTAATAATCCTATCCAACATTCAAGGACTAAGCACATTGACATAAGGCATCATTTTATTGGAGACCATGTGACCAAGGGAGACATTGAGTTATACCATGTGGCATCTGAGAATCAACTAGCTGACGTCTTGACTAAACCACTAGCCTTTGACACTTTTGGCATTTTAAGGACCATATTTGGTGTGATTTACATAAATGCATGAACTTGATTCCTACTGATTTCTGATATGTTATCTAGTTTTTTCACTTCTGTTATTTTATTTTTGTAATTTTTTTTCATTATTATTTTTTTTTTTGCTTTATTTTTCTTTTGTATGATTTAATTTTTCCTTTTTAATCATTACTAAATTAATATCTTTCGCCCTATTTTTTTTTTGGAAATTTGTAAGTCAAAGATTGATATATCTAAAATCAATTGAAGGGGGAAATACCATTGACTGATTTCTTTCCTCTAGCTTCTTTTAGTGATGTAATTTTCTTTTTTAAATAAAATTCTACCTCAAATCAACAATTGAACTTCATAATTAAGATATTTCAATCTTTCTACAGTAATCTATTTTATATATATAATGTTCAATGTCTTTACATTACATTTAGATTTTTGTAATCTTGTCTTTATATTTATCATATGACTTTTGATTCTATTTTATGATTCATTTTTCCTTAGAAAAGAGTAATTTTTTTCTAATATCTGGAAGATATAATCACAATTGAGAGTATTTAAGAATTTTGAAAAAGGGATATAACTTGTAAAATTAAATACAAAAAGTGGCTAATGATGCCCAAATCAAAAGATGTGCAATGATGCCAAATTGAAAAAAAAATACACAAAGTGTATCAAAAAATTAAAAGATGCATAAAGAGCGATAATCAAATTGATAAGAGGCATAGAATGAGTCCACCAAAAGCAATCTTCTTCCCTTTCTAAATTTTTTAAACCTTAGAAGAATTCATGTGTCACTTGTATTTTCAAAGTCTTGATTTTCAAATTCATGTTTGTGATTAATTACTTTGATATATTATTCTATAAAATATTTTTCTAGAACCAAGTATTAAAAATATATATTTTTCGTATCCAATTATTTTTCTAATTTATATCTTTATTTTCAAAAGACAATTTTCCCTATAGAAGTCCAAGGTAGGCTAATAGAATAGGTTATTATATCGTTATTTCAAATTTTGATGATGTGAAATCATTGATTCTTCGAAATTTTTAATTCATTCACACGAAAAATTTATCATATTCAAGCTTTAAAAAAAAACTTAGTTTTTTGTCCATTTTTATGTCTTTTTCATATTTAATTTTTATCATTTTCAGTTGATTTTAATGTTTTTGGGTCTTCTCTGATCATCTCCATCCATCCTCTATTTTAAACTTTTTGACACATCATCCTGGATGATATTCCTATCATGCTGGATAATTGGTTCAACTCACATTTAAAATTCAATCTGCTTGCTGGTTTTACCTTTCTGCTCTTTATCGTCCTGGACGATGCGTTATCATCCTAGAAAATCTAATTGTCTTCTGCTTCAATCATTTATGATCATCCTGGCCGATCCTTTTTTAATCTTGGACGATTGTCTTAATCTCTACCCAACTATTGGTAATCGTTCCATATGATCCACCAATTCATCTTGGATGATACACGTGGAAATACATTTAAAAGCCTTAAAATTGGCCGGTACGATCCATATTTGGTGATCATCCCGGACGATCCACTTGTTCGTCCTGGATGATCCACATGGCAGTGTAAATAAATATTTTAACTTTATCAAGTATGATCCATTATTGTACATCATCCTGGATGATCCACCTAGTCATCCTCGATGATATTCTTTTTCAACGGTCTTCCAAATTATCGCCTTGGAACGTTCGCTTGTGTCTTATCATCCTGGATGTTATCTTGTCATCTTGGATGATATTACCTCATTTTGACCAATCATCCCAAACATAATTAATCCAACGGTCATCCTAGACATTTTTACGAATGTCCTGGATGATTCGACCGATTCTTTATATTCTGAGGATTCCGATCATTTTTTCTCACACCCTCTTCTTCTTTCAGCCTTATACTTCCTATTCTAATGTTATTCTTGATCATGATAGGAGGAAAGCAATCTCACTACCCTTCTAGGAGTTCCTCACGGGTAACTCTTGACCCTTGCTTCACCAAGGCAGATGACCAAGTTGCCTATGCAAGGTACAAAACAGCCGGGATCACTGTATCCCGGACTATGAACCCGCACCTCCTCTCCTACTCTGTCCTTGATTTATTTGCACACACTTCCTTGACTTTACATCTCACTCTCACTTTCCCCTTCAACTCCGAGCTTCTATATGAATCGATGATCCATCGAAATCACATACCTGGAGTACGAAGAAATTTTACAACTTTCCACCATAGGGTATAAACTCCACACCCTGTGTTCTGACCCTGATTATGACTATGCTCCAGCCAACCACTTTCTTTGAAACACCAATGCTCACTTTAACGTTAAAAAGTCCAGCACCTTACCAAAGGATGCTAGAACAATACATCATGTCCTTCGTACATCAATACTTCCAAAAAATAGTGATCGCATCCATTCACTCGTCTTCTTTTGATCATCACCTTTTAAATATTTTCCTATTGTGAATTCAATGCCATTGATTTTATTTGTCACTACATTGAGCATCTGACCATTATTCATGACCCAGGATATAGGAGGAAGCTAAATCTAGCCCTAGGACATATAATTGCCTACGCCTTAGAATCAAAATATAACCTCCAATATCATGCTCCACCAAATTTTTAGCCTGCCTTCTACTCCAATAACTCCTTCCATGTTCTTCATAGTACTCATCTCCACCCTGGGCATTAGGAAGCTGAGGGAGTTGAGGAGGAGGAGGAGACTCCCCCACCTATTCCTACACCTGCTCTGCTTTGCCAGTACTCTCAGCTAAATGAGCTCGTGGAGCAATTCGATAAGTAGGAGGCACAATTCAAGACTTACGTTGATGTACAAGAGCAGCAACATACTGAGGACTTAGCCCATTTTTTACTCCTACGTTACACACTAGCAATGACAACACGACAAGGACATGGCCTGGTGTGGAGAGTAGTTCGCCAGCTTTCAAGCTACTTTCAACTGCCACCACCACCACCTCCTTCAGATTATCAGGGGTCATCTTTCTATTAGTTTCTTTATTCTATTTTTTTATTGTAGTTTATTTCTTTTTTTTAAGTATCTGCCTTATTTTTGTTCTACTTTCCTCCTCCTTTTTGTGATGTCAAAAGAAGGAGTAGTTAGTTCCACTCTTTTCTTTAAAATTTGATTATGTTATTAGAATGTTGAACTATATTTGTTTCTATCTCACTGTTTCCTTTAAAACTATTTTAAACTGCTTTAATTATTTTGTGTTTGCCATCATCAAAAGGGTGAAATTGTTGTGTATCTGATTTCTAGAAATAGAATTTTGATGAAAGCAAATAGTTCTATTTCTCTACGACTATCTTGCCAACTAACATTTAAGATCCACAAGATCAAAATTGTAATTTGAACCATCTCAAGATCAGGTAGACTAGGTTTGAGTCACTTTATAAACTTTTTCCTTTCTTGAGTCTATTATAAATGATGTGGTTCCTGATGACACGCACACACTTGGGGGAATATTTTCTATATGATTTAGAATTTTCTATTTTGAAAAATCATCCAAGATGATCCCAATATCATCCTGGATGATCAGCAAAAAACATAAACCTTAATTAGGGCATCCTTGTTAAGGAAGTCATAATTAAGCTCATCATCCTAGACCATATTTGTATCGATCGAGATGATATGCTCAAATCAGAAAGAATCAATTGCTAGATCTATTTAGGTATTATTTATTTTTGAACATCATACAGGATATTGTCCTGGACGATACAACATAATTATGCCTAAATTAATCTAATAATTAAGGAAAGAAATTAAGGCTTGATTGATACAATCACATTGTCCTAGATGAATATAAGATCGACTGAGATGATCAGTTAAAAAAACCATAGTTGTTCCTAGACACATTGGCCAGCTTTTATTCAGGGCGATGCACTAGATGATTTTCATGGATTTGAACTAATCGTCCGGGATGATAGTGAGATCGACCTTGATGATCATGCTATTTTTCAATCATCCAGACATCCTTCAATGTGATTATTTGGATGATATTTCATAAATTTAACTAATCATCCAGGACGATATACTATTAGCCAAGATGATATGACCAAATTTCTTCTGATCATCCTAGATCGTCCTAGCTGACTAAGCTAAAATTACACTAATTATACAGGATGATCTCCATATGATTCTGGATGATAATGTTGGTTTGTTGCAATTAAGAGCTATTCCGAAGCTCTTTTATATAAGCTTTCTTATATCACCCATGAGGGTATCTTTTGCTACTATCTTGACCTGAGAGAGCCTAGAGTAGAGGGAGAGAAAGGGAGAGGAGAGGATATTAGGAGGGGGAGTTTTTGAGGGGTGTTCATAAAGGTTACTCCAAGCATTGATCCCTATTATCTTCTCCGATTGTAGTCCCTTGTCCATGCAGGGTTGATAGAGGTTCACTTTAGTAAATGATCAAGGTTCTCTGCCTACTTCAGGAAGAAGCAAAAGGAGTTGGGTTCTCTTCCTCACCGGTGTCAGTGAAAATGAGGTTTTATAAATAAAGGCTTCTCTGCCTTAATGTGGGAGCAGAATAAGAGTCACTAAGTTTAGTGCAATGCCCAGAGGGTGCCTCTAGGGAGTGGACGTAGGTTGCGTTGACCGAACTGCTATAAATCTCTATGTTCTTTACTATTAATTTTCCATATTTAATTTCTTCACTTTGATTTTTATTGTGGTGAATTTGGTTTTGTGTTTTTTTATTGTAAAAGATTTTTTTAAAATACCAATTCACCCCCCCTCTTGGTTAGCCTTAGGCTAGTTCGTAAGGACTTAACATCCCTAATAAACTTTCAATACTGGATGGGTCTAGTATTAGAACTGAATATACTATATGAATTCCAATTATAAAGTACAAAAAAGTGAAAGCTAACTTATATTTTTAGAGTTTCTTGAAGCCTAATAATTAGGAAATGTTTTTAGAATCTCTTTGTAAAAAATAAGAGAGGATTATGTAAATGTTAAAGGAACTCTGAGAAAGAATATTTTATGAGAAATCTAGGGTTTGAGAGGAACGAGAAGGTGAGGTTTAGTATGTGGGAGAAGAAGTGTGAAAGGAATCACACTGTTACTCAAGGCTAGCTACACCCTTGCTGCTCCTATTGCCTTAATAAGTACATGAAGGCTCTCTTAGGGGAGAGGCATCTAAGTGAAGTCCATGCGTTACTCTACCTTCTTTAGGATAGATAAAAAGCTTTGAGGTATGCTACCTTCATAAGGAGGGATAAAATGTTTTGGGTTATCATCCTTCTCCAAGAGGGAGAAAAATGATTCAAGGTATGTTGTCAACCCCGAGGAAGGTGACACAGATTTTGACACTCCGCCGCATCAGGTTTGGTGAAAGTGAGTCTATAAGGCTTCTTCGCCTTCCTATTGCAGCAAAAGGAGTGTCCCTTTCTATTAGTACATCCTAGAGGAGACTCTGATGAGTGGATGTAGGTCAAGGTTGATCGAACCATGATAAAATTATGGTTTGTTTGTTATATTTTTGAACTTCCCACAATTACTTTTCAACATTTAATTTAAATGATAACTCGGTGAAAATCTAAAATTAATATTTTATTGTCTTAATTAGAATATCATCATCATTATTATAATTATTATCAAGTTTATTATCTTCCACATAGGGTGATCAAAATGTTTATCTCAAAGTATTAAAAAATTGCAAAAAAGATTTTTCTTGTGATAAAGAAAATTTTTAAATAACTATTTCACCCCCTCTTGGTGGGCCTCTGGCTAGTACATTGAGGTTTCATAACCTCCTCAAACTTTCAAGTGGTATTAGAGTGATTTTCAAAAATAAGGTTTTAGAAAACTTTTTAAAAAAATGATCAATGGAACTTTTTGGTAATTGAAATACTATAGATGGTTATTTAATAACTCATCCACCTTTATTTGATAACATACCTTTTGATTTTTAAAAACTTTACATGTATACTTTTTTTTAGTCTATTTATTATCACATGTGGATGTTAGTTGAAAAAGGTATTCTACAACTTATCATTTTGTGAATGTCATTGAAATTGAAGTAATATTTAATGCATGGAGTAAGTAGAAAAGGAATTTAGCCCAACTGAATGCAAAATGTTTAAACTATTTTTTTTGTGCATTAAAATATGAAGATTATATGTCTATATCAACTTGTATTATTGAAAAAGATATGTGGGATAAACAATATATAACCTATGAAGAAACTAGTGAAGTGAAACAATCCAGGTTAAACATCATGTTTCAAGACTATAAACTATTTTGCATGAAACCTAGTGAATTAATTTCTAAAATATATATTAGGTTTACATAAATAGTGACATCCCTTCATGAATTAAATATGACACGGAGACTATGTCATGTCAGCATTAAAACCCTTGGGAATATTACCCAAAAATATCTAGTTAGTGGTATGCCTAAGTTAGATTTCACTAAGGACCACCTATGTGATGCCTTCGAACTAAGAGAACAAGTTAAGTCTTTATTTCATTTCATTAAGGACATAAATACCTCTAGGACACTAGAAATTCTTTATATGAATATATTTAGATATGTTAGTATAGCCAATCAAGGATGGAAGATTTAAGGATTTGTATTATTAGTGACTAGTCTACATTTACATGGGTTAGATTCCTAGCATATAAGAGTGAGTCATTTGAGGAATTTAGAACTTTCTTCACTTGGATTCAAATGGAATTAGGATGTGAAATTTCAACAATTCATAGTGATCATGGTGGAAAATTTGAAAATGATAAGTTTGAATCTTTCTATCAAGAGATAGGTATAGAACATAACTTCTTTGTCACTAACACCCCTCGACATAATGGAATAGCTGAGAGAAAAAAATAAATTCTCTTTAGAAACTGCTAGAGCAATGCTAACTGAATACACCTAAGATACTTTTGGGTAGAAGCAGAGAGCACTACTAATTATATTTTGAATAGGGTGAATGTCAGATCCAAGTTAAATAAGATGCCCTATAAACTCCTTATGAGTAGGACACCCAACCTTTCAAACTTATATATTTTTGGGTTTAAATACTTTATCTTGATCAATAGAAAATCACCCTTAGGAAAAGTCGATCAAATATTTGATGAAGGAGTTTTATTAGGTTATTTATCAATTAGCGAAGCCAAGAGGACCTTAATAGTAGAAGACTCTATCCATGTGGTATTTGATGAATTATTTGTCGAGAGAGAAGCTCCACAAGAGTAGGAAGAATTTGGAAGAAGGCTTTGAAGATTTCGGGTGCTAGTGTTGGAGATGGATGAAGGTGCCCGGTCATCTAAGGATGACCGGAACACCAAAAACTTGCTTTCTACCGCGAGTCCAATTATGTTTGATTCAAAAGGTAGATTCTCCTTCAAACGCATGTCTCCTTTTAGGATTTTAGAATCTCCTCTAATCCTAAAAGAGGGAGGTTTGAATGCAAGGCATAAACCTTTGCCTATTTCTGGCAAAGGGAAAGGTTTTATTTCATCCTTGAATGATGAGCCTAATTCTTTGTCGGCTATCAACTCTGGAACTAATGATAAGGAGGCATCTTCTTCAGGAGGATGCTTTGCTGAAATTTTGAAGAAGGATATTTATATTAACAAAGATAATATTAATATCATAAATCCTATAACTTCTTCAAAAATGGATAATTTTAATGTGTGGATCAAAAAACCTCACATTAAAATAAATTTTAGTGAAAAATATGAAGATTTTGGAGATGCAAATGTTGTCAAATTGGACATAGAAAATGAAATTTCTAATGTTCAACTTTTGAACAAGTCCTTAGTTGTTAAAATCCTTAGCAAAAACTATCCTTTTTCTAAGTGTTCTTTTGAATTAAGAAAGCAATGGTTGAAATATGGGGGATTTTATATTACATTGCTTGGTCTAGATTGGCTCCTTTATTCTTTCCTGTCTCTTGAATCCATGAATGAAGTTCTTAATGGAGGTCCTTGGTTTGTAGGGGGGTTTGTGGTAGGTTTAGACAAATGGCCTCCTACCTTCACACCTAATTCTTTGGATGGGATTTCATCTCCAATTTGGGTTCGTCTTCCTCATTTACCATTGCACTGTTGGGATGAATCCAATATCACTAGAATTGTTTCTAGAATTGGAACTCCAATTTTATTGGATGGTAACATGTTTAGATGGGAGAAGGGAATTTGCAAGAGCTTGCATTCGGGTAAATTTGAATTCAAATCTACCATTTGGTGTTTGGGTGGAAGGCATTAATGGTATATTTTTTTCAGATATTTTAATTTGAAAATCTATATTCATTTTGTTACAAATGTGGAAAGATTGGACATAATGATTCCGTGTGTCCAAATTCAACACAAAATAAAAAACAACCTGTTATAGATGGTCCTTCTGGTTCTTCTCTTACTGATAAAAATCCATATGAGCCTTGGATGCATGTGAAGTACAAAAACAAAAGAAGAACATATCCTGAGAAAAAGAATTTTAATGTTTTCTCAGTCAAATAAAACCAGATGGAGTTTGTGTTAATGCAAATTATGCAGCCTTGGAAGAAGATGAAGGAGATGGGTTCACTGGTGCAGAAATTTGTATTAATCCTTTGGATATTCAAGTTGATGCCTATTATTAAGGAAGGAGATGGAAGAACTATTAGTCAAGAAGTAGATTCTACCGTCAAACAGCCAACAATGCTGAAGAATTACAGATTATGATCCCACAAAATCAGGAGAAAATCCAGGCCGGTCAGAAATTGAGTTCTGAAATTCCTAGTATTATTGTTGTACCCATGGGAGCTGTTTGTAACATTCCTAATGAAGATGCTAATAAAAATAGAATCTTTAATACAGAGAACATATTCAGTAATTATTTGAACTCAAATCCTGAATTCAAAAATGGTGAAATTGTGGAAGTTATTATGCCTAGCAAAGATGCTAATCTTTTGAATTCAAATCCTAAATTCAAAAATGCTGAAATTGTGGAAATTATTAAGGAAGGAGTTTGTTTAGAAGAGGATTCTATGGAAACAAAGTCTACCATTTCAACTCAAGTTGCTGAATTATTGGGAGTTCAAAAACCATATTTTGAATTCAAAAGTTCAGATTTTCAGGAGGATTGTGTAACAAAATCTGTTGTTGTAACTTCTTCAACAGCTTTGGCGGCTACATCTAGTGTGAATGGTATTCCCACTACTACATCAATCCCTTATTTAAAAGATTATTTTAACACTTCTCCTCCATCAACAATTAGTTTGAATTTCAAAAAAACTATTCTTAAAAAAGACAAAAACTTTTTTGCCAAGAAGAGTGATGCACTCGGATCAAAACACATTCTATTCAAAGAACTTCAAGCATTGGGTCCGGTGAAAGAACTACCTAGAAGGAAGATGGCTGATTAAAAAGAGAAGAATGGTATGAGAAGTTCTTCATCCCTTGTATCCCGCTAAAATGCAAGAGGCTTTTCCCGTGGATAACAACATAGCAAAGAGATACTTGAAGATGGAGCAAATGACCATAAAGTTTGGCAAATTCATATCTCTTATTTCTGACTTTAAAACTTGGAAAACGCTTTTTGAATATCTTTCAATGATATTCTTAAGTGATTTTAGAAAATCTTTATTGAATTGTAATTTTGTTTTTAGCTTTTCTTTCCTTTTTTTTATTATAGTTTGTTATTTTAAATTTTATCTAAATGATTATGGGATCTTTACTAATTCTTATTATCTAACTGGATGGGAACTCTGGGATACTAATCAACCTTGGGGTTGTCTTAAACTTTTGTATCCCCTGCATCTCAACAGTTTCAAAATAGGAGATAGTGGATTTCATATCATTTATATTAAGTTTAAATTAACAAATTTAGTTTCAATAAGGTCCCTTTTTATTGTTGAAAAAGGAATCATTAGCTTTATTTACCTAGTTTGTATTAGGTTGTCTACTCTTTTATTTTAATGCAATTTCTGTATTTCTTCAAAAAAAAAAAAAGAATCTAAACCTGAAGAAGAAGAAGTGGAGTGCATTCAAGGGGTAGAAACCATTGCTATAAGAGATAGAGTAGAACCTTGGGAGTAAGTACCTTGAGATTTAAAGTTCGTTAGGGATGTTAGGCTCTATGAACTGGCCCAAAGCTAATTAAGAGATAGAGATGAATTGGTAAAAAATGTCTTTCAATCAAAACACAAATCAAAACAAATATCACCATAATAAAAACTAAAATACAGAAATTAAATACGGAAGTAATAAAGAAAGAACACACCGAATTTATAGTGGTTCGGTCAAACCTTGATCTACGTCCACTCCTTGGAGGAACCCTCCAAGTATTGCACTAAACTAAGTGTCTCTCCTTTATCCCCCACAGCTAGGTGGAGAATCCCTTACAAAATCACTTTCACCTTCCCCGGTGCAGCAGAGTTGCCGGGTCCTTTGACATCAAAGAGATCTTCTTCTTTGGTGAACTTCCCTTGAGATAAGCCTTGATTCCTACGGTATTTAGGTGCGAGCAACCGGAGCAACCGTTTGGATTTTGTAAGGGAAGGTGGAAGTGATTTTGTATGGGCTTCTCCTCCTAGCTGTGGGGGCTAAAGGAGAGACACTTGTTTTAGTGCAATACTTGGAGGGTGCCTCCAAGGAGTGGACGTAGGTCAAGTTTTGACCGAACCACTATAAATCTGGTGTGTTCTTTTCTTATTATCGCTTCCGCATTTAATTTTTGCACTTTGGTTTTCTTTGTGGTGATTTTGGTTTGAGTTTTATCTTTAATTTTAAAGTTATCCAATTCACCTCTTTTCTTTGTTAGCCTTGGGCCAGTTCATGAGAGCTTAACATCCCTAACAAACTTTCAAGTGATTTCAGAGCACTTTCTAGTGTCATTTGAGCACTTTCAAGTGGTATCAGAGCCGGATTCATAAAATAAGTTTTTAAAAGCTTTTGAATTTTGATCCATGACTAATTTTTTGAATTGTAAAGTTGCAGAAGGATATTCAATCACCAGACCTCCATTATTTGAAAATATATCATTTGATTTTTGGAAAACTCGCATGTCTATTTTCTTGCAATCGATTGATTTTCGCATGTGCCATATGATTTTAACTGGTTATTCATCACCATCACGTATTGCTAATGGAGTTAAAACTTATTCCTTTTAATCAATGGAATAAGGAAGAACAACTGAATGCTCAACTGAATGCAAAATCTTTAAATTATTTTTTCTGTGCTTCAAATTCTGAAGATTTTATGTTAGTATCCACTTGCACTACTGGTAAGGAAGTTTGGGATAAACTACACACCATATATGAAGGCACTAGTGAAATCAAGCAATCCAAGTTTAATTTGTTAATGCATGATTTTGAATTATTTTCCATGAAACCTTATGAGACAATCTTAGACATGTACACTAGGTTCATTCAAATTGTAACATCATTGCATGCCTTAGGAAAAGAGTTTTCAAATTTTGAAAAAGTCAATAAAATTGTTCATTGTTTACTTGAAAAATTTGATGCAAAAGTTGTTGCTATTTATGAATCAAAATATTTGAATAATTATTCTATTGATAATTTGATTGGCTCACTCATTGCCTACGAGCAAGGTTTGGGTCAAAGACTTTTGGATGTAGGTGAAACGATTATTCTAAAAATTGAAGATACGGAAAAAGATTGCTTAGTTGGTGACGAATGCAATGACTTGTCAAGAAAATCACAAAGCTCACCAAAGCATAAGCAAAAGTGGAAAAAAGGTAAAAATGGTAAGGATGTCCATATTTCTTCTGACGTTGTTTGCTTTCGATATAGGAAGCCTAGACATATGAAAAATCAGTGCCCTAAATTAAGAATTCTTCCTACGAAAGAAAAGGGCAAGGCGAAGCAAATTTTAAGCTGGGGAAATAATGAAAGGCAAAAAATCTCATGGGCAGATCTGTTCTCTGAAGCATCGGACCAGGAGAGAGATAATGGTTAAGAGCCTTTCGTGTTTTTGTGTTGTGTTTTTGTGTATTTTCCTTTTTATTTTTATGTTTTTATTTTGTTTATTCTTTGAATTTTTTGTTTTCGTGAAATTTTTTCTCTGATCAACACACACATTCACTTTTCTAAAAATGAGAAATCTACTTCCTATTTTTTCTTCAAATCTTTGGTAAGTTGTGTTTGACTTCTCTAAAATAGTCAAAGGAAGGAAACTCATTTATTTTTAACTCTCAATCTCTATTTTCTAAAAAAGGTTATACTACTTTTGATTTAAAATTTTTTCCATCTTTTAAATTGGGTTTTAAAACAAAATTTTTTATCTCCCTACATTTTATTTATCGCATAGGAATCTTTTGCAAGTTTTTTATTCTAACTCATAATTTTCTTAATCAAGCAATTTGCTTTGTCACTAAGATGGGTTTTCTTTTATTTTTAAGAATTAATAAAGGAAGCATATTTAAAAATTGACCAATGATGCCAAATATAAAAAGACGCCAAATTGAAAATATAGAATACACAAAGTGTATCAAAAGATGCGTAGTGCGCCAACCAATTGTCAAGAGGCATAAAATGAGCCCACAAAGTTAATGCTTACCATTCTTGTACTTCATAAAAAGCTTAAGAAAACTCTTGATACTTTCGATACTTGAGTTTGAAAATCTTGATTCTTGATTCAAAAATTTATGCATTGATCTTCTATTAGATATATTTTATGGAAGGAGTTTTTGAAAAATTATTGTTTCTTTCTCTAATTTTTTCCTTGATTTAGATCTTGAATCAAAAAGTTTTTGCCTTTTTAAAGAACTTGAGTTGGGATTATCAAATTATTAATTTCTAACCTTTTCTGGACTATGCGTTGTCAATCCAATTCTACTAAGTTTTTGATTAAAAACAAGAGGTAACTTTCTCATTTTAAGAATATTTGTTTTTTCAGTAGATCAGGGAACGTTTTTGTCTTCTATTCATTTTGTTTGTGCCTCCTCTCTTTTTGATAATGTCAAAGGGGGAGAACGTACTGTTAAATTTAATATTTTTTTTCTTTTCAAAAAAAAAAAATTAAAACAACAAAAATATTTTTTATCTCCCCTATTTTTAAAAGTGTTTTTCTAGTGAGGGGGAGAATAGGAGAAATTGTTTTTTTTTTGAGAATTCAAATTAAATTGTTTATAATCATCAAAAAGGGGGAGATTGTTGCGGATCAATGGTTTATGATTTTGATGATAGCAAACATTTTTATTTCTCAATGACTGCCTTATGTACTGACATTTCAGGTTCACATGATCGGACTGCAATTTGGAACCAGCTCAAGATTGGGTAGACTAGGTCTGTGTCAGTTTGTAATTTTTTTCCTTTCTTGAGTCTGTTGTATTTGATGTGGGATATGTTGATTCGTAACTTGGAAAATTTCCTGTTGTTCCCTATAAGATTTCTATTTTTGGTAATATCGACCGAGATGATATTTATATCGTCCTAGTCAATATGTCCAAAATTAGAAACTCTAATTAGGGCATCCTCATTAAGGCAGCCGTCATTGATATCGGCCTGGACGATACATGTATCGGCCAGGACGATAGTCTTAATTTAGAAAGAATCAACCGACATAATCAGTTTAGGAATTCTTTGTTTTAAGAAATCGGTCAGGACTATATTTATATCGTCCAGGCCGATCTAACTCAATTATGCCTAAATTGATCTGGTATCTTTGGAAAGCATTAATGGTTGATTGATACGATCACATTGGCCGGGACGAGCGCCTGATCGGCTGGGACGATGTCCTGAACGATCTACATCGGACAGCTTGAATTCAGGGCGATGATTTGGATGATTGAAATCAGTTTTAAATTAATCAGCCTGGACAATCATGATATCAGCTAGGATGATGTAACCAATTTTCTTCTGATCGTCCCAAATCATCCCGGGCTGATGAGCTGAATTTGTACTAATCGGCCAGGACGATATACCTATTGTCCTGGACAATAATGTCGGCAACTTGCATTAATGAGCTCGTTTTTAGCTCTTCTATTTAAGCTTTGTCAAGGCACTTGTTAACTGTCTTTGGGAGCCATTGTATCTTTGTTCTTGTGGGGGAAACTTGAAGAGAGAGCTTGAAAGGGTGGAGTTTGAGAGAGAGAAGATCCTGTGAGGGGGAGGAACTCAAGGGAGTGTGGTGGGGGATCCACACGGTTGCTCCGGCGAACTCGCACCTTAGTACCATCTTATTCAAGCCTTGTCTCGAGGTAAGTTCCCCAAAGAAGAAGATCTCTTTGGTATCAAAGGACCCGACGACTCCGCCGCACTGGGGAAGGTTGAAGTGATTTTGTAAGGGCTTCTCTGCCTAGCTGTGGGGGCTAAAGGAGAGACACTTATTTTAGTGCAATACTTGGAGGGTGCCTCCAAGGAGTGGACGTAGGTCAAGGTTTGACTGAACCACTATAAATCCGGTGTGTTCTTTTCTTATTTTTGCTTTCGCATTTAATTTCAGCACTTTGGTTTTCTTTGTGGTGATTTTGGTTTGAGTTTTATCTTTAATTTTAAAGTTATCCAATTCACCTCTTTTCTTTATTAGACTTGGGCCAGTTCATGAGGGCTTAACATCCCTAATGAACTTTCAAGTGATTTCAGATTACTTTCTAGTGTCATCTGAGCACTTTCAGACTTTTGGTAATTGATTTTTTTTACTTGTCCAATTTCAATAGTCTTTAACAATGTTTCTTACCTTCTTCACCCTTCTCACTTTAGCATCTGAAAACAACAATACATCACCTTCATATAGAAGATGTGAAATTCTTGGAGCCTTTGAACAAATTTTAATACCCACATCCATCACTCTACTAAAGAAAGCATTGGATAGTAGTTGTGAGCATAAAATGAGTAAGAAAGGAGAAAGTGGACAGCTTGGCCAAAAACCACTTCTCCCCTCAATCCAATTGGATCTAAACCATTGATCAAGATAGAAAATCTAGGATATGAGACACAGTCCATTTCCAGGCTAGAAATTTAACTGGGAATCCCAAGTTTAACATCATCTTCTTGAGAGTTAACCAACACATAATGTCGTATGCATCCTCCATGTCCAACTTAATAGCAAAATAATCATGGCTATCCTTTGAATGCCTTAATTTGTTGAATACTTCTTGAGCTAATAATAGATGATCTGAGAGAGATCTCCCTTTCACAAAAGCCACCTGCTCTTCAGAAATAATCTTTGGAATAACCACAATCAATCTATTTAATAACACCTTGGACACAATCTTGTAGATAGAATTACATAAGCTAATGAGATGAAAGGCAGATGGAGTTAACATATTAGAGGACTTGGGAATCAGCATAACCAAAGTATCTTTTCACTCCTTGCTCATATTACCCGAAATAAAGAATTGTCTTACTTCTCTACACACATGCTCTTCATTGATATTCCAATAATATTTGAAAAAAGAATAGGTCATCCCATCACACCCTAGAGCCTTATTATTCCCCAACCTCATAACAACCTCCTTTATCTCATTAACATAAAGCTCCCTCTCCAACATTACTATGTCTTCTTCTTCCAGTACCATCCACGGCCTTGGCCAATTCTCCAAACAGCACTCCCTATCCTTCCACTTATTCTGAAATAATTTGAAAATACCTCATCCACTTCCTTTGGGTTCTCCGTGAGCATACCATCTAAATTCTTCACTTGTGAAACCCAAATAACATTTCTCCTTGCAATGGAAAAAGTATGAAAAAATTTAGTGTTGGAGTCACCATCTTTAATCCACTACACTTTGGCTCTTTGCTTCCACCAAGTATTCAAACAACTAGGATTAACATTCAGCTCTTTGACTTTTGATCTTAGCAACCATAATTTGTCTTCATCCAACCAACCAACTTTGGCATCCTCCTCTTGAAGTTGAAATATTTCAAACTTCAATCTTTCTTTCTCCTTTGAAAATTCCTTCAATTTGAGTTTACTTCAACAGTACAAATCTTTTAAGGTTATCTTACATTTCTTATTTAGAACCTCCATGTCATCTCCCACATAAGCCTTCTTCCACCCATTTGAAACAATATGAGCCGATGTTTTGATGGATAACCAAACATCTTCAAACTTAATGCACCTCCTCTTCCTTATAATGACCTCAAATAATTTCAACACAATTGGACTATGGTCTGAAGCCACTCTATCTAAGTGTCTCACCACAGCGATTTGGATATTATTAATAGCCAAAGAATTAAGCAAACACCTATCCAATCGTTCAAGGATCAATCCCCCTCCAACTTTATTATTACACCAAGTATACCTTGGTCCAACAACCCCAACTTCATGATAATCATTATTATTCATAATTTTTTTCATTTCCATAGAACCTTGAGATAATACAAACTTCCTCCCACCCTTTTTGTCTTCTTGGGAAAAAATGCAATTAAAGTTCCCACCAATAATAGAAGGAACTTTCCTGTGTGTAAACTCAACAATACAATCCCATAACAATCTTCTTTTCTGAACCTCCTTGCCCCCATATACAGTAGTAATCATCCACACTCCTTTATTGAAGACATTAAGATCCCCTATAACACATTGATCTGATGTCCTTACCATAGAAAAGGATGCCACATCGGATCTCCATAAGATCATAATACCACTAGATAACCCTTCTTAAGGAAGAAGGAAAAAATTCCAATCAGGACCCATCATCCTTTCAAATGTAACTCTATCAAAAGAGTTGATTTTAGTCTCCACCAAACCCACAACAAACACCTTTAAATTTTTTATAAACTCCTTCATATATAGAGAGGCTTCTTTATTCTTGACCCCTCTATAATTCGAAAAGGCAATAGATTCCATTAAGACTTCTTAGAGGAAGATCCCCCATCTCTTTTCTTACTTCTTCCATCAAAAATCCTACCACGTGGACTATTTTTAATAGGCCTTTATGGATCTGAGTTCTTTTGCAAGCTTACATTTAGTTAAGTCCCCATTAGAACCATTCTCCTTTTCCACATTACACATCCTTCCATCAATACCATTTTTACCACCACCTTTCTCAGAAATTCCAAACCCAACATCACCATCCACAACACCTTCACATTTTTTTCCACTACCACAAATACTTATATTATTCACCTCAGCCTCTTCCTTTTCCACTTCCTCCACACCCAAAAAATCAAATTTATTCAAACTTGCTGGTAAAAAAGATTTATCAGGAGGAGAAACCATACCCGATACACCAGCTGCTTCCTCTACCTTATGAGAGATCTGCACAACCACCTCCTCTACTGCATCAGATTGCATTTCTCTCACAAGCATCTCCTGGTCCACTTCTATTCCTTCCTCCTCGAATTGATTTATATCAGCAATTGATTCCAACTCCTCATGAACAACAATGTTCGGGACTACAGGTTTCACATCAGATCTCCCACCGTGAGCTTCCTTTCTTGTCTTCATCTATTTCTTTACAAACTTCATGTTCCTCTTCAACTAAGCTGGTCTCATACTATTCTTCCTATTAACCATGTTCCATGGACCATATATAGAATAAGTATCTACCTCTTGGTGCCTTTCCACATCCTTCTCAAGCCTTGAAATTCCAGCATCTCCATTCCGTTACTTTGCACCAGAAAGCCTAATCTTCTTAAATATTATATTTTATAAGCATTTTTTTAATTTTAAGCATGAATGATTTTGAAGACTTTAACTAGCATACATAGCATTAGAAATGAAATAAAATTAAAATTTAATTACATTTAGTCCTAGATGTATAACACCATTCTTGAGTACAAGTCCATGTAAGAACTTCTCTAATCGTCAGCCTTAAATTCCAAAAACTCTACCACCCACCCATCTTTCATAAAGATTAAACAACATGAACTTTATATGATTAGGTGATTTAGTTGGCTTTATTTTTTAAAAAAGATATAAGCTCAGATTGTATTAGTTAGGTCGTGAATGCTAATACTATGTGCACAGTACTAAATCCCACATACATTTATGATTGAAGGTTTGTAGTATGGGTAAGCCTTTGTATCCCCTCTAGTTGGATAAGCTCTTTATCTTTTAGAGGCTATAAATCAAACCCAACTACATCATGTGGATGATGCCACCTTCATCGTTCTCTCATGGATGCTTGAAATGCAATATCTTTTTCTTTAGACTTCTTTTCATTAGACATATTGAGTGATGATACGATCCCTAAATGTTGATTAAATGAAGTTGAGCATATCCTTTCCTTTGGACTATAAGAGCCTATAAATCCCCTTATCTATCAAACTCTCTTAGAGAGTAATATAACATCGTTAATCAAGAGTTTTCTTAGGATAAAGCCAAAGATGTTATAAACCATAGGGGCTTATGTCAATGGGAAACTAATACTCATATTAAATAAACCCCATTCGAGCAGATGCATGAAGTGGGAGAAATCTTGTGATTATAGGGTTATGCATATTGTTAACCATTAAGGTGTATAGGTTAGAACCACTATCCTCTATGGTTAATAATATGTATGATCCTATCTGGACATCAATTTTCCTGCTTGTGTAGAGTGTAAAGGCCTATGATCATTTTGTCCTACAGGATAGTGCAGTCGTATTCTTTATATTCTAGAACTGCTAAGAAAAATTCTTTTGAAGACTCACATTGTTTATCCAAAACATAATAATTTCATGATTAGCAATCATAGTTGTTGGAGCATTAGCATAATAGAAAGCCAGAATTAATCCTAAAAATCCTTGAATCAAGCCCAACAATCTTATTAGTTGCTGCAACACTAGTAAAAGATGACATATAATAGATGATCGAGAATTAGGTAACAAAGGCTTTAGACCAATTCCAAGGGGCTAAATCTATTCCAAATGGTAGGACTAACCCCAAAGGATTATGATTCACTCCCTTATCTGAAGGGCAGCATGCCATCTTCATTCGTCATTTTTAATTATTTTGAGAACCCATCATGTGAGCTATTGTAACACCGGATGATTAATTGCTTTATTATTTTGATAATTTTTATCAGTAACTCAAGATTTATTCTCAAATGGTATGCCAATCTGCCAAAGGGATAGTGAGGATATTTGTTGAGTTGGAGAGATTCTTCAAAACTCAATATTATTTTGCCCTAAGTGATCTGGTAATTAAAAGTACAAGCCAAGAGAGTTTCTGGTTGAGTATATCTAAAGATGAAGAAATAACTCAATGAAATGTGAATTTTAGCTAAAAGAGAATCATGCATTGGAGATTTCACTAGAGAATATCCTTGGGCCTTTTGTATTCCTTCTAAAGGGTTTCATGATAAAGAACTTTGAGAAACTACTTAATAAGGTAAATAACCTATAGGAAGAGGATTCTAAAATAATACTCTTAAAGGATTTGTCTAATTAAAGGAAAGATGTAAATCCTTAAAATTCCTTTGAAAATGTTTCAACCACAGCGTTATTAGTAGATAAGAGAAAGCATCCAATGAAAAACAAATTAAGTGAACCTTCATCTCATCCATTTCAAGTAACATTTTAGTTTCCTCGGGATCCCTTCTCGACATCTTTCAAAGAGAAAATGGTGAAATTCTAGCATTTAATAGATATTAAGGAAGATTTTCAAATGTTTATTAAAGAAAGCATAGTACAGATTGTGGGAGGACATGAAGCTAGAATAAACAAACAAGAGGGATGATCCCAATTTTTACCTCTATCATCAAATGTTGGGCCACACAATTGAAGACTTATTAACCTTTAAATATTGGATTAAAAGTCAAATTGAAAATTGTAACATTATCATCCCAGGAAAACTAGGTAGATTGGATCAAGGGATTTTCAAAGTAATCTTAGTTAAAAATTCTAAAATTTATGTCCAATGAAGTTGATTGGAATATTATTTTATCTCAGGTATTTAAGAAGTCAATTAACAAATATTTTCAACTTTCTTGACAATTGGAGATGGGAGCCCAAGGCCTTATCTTGGAGGTTGAGTAGAAGGCATTAAAAGAGTATGTTGAGATGATTTCCTATCAAGTAGTTATAGCAACTAATTCAAATAATATGAACAAAAACAAAATCCTGATATGTTTGTAGAGAGGAAACTAACAGTTGATGAGAGATGTTTTTTGATGGAGTAAAATCCCTATCCCCACTGACCTTATCATATTTTTACCTTGCCCCATCAAAATCAATGGGTAAAAAAAAAAAATAAAAGGTCCTTATGCATATATTTTGATGATTAATATTGAAAATGAAATGAAAATATAATCCACTAGAGATCAAAAGTCATAACTTAGCAGTGATCGATAAAAATCCATCAAAAAACAATCCTTAAAATTAGATCACTAAAGAGGATGATGAACATGAAATTTTATCAGATAGAGACACCCCCAAAATTAACTTTTAAGTGAATCCTAACTTGATAGAATTTTAGACAGGGCAGTCTATCAATCAGCAGAAATCGGTTCTGATTTGCGGAAAGGCTATCATAGAATAAGGAAGAGGAAAATTTCAAAGTTGTTGGGGATTAAATTGAATTGGAGTATCTAGGGGTAAAAATTGCTTTAAGAAGGTTAAGGAAGGCTGACTTCCAAATACTTCTGGACAAATCTCTGAAAAGGCTCAATGCTTGGGGAAATAGGTTTATTTCTCTTGCTGGTAAGCTTGTGCTGGTGAAATCTGTTCTTCTTGCACTCCCGATTTTCTTGATTGCTCATTCATTAGTTCCCAAGCGGATCATGTATTAGTTAGAATGACATTGTAGAAATTTTATTTGGCATAAGATGGATGGAGGTCGTGGCTTGCACTATGTGAGCTGGGAAGGGTTATGTCGACCAAAACAATGTGGTGGTTGAGGTGTTCATTCTGCATTGGATAGAATGGACCGCTTCAAGCTAAATTTGCTTGGAATTCTATTGTGAATCCTAATTCTCCATTTAACAGGAACTTTTTAGCCAAATATGGTGATAGATGGTAGAAAAGGGAGGAAGCTAGAAGTGGTTCTAATTCATGGAAGATTATGATGAGTGGTTGGAAAGTTCTTAAAAATTTCCTAAGGTGGATGGTGGTTAATGGTGCTAACATTGATGTCTTTAAGGATGCTTGGATTATGGATAAAAGCTTATTGAAATGGCCTGCGTTTGTGGGCAATTTAGAAGATCAAGACATGAAGCTGAATTATTTCATTGAGAATGGTAACTGGGAGTGCTCCAAGCTCAGAAATTGCTTCGGGGAGGACTTGGTAAGGATGATTGAAGATGTACAGATTTTTTATTCTCTTGATGAAGATCAAATGGAACTGAAGCTGCAACCAACGGGTAAATCCTTATCTGCTTTATTAATAAAAAGTAGATACAAAGATGATTTGGCATGTGATGATATAACCTAGATTTATAAATTGAAGATTAATGCTAAAGTAAAGTTGTTTGTTTGGCATATCTATTTTGATGCAATTCCAACTGAAGTTTTTCTTTTTAAGAGAAGGATTTCGGGGAACATTCTCTGTCCCATGAGATATGAGGAATCTGAAAATCTGGATCATATTACATCTACATGTTTAAATCGGGTGAAGGTGAACAATGTTTTAAGGAGTTGGGGACTTAAAATACCTGCATTCAGCAGCTTTACAGATTGGATTCAGGGTATGCATAATTTGGTTATGAAGAATGATTTAACAGCACAGGTATATGCTTTGAGTGTTTGGTTTGTTTGGAACAATAGATGTAAGGTGAAGCATGGGAGTTCTGGTAGTAGCGCTGAGATGATTGCGGCCTATGTTATTAGCTTTTTTAGTTCTTCTAATCAAGGTGTTTATCTCTTAGATCACTGGGATGCTTATCAGTCCGAAAGGCTACTCTCAGATTACTAGCATTCTCCTCCACCTGAGTGGTTAAAGTTCAATTTTGATGCTTCTCTTAAAGATAACTATGATGCGGGGTTAGGAGGAGTCTTAAGAGATGACAAAGGGAGATTTAGTTTTGCTTTTGGAAGGAAAATAAGGCATTGGGACATTGCTCAAATGGAGTTATCAGCTTTTAAATCTATAAAAGAGGTGATGCAAGAGTGGATTTATATTGGTAAAGGTCTTATAGTAGAGGGAGATAATCATAATGTTCTCAAGTTTCTTCATCAAATGTACAGTAAACAGAGGAATTCCGACGGGAACAGTGAGGAGAATAATCTTTTATTCTTGAATAAATGTAATAATGTAGTTTTCAATTTTGTTGGGCGTAATTGTAATAAGTTAGCAGATTATTGCGCTAACTTTGCTTTGTCTTTTTAATTTGTGTGGGACACTTTTTTGGAGAGCAACCTTCCCTCTACCTTTAATCATATTTTAAAGGAAGAGTGTAATAGGTGATTAGTCTCTTCTTAGTTTGTATCTAGGTTGTTCCTTTATTTTCATTAATTGCTACTTAGCACTTCTAAAAAAAATAACTTGATAGAATTTTTTTTATTCAGATTCTCCATCAAAAAACAATGATGCATTGCTTAAGATAGCATAGGCTCCACCAAAGTCTATCATCCCAATGAAATTATGGAGGTACAACTTCATGGTGGCAAAGTCTTACCACCTTTATTTCCAGCCAAGGGAAAAGGAGAACAAATCATATCCAAAAAAAAAATTCAAAATTTCAATCAATAAATAAATCCATCCTCAATTGCATTGGGTCCAAATTATAATGTTATTAAATTGATTACAACATCTTAGCCCATCTTAGGATATTATCCACTATGTTAATCATCTATTATGCCCTCATTCTCTCAAAATAAATGAGGGATTCCTCAATTAAATCTCTTCTTCACCTAGAAATTTATTTAGCAAAATTAGTTGTAACTTCACAAGAAGAAGCTCTGTATTTCAAAGAAATCCTTGGAGTAGTATTTTCTGATGAGGATCTTCTTCTCTGAACAGCCGATCATAACCACCCACTCTATATTTATATAAATATGGGAAATTTCATATTATCTAGAGTCCTTGCTGATTTGGTTGCAATGATCAATATTATGAACATAAAGGCTATTGTATTCCTTAAAGTAGAAACATGTAGGCTTAACAATGATAATTTATTCTATACAGGTTTAATGAAAAAGGAGAGAAGGCTTTAGGTTCAATTACATTCTTGTTAAAATTAGGAGAGTTTAAAATAGAAGCCAAATTTCACATAATTGATTCAACAACTTCCTTTTATGATTTTGTAGGAAGCCTTTGATCCACGAGTATAAGATGGTTCCATACACACAACACCAATGCATCTAGTATCAATGATATGGCATTGAGTATGTAATACAAGCTTATTCACAAGTAGACTTTATTCACGAGATCGTGATCTTCAAGGATGTTGAGTACTACACATCTAAAGAATTTTCTACTTATTCCAAAAGTGAAATTACAATTAAGTAGGAGAGAAAAAGAAAAAAGCAAAAGAAAAAAATAAAGTCAAAAGAAAAAGATGAAGAAAGAAAAAAAGAGAAAAGTAAAGAAATAATATACACAAATAGTTAAGATAATGTTGAGAGAAAGATCTTTAGGCCTCCATGCACTTTCCCTCAAAGAAGTGGGAGACTAGCAGATGAAGGCAATGCTATGCTTCATTTAAAAAACAAATACCCACAACATCACATTGAATTGGAGTCACGTTTAGATGATGACTCTAAAGTGTGGGGTGTAGTAATTCATTTGTACTACAAAAAGATGAATCCTCCTCCAAAATTTAATACTACTTTAGATTAGGACAATGATCTGGATGAGGATATTCAAAAGTCCAAAGTGACCAGGCTAAAGTAAAAATGTATGAAAGACTGAGCAGAAGAATTGAAGCCTTAACCTTAACCCCACTAGCAGTTGATAGGGTTGTAGGTTTAGTAGTTAAGGGCTCTCCTAATCTTGGTTGTAAAGTAGGAAAAGTCCATAATTTCTTTATTGGTCCTTTTCTACTCAAAGATTGAAGTGATGTGAACCTTGAGGAGAGCAATTCTAATAAATTAATGGAATGACCATTTAGCTATTTTCTTATACATATAAGGAATTATGTTTCTGAGTGCCTCACACTGGGTCATTGGAGTAAGGGTCAAGACAGCTTCATGAAATCCTTTAGTGTAAAAAAAAAGAAATTTGAATAGTGGTATTGTCTTTGGTATTATTGGTTCATTCGATGAGGATAAATATTGTCTTATGATAAAAAATCATCTTAAATCTAAACGAGTCCATACATAAACTATTGCTTCTATTGATAGGCTTTGTTTGGAAACATCAGATGACTTAGAAGAAGTTCAACTTAGAGATGCACCTAATAAATTTGAGGAAGATATTAAATTTAAATTCAGTGAATTAAAAGAAATTAATGTTAGAACCAAGGATACCCCTAGCCCTACCATTATTAACTCTTTCTTGAGTGAAGATAGATTGAATGATCTAATTAAGCTCCATTCCAAGTTTAAGGATTACTACAATTGGTCATATGACCAGATACTATACATGTCCTTAGATGTAGTAGTTCATAAACTCACCAATTGTCTTAATGCCATTTGAATTAAGCAAGCACCTTGATGTATGTGCTTGTTGATCAAACACCAACTCATTTTTGAAATCAAGAAATTGGTTGAGGCATATTTTATTCAAGAAGAGAAATATATTTTTTGGATTATATCCACTGTGTCTGTTTAAAAGAGAAATGGTTAAATTGAAATCTGTGTTTACTTTAGAGATCTAAAAATGGCATGTCCCAAAGATGACCTTCCCTTTCCCTTAACTGAACTTATGGTGGATATTGCTTATTCTCACATTATTTTATTATTTATGGATGGATCATTTGAATATAATCAAATCAAGATGGCCCCAAAAGTTAAGAAAGTCACTTCATTCAAAACTCATATATGTATCTTTTGTTATAAGGTGATGTCATTTAATTCTAAAAATGCTAGTGCAACTTACCAGTGGCGTATAATCAAAATCTTTGATGAACTTATTCATAATCTGGTAGAATGTTAAATCAATGATTTTTTCATCTAGAGTAAAGTCATAGAGGCTCATCTATATGACATAGGAAGTATCGTTTAGTGGTTGCATCTCTACAACCTCAAATGGATCCCTTGAAATTTGCCTTTCGCATCACCTTAGAGAAAGTTTTTTTCTTTGTAGTGAGGCATCGTGGATTTGAAATTTATCCTACTAAAATCAACTTCATTATAAAATACCACCTCCTATGTGCCTCACTTAGTTAAGTTTCTTTCAAAGGTGGGCTGACATATATAAGAATATTCATCTATTCTCTCTGTGTGATGTCAAACTTTATCTTTCATAGCTATAAGGGAACCTAAATTCATATGGGATTTGAAATGTGAAAATTCCCTTAAGAATGTCAAGAAATATCTTACAAATTCTAAAGTATTGGCATCCCCTGTTGCGACGAAACCACTTATCCATTATTCTGTAGCTTAAGATAAGTTGCTTGGTGCCCTGTTAGCTCATGAAAATAAAGAGGGAATGGAAAATTCCCTCTACTACCTTAGGCGATGACTCATTCAAAAAAAAAAAAAAATTGATGTCCTTCCATTAAGAAACATGACAACGCCTTTGTTTTTTCGTCCCAAATTTCTCATTAGGTAATTTTAATTTAAAGAGTAAACCTGATACAATATCTTATGTCCTTATATATATTCTTAGGACATCTAGAACATAGGTCTATGATTTCGTTTTAACTTGAAATAACCTTCATTCCCCTATGTATTGTGATAGGCCAAGTCTTTGCTAACTTACTTGCATTACATTCATTTCCAACAAAATCTCCCCTAAATGTTGATTTACTTGATGAGTAAATCATTATTTTAAAGGACTCTGTTTTGTGAATTCTATTTTAATGGTGCAGCATCTTTTTAGCATAATGAAGCACTAAAATCTACTCTCCAAATGAAAGCTAGAATTTACCTAATTTTCATAACACCATAAAAGAGAATGAAGCATATTTTATATCATTTATTAGAGCCTTATAAGAATAATGAGTCTGAGTATGTTGCTCTGATAATTAATTTGAAGCTTATAATATTTATGGACAAAAGAAATTTAAACCGAAGAACAAAATTTGAAGAATAAAGTTCTCGTTTTTGTTGAGTCCAGTAATTAGGTTGTTAAGCCTAAGTAAATGTCCCACAGCTACCAAGAGGGGGGTGAATTGGTAGTTTTAAAAATTTTAAACCCTCTTAATGATAAAGTTGAACCGAAAAAAAATTTTCTTTTAAAGTTTGTAGAAAAATGTTTTTCAACCACAGAGTTGTTTAAACTGAAATTTAAAAGCAATAAAGTAAATGACACCAGATTTATAGTGGTTCGGTCTATAACCAGACCTACATCCACTCCTCAGAGGCACCCTCTGAGTATTGCACTAAAACTAATAGTGACTCTCCTTTAGCACCCACAGCAAGGCGGAGAAGCCTTTATAACACACTCTTTTCACCACTACCCGGTGCGGTAGAGAACTGTCGTCCTTTTACACAAACCACAGTGCTGGCAGAGAACCGTCGTCCTTTTACACTCTCCTAGTGTGGGCAGAGAACCCTACGGCTGTTCACACTCTCCAAGTGTAGGCAGAGAACCTTTCTGCTGTTCACACTCTCCAAGTGTAGGTAGAGAACCCTTCGGCTGTTCACACTCTCCAAGTGTTGGCAGAAAAATGGATCTCCTTGACTGATCTTCTCACAAGAATCTAGAAGGAAGAAGGAAAAGAGTGAAGAAATCCAATTTCACAAGTAGAGACTCTTACCTTAGTAATCCAAGTGAAGCCTTCTCGCTCCAGTGGTAGGAATCCTCCTTTGAATGCTCTCTTCCACTCTCTCCTTGGCTATTCTCTCAAGAGGCACGAAGATCAAATGATAAAAAAGATTGGGTGGCAGTCTAATTTGGACTATTTATACAAAAGACATGAAAAACTGCCCAAAAACTGCAAGTTTCCAATTCTGTACGCAGTGGATCGTCCTGTACGATCCTGGATCGTCCTGGACGATTTTACTTAAACGATCTGAAACGACCCAATTTGTATATGTGTACGAAATGACTTCGTACAGATGATCGTCCTGTATGAACTAGGTTCGTCCAGTACGAACGGTTATTACAAGGTCGGTTCTAGAAACTGCTGAAAACTGTTCTAAGTCGGTTAATCGTTTGGACGAAAATATGTTCGTCTGGACGAAAATTTTCTAGAGACCCGATCGTCCTGGACGATATTTAATTTTGTCTGTACAAAAATTTTCCAGAGCACTGGTCGCCTCGTACGATGATAAAATTCATCTGGACGAAAATTTTACAGAGAACCCATCATCCGCGACGATAATAAATTTCGTCCTGGACGAATAGGACTTAGAAAAATTTTTCGAGCAAATTCCTATTCGTTCCATGTGCTCTATAGGAGATAACTGACGGATCGTCCAGTACGATAAAAATCGTCCCGTACGATCAGTATAAAATTGTATGATCTCCTTATGTGTGTGTGTAAGTTTTTTATTCACTCAATTACAATCACTCCCTTTCAAAATTAAATCAAAGAAAATGCAAACTTCAAATAAACAAAATATCTCATGTTGAATTTGATTTGAAGTTATCGTAGTCTGGAGTCGGATTTTCCTGAAATGTTAGTACACACAAGAGCAAGTGCAAATCTTCTAAAATTTTTAGGAGATAACTATACATTTGAACAATAATGTTTGGAATCATCAAAACTACATAAGTTGCACAAATATAAATCATTCAAATAGCAACTATTCAAACAATCTCCCACTTTTTGATGATGGCAAAATAATTATTATTTGTATGGTTTAAAGTTAAACAAATCTCCTATCTCCTAAACTCCCCCTGAATTGATGAGTACATTAAAATAAGGAGGCATAAAGAACAAAATTTTTGTTTTTCTAAAATTTTAACACAAACAACTACAAAGTAAAAAACTTGCAAACAGAACAATCAAAACAGAAAATACAATAATTTCTCCCCCTTTTTGACAGCAACAAAAAGTGAAGAAGAAAAAGATAAGAAATATAAGTAATTATATGAAATTCATTTTAAAAATTTAATCTAAATTGTGATTGACATAGGGTATGCAATTTTAAAATAAAGATATTAGGTCAATCATAGAAATTCATACAATTTAAGAGCTGATATAACATTGTAAGTAAGAAGAATTTATCAAAGACATGATTCAATTTAGACATTTGACTATAGAAAATCATTACAAGAGAGATGTATAAAAATTCTATATTTCAAAGTTCAATAGAATATAAATGAACATAAGATCAATTTGAATTAAGAGATTGAACGAATTTGGAAAGAAGATAATTACCTCATGTGGCGCTTTGCGCATCTTTTTCAAAATTTTGGGGCACATTTTTGTGCATTTTTTTTTGGTTGGGCTTATTTTGTGCCTCTTTTTCACTTTGCAAATCTTTGCGAATTCCTTTTGATTTTTGTACATTTGTAAAATGTTCAAGAGTAATTGAGACCAATTCTTTCCAAAATCTATAATCTAAAATTTCAAATATTTCTAGGTGCATAAATATCACTTGAGCATAGAAATACAAAATAAGAAAACATCTAAATTGCAATAGTAATATTAACTTTTATGTAGTCTAAATGAATAGACATGAATTTAAAAGTTCTAATTACAACAAGTTATAAACAACTTATAAATTCAGAAAGTCTAGATTTTCTAATATAGATAATCTCAAATTACAATCGAATTTAAGCACCATGTAGATTAAATAATACTAATGAAATTCATAAACATTAACCACATTTCAAAACAAATCTAATAAAAGAAAACTCTCATTGATACTAAAGAAACAGATTACATAAAAAGAAGAAAATACATTGAACTTAAAAAAAAGAAAAACCAACATAAACACAAATACTTAACAATAAAACAGACACGATAAAAACATAAAAAAAATACAACAGACACACATAAAAACATTTCTATTGTTCTGGAGGAGGAGGAGGAATGCCGCCAAAAAGGTTGAAGTAGGAGGCCATCAACATTACATTGGTATTAATTTCATGAACTTCATCTTTAATATTACCAATGTCTTATTGCTGCTGCGTAAGTTGAGCATCAAATTGATCAAACCTTTGATCAATGTGAGTCTCTAATCTATCAAATCTCTCAATTAGATTCTGGTAGTCTGATTGAGAAGCAGAAGCTTGCTCTTCTTCTTATTCTTCCTCTTCTGAAGCACTAGCATGTACTTTTTCTTTTTCTTTTTCTTTTTCCTCCTTGAAGAGCAATCTGAATGATGCATCATTACAGTAAACTGGCTCTTCATATTCTTCATCAGGATGCACTATGTTGTATTTCTTTTCCAAAATATAAGTGATTAAGTGTCCTAATGAAATGTTCTTCTTCCTCTTCTGATCTGCATGTCCTATTTCTGAAAGCCCATAGATATGATCTATGATGAGTTGGGCTTCGTCAATAGGATGTCTTTCCATGATTAAAAAGGTTAGAACAGAAAGGAGAGGAGTAATGTTAATCCTATCACCAGCTTTAGGAATAATTGAGGATCTAAGGATATGCTGGATGATTCGGGCATCTTGGGTCATACCGGAGACTCTAGCAACATGATAGGTTATGCCTATTTCTTTAATCACTCTATTGATTTGAAACCATTTGAAGGAGGTTTCTGACATTAGGGTGTGGGCTCTATATCCCTCAGTTCTTAAGTTTAAAAATGCACCAAGGTCGTGCTTGGTGATATCAACTTTTTACTTAAAAATATAAGAACTAATGATGGAATGGTCAGAATTGAAACTCATGTTCGCTAGAAAGTAGTGGTAGGTTTGTTTGTTGTAGAAGTGGACGAGAGAAAGAATGAACTGAAATTGGGTTGAGGCAAAGAGGTGCAATATCCAAAATTTCAACTCAGTTTGAATAAGAATGCGAGAGGGAGTGATTTTTGCGGATGCAAAACGAGGAAAAGATTCCTCATTCGTCTTGGAAAGAAAGTTGTCCGGGGCATTCCTATTTGGTTTCTTCACCAACACCTTTTGTCTTTTGCTTGAGGAGGCCATTGTTGATTTGAAGTAGAAAGGGATTGAAAATGAAGTTTGGAAGTGTGATTGTTAAGTTAGAAAGCCTTCATATTTAAAGAAAAACGATACGTTCGTCCTGGACGAACATATTCGTCCTGGACAAAAAATTATCGTTCGTCTGGATGAAATAATTTCGTACAGACGATCCAATTCGTCCAAAATGTCACGGCTTTTCGTAATCAACACAACTTACGATGCGTCCCTTCTTACAGGCTTTTTGACTTGACCGATCGTACAGACGAAAAATTTTCGTACAGACGATCAAAAAGTAAATCGTTTTAATGACTCTTGAGAACCGTCCCCTACAATGAACCGACACATGTTCGTCTGGACGAACGAAAATTTCGCACAGACAAAGTTCATATTAAAAACTGTCTTATCCACTCAACCGCTGCATTCAATCGTCCCGACGTTTGAGAGAAAAAAAATTCGTCTTGGATGATCATTAGATCGTACAGACGATCTAATTAAAAACTACTCTCAAAACGGTTAAAATTCGCGCAAACTGTTTCTTCACACATCGTTCCGTACGAAACCAATTTCGTCCTGGACGATTTCCTCAAAAAAAAATTTTAATTTTGAATTTTTTAAATTAAGAAAATCAACAAAAATATTCAAAAACACATAAAACATAAAACAAAACCATAAATCCAAAAACACTTCATTCAAAACACCCAAAATTTCACAAAAAATAAAATAAAAAAAAAATAACAAAACAAAACAAATATCAATGTTGCAAAGACATTTTGTTTAAGCATTCAAATCAATAACACCAAGCCTTGTTCTTAAAGTACTGAAAGTATCAAAGGCTAAAGGTTTTGTAAAAATGTCTGCAAGTTGATTTTCAGTTGAAACATGTATGAGTTCAATTTCTCCTTTGGATACATGATCCCTTATGAAATGATGCCTTATATCAATGTGTTTGGTTCTAGAATGTTGAATAGGATTTTTGAAAATGCAAATAGCACTAGTATTGTCACAATAAATTAGAATAGTGCCTATAGTTAATCCTAAATCAATCAACTGTTGTTTTAACCAAAGTACTTGTGCCACACAACTTCCTAATGCAATGTATTCTGCTTCTGCAGTAGATAGTGCCACTGAATTTTGTTTTCTACTAGACCATGAAACTAATGAATTTCCAATGAATTGACATGTTCCAGAAGTGCTTTTCCTATCCACTCTACAGCCTGCAAAATCAGAATCTGAGTAACCAATAATTTCAAATGAAGAGCTAAACTTAGGATATTAAATTCCTAAGTTTTGAGTTCCTAGTAGATATCCTAAAATCCTTTTCACTGCTGTCAAATGTGATTCTTTTGGATCTGATTGAAATCTAGCACATAAGCAAACACTGAACATAATATCTGGTCGGCTAGCAGTCAAGTAAATTAAAGATCCAATTATCCCTCTAAATTTCTTTTGATCAACAGATTTTCCCTTAAGGTCCTTATCCAACTGAACTGAAGAACTCATTAGTGTACTAACAGGTTTAGCATTGTCCATTTCATATTTTTTGAGGACGTCCTTAATATATTTAGTTTGACTAAAAAAAGTGCCTTCCTCAAGTCTCTTAATGCTAAATCCTAGAAAGTAATTTAAATCTCCCATTAGACTCATTTCAAATTCACTACTCATTGTTTTAGAAAAATCATCACAAAGATGTTTATTTGAAGATCCAAAGATGATGTCATCCACATAAATTTGAACAATAAGTATATCCTTTCCAATTTTTCTTAAAAAGAGAGTTGTATCCACACTTCTTTTTTCAAAAGATCTTTCAAGTAGGAAGGTGCTCAACCTCTCATATCAAGCCCTAGGTGCCTGTTTCAATCCATATAATGCCTTTTTTAATTTGAAAACATAATTTGGAAATTTAGAATTTTCAAAACCTGGAGGTTGTTCTACAAAAACATCTTGCTCAATTACCCCATTTGAAAAGGCACTTTTGACATCCATTTGAAACAATTTAAAACCTTTAAAACAGGCAAAGGCTAGTAAAACCCTAATTGACATGCATCACATAGATGGTCCTTGGTAAAGTCTTGTTTAGGTATTCCTCTCACCAAATTCTTTTGAGTAATTCTTCTAAGATTTTTCATACTAGAATGACAAAGTCTCCTATGCCAAAGCCATGATTCATCAGAAACAGTTTTCAAACAAAAAGCAGTAGGAGATTGAATACAATTTAAATCTAGCATGTATACATTGTTTACCCTTTTTCCATTTAAAACAATTTTCCCATTTAAGCTAATTATGCAGCTAGTAGGTAAAAAATTTACATTATAGCCCTTATTACATAGCTGACTTATGCTAAGCAAATTATGTTTTAAGCCTTCAACTAATAAAACATTTTCTATTAAAAAGTTTTTCAAATTTCCAATCATACATGATCCAACCACTTTCTTTGTGGTATTATCTCCAAGTGTAACCTTGCCTCCACTCCTGGCTTCCAGCGTTATGAATTGAGCAGTATCTCCAGTCATGTGCTTTGAACATCCGCTGTCCAGGTACCATATACTCTCACGAGGTCTTGTGTGAGAGTATTCCTGCAAAATTCTCAAATGTTAGACCTGGGAACCCAAACTAGTTTGGGTTCACCTTTATGAAATTTATAATCAGATGCATGTATGATATGTCTAGGTTTATGCATCTTAGTTCTCCACACCAAATTAGGTTTCATCTTTAAAGTGCAGGTGTGAGATATATGTCCCAAAAATCCATAATTGTTATATTTAACATTAGGAAAAATATTCCTATGTTTTCTTTCATATGATTGTCTTCTAAGGGATTTCATGAATTTAGGATAATATTTAGGATTTGTAAAATCTTCAAGTTTAGGGGGTAAAATGAATTCATATCCTCCAAGATTCGATTGGTATAATTAATTCTATATGTCTTGCTCTCAGATTCATCCTTAAAATTCTTAAATTCTTTTTCAAGTTTAGCATAGGATGATTTTAAATTCTCAAAATTTTTATTCAAGTCATCATATTCATCAAGTAGTTTCATGTGGTTGCTATCAATTAAAGCATGATCTTTTCTAAGGATTTCGTATTCCTTATTAAGCTCTTCCAATTCTAAAACTAAACTAGCATGCATCTTTTTCATTTTCCTATATGCATCATGCATGTGTTCAGAAACTTAAAACAATTCATTATAAGTTAAATCACATACCTCTTCTTGATCTGATTGTTCAGCATTATCTGCCATCAAGTAAAGGTTGGTGACTTCTTCTTCTTTTTCAGTCTCAGATGAGTCTGAAGCTGAGTCCGCCCAAAAAGCCTTTTGAAACTTCTTCTTGCCCTTCTTTACCATTGGTTTCTCCTCTACCTTTTCCTTGCTAGGAGTGGCTTTGAGTTTTGGACAATCAATCTTTATATGACCTGGTTTCCTGCATTCATAACAAATTACTTCATTAGAAACCTTGCCATTTCTGTTATACTTACCTCTATTCCATTGCTGGCGTCTCTTCTGCTTCCTCTTTAAAAAGCTTCTGAATTGTCTAGTCATCAATGCAATATCGTCTTCATCCTCAGGTTGTGAGTGTTCACTTTCTGACTCTTCCACATTTAGTGCAATATTCTTGTCCTTTCTTGGTTCACCTGCATCAATCTTTCTTTGACTTACTCCTTGCTCGTAAGCAATGAGTGAACCAAGAAGATTGTCAATGGAATAAATGTTCAGATATTTAGACTCTGTAATTGCAGTAATTTTAGCATCGTATGCAGTAGGTAAACAACGAAGAATCTTATTAACCATTTCAGCATTAGTTAATTCCCTACCAAGTGCGTGCAAAGAGGTGACAATTTGAGTGAATCTTGTGTACATGTCAGATATAGATTCATTAGGTTTCATGCAAAATAATTCGTAGTCATGTAACAAGATATTGAGTCTTGATTGCTTAACCTCATTTGTCCCTTCATAAGTAATACAAAGTCTATCCCATATGTCTTTTCCGCTTTTACAAGTGGAAACTCGCATGTAATCTTCAGATTTTAAAGCATAAAAGAAACTATTTAAACATTTCGCATTTAATTGTGCTAAGTCACGTTCTTCAATAGTCCAATCTGCATAGGGTGTTTCTACCCTAATTCCATCAACTAATCTAGTTGGTTTTGAGTAACCTTCCTGGACTAGCATCCACATGCGATAATCAAGTGACTGTAAGAAAGTAGACATGCGTGTTTTCCAAAAATCAAAAGGAATAGTGTCAAACAGTTGAGGTCTAGTGATAGAGTAACCCTCAGGTGTGTTTAGGTTTTCAAATGTAGCCATCTACGTTAATCAAAAAGTAGTTCAAACTTATGATTTTGAAACTATGCTCTGATACCACTTGTTGAGTCCAGTAATTAGGTTGTTAAGCCTAAGTAAATATCCCACGGCTACCAAGAGGGGGGTGAATTGGTAGTTTTAAAAATTTTAAACCCTCTTAATGATAAAGTTGAACCGAAATAAAATTTTCTTTTAAAATTTGTAGACAAATGTTTTTAAACCACAGAGTTATTTAAATTGAAATTTAAAGTGTGGAAACGTAAAAGAAATAAAGTAAATGACACCAGATTTATAGTGGTTCGGTCTATAACCAGACCTACATCCACTCCTCAGAGGCACCCTCTGAGTATTGCACTAAAACCAATAGTGACTCTCCTTTAGCACCCACAGCAAGGCGGAGAAGCCTTTACAACACACTCTTTTCACCACTACCCGGTGCGGCAGAGAACCGTCATCCTTTTACACAAACCACAGTGCTGGCAGAGAACCGTCATCCTTTTACACTCTCCTAGTGTGGGCAGAGAACCCTACGGCTGTTCACACTCTCCAAGTGTAGGCAGAGAACCTTTCCGCTGTTCACACTCTCCAAGTGTAGGCAGAGAACCCTTCGGCTGTTCACACTCTCCAAGTGTCAGCAGAGAACCGGATCTCCTTGACTGATCTTCTCACAAGAATCTAGAAGGAAGAAGGAAAAGAGTGAAGAAATCCAATTTCACAAGTAGAGACTCTTACCTTAGTAATCCAAGTGAAGCCTTCTCGCTCCAGTGGTAGGAATCCTCCTTTGAATGCTCTCTTCCACTCTCTCCTTGGCTATTCTCTCAAGAGGCACGAAGATCAAATGATAAAAAAGATTGGGTGGCTGTCTAATTTGGACTATTTATACAAAAGACATGAAAAACTGCCCAAAAACTGCAAGTTTCCAATTCTGTACGCAGTGGATCGTCCTGTACGATCCTGGATCGTCCTGGACGATTTTACTTAAACGATCTGAAATGACCCAATTTGTATATGTGTACGAAATGACTTCGTACAGATGATCGTCCTGTACGAACTAGGTTCGTCTAGTACGAACGGTTATTACAAGGTCGGTTCTAGAAACTGCTGAAAACTGTTCTAAGTCGGTTAATCGTTTGGACGAAAATATGTTCGTCTGGACGAAAATTTTCTAGAGACCCGATCGTCCTGGACGATATTTAATTTCATCTGTACGAAAATTTTCAAGAGCACTGGTTGCCTCGTACGATGATAAAATTCGTCTGGACGAAAATTTTATAGAAAACCCATCGTCCGGGACGATAATAAATTTCATCCTGGACGAATAGGACTTAGAAAAATTTTTTGAGCAAATTCCTATTCGTTCCATGTGCTCTATAGGAGATAACTGACGGATCGTCCAGTACGATAAAAATCGTCCCGTACGATCAGTATAAAATTGTATGATCTCCTTATGTGTGTGTGTATGTTTTTTATTCACTCAATTACAATCACTCCCTTTCAAAATTAAATCAAAGAAAATGCAAACTTCAAATAAACAAAATGTCTCATGTTGAATTTGATTTGAAGTTATCGTAGTCTGGAGTCGGATTTTCCTGAAATGTTAGTACACACAAGAGCAAGTGCAAATCTTCTAAAATTGTTAGGAGATAACTATACATTTGAACAATAATGTTTGGAATCATCAAAACTACATAAGTTGCACAAATATAAATCATTCAAATAGCAACTATTCAAACAGTTTTTGTGTAGAAAGAGAAGCTCCCATTTTGTGTAGAGAGAGAAAGTTCTATTTTTCAAAGTTTTTTCAAATTTCTTCACTGCCAATTTTTTCTTCTTGGATTCAAGAGGGAGGTAGGACATAGCGGCGGAAGGCCATCGGCCAGCACTGCCTTCGATTGGGAAATCAACAGCTGTATGCAGAGTTATTATGCAGAATAAGTTCAAACAAGAATGTCAGATTACATGAAGTGATTGTGAAGTTGAGGACGTTAGAAGATGGAGGATGAAAGGTGAACTTATTATCTCTAAAAAAGGTTTTTTTTCAGTATGAGAAAGCTAAGTAGGTTAATGGTAAGGGTAAAAATGTTGCTTTGAATGCCGATTGTAAGACTCCACGATTTTTGTAATCGACTGGCTTTTCTCCTTCTAAATCTTTTGATCCCGAGGCTTCATTATCTGGTATGAAAATTTTTGTGAATAGATTTGGGAATTCAAATGCAATCCTTATTTTTGACAGTGAGATAAATGTGAATTCTTCTAATTCAGTTGATAAAAATTTTCATAACAAAATAAAGATAATGGTGGCTTCGCTGGAAATTGCTGGTGGGTGCAGTGGTAATAATGTTGTTCCAGTGACTGAGAGAATGTCTGAAAAAATCGAAGAAGCTATCAAGTTGGCCAATCCATGGAATAAAAAACCATATATCAAGATAAATTTCAATACAGAGAATGTTGTTCTATATGAGTATGGAAAAGTTGTCAAATTATTTGAATCTGTTGAAGTTATGAATGCTAAAAGGCTTGAGTACTCATTGGTTGCTAAGGTTTTCAGTAGAGAAATTCCTTCTCATATAGTTGCTTGGGTGTTGAGATGACAATGGACTCTTTTAGGGCAAATTCATTTTATGACCTTAGGAATGGGTTGGTATTTGTGTTCGTTCAAGACATTGGATGCAATGGAAAGAGTTCTAACAGGTGGCCCATGTTTTGTGAATAGTCACATTGTGGGAATGGAAAGGTGGTATATTGATTTTTCTCCTAGCTCAATGAAAGGACTAACATCACCTATTTGGATTAGAATGCCACAATTGCCTCTATAATGTTGGGATGAAAACAATGTGGCTATGACTGCTTCTATGGTAGGTGTTCCCTTGATGTTGGATGGGAACATGTTTCAATGGGGTAGGAGGGAATTTGCTAAGGTTTGTGTTCGTGTGGAGCTAGACAAACCACTTCCCTTGGGTGTTTGTGTGGATGGATTGGCCGGGAGGTTCTTTCAAAAGGTTGAATATGAAAGAATCTCATCTTTTTGTTATGATTGTGGTATGATTGGCCATGATAAAAACAATTGTAAGAACTCAAGTGTGGTGGTGAAAAGAATTATGGATGTTTCGTATAATCAAGCTCAGGCTAGTCCTCATAAGATAGCACAAGAAATGGAGAGTGAAGACACTTATGGACCTTGGGTCCATGTTAATTACAAAAGAAATAATAGATTTAATAAAGAAATGAGCAAGGTGAGGCCAGTTTAGAGTAAAGCTAATATGCATTATCAAATGAAATCAAGAACTGTTAGTGTTGAAGATAATGTGTTGATCAAAGAAAATGAGGATGCTGGAAATAATGGATTAGAAAAGAGCAATGTGAGACCTGAAGATTGAACTGAATCAATTGTGCTGAAACAGATAAATTAGGATGAAAATAATGATCATATTGAAGAGGGTAAAATTACATAGGGAATTGAGGAAGGCTAGGAAGATAACCAACATGCTGGAACAGAAGAGTTAGATGGTCAGACCAATGAAGACATTCAAAAGTCTGATGGTGGTGTGGGTATGGTTCTTAAACCTGTTAATTCTATTATACCATTGGTTGGAAATAATTTTCATATTTTAAGTTTGGAGAATGATGATAATGAGAAGGATGGTGTGATTGAAAAAAGGTTGAAAAGAGATGTTGATGAAGGCATTACTGTTGGGGTGGAAGATGACAGATTATGGAAAAATGTTTATTGTGGAGGAAGATTGTTCAATGAAAAACCTGATCTTGGTATGGTTAAGGGAAGTGGTAACGTTTGGGAAATTTCAAAAATTAAGCTTGCTAAAGAGTTCAAATCTTTAAGGCCTATCAAGCTTGCTCCTCGTGGTTGAAATTTGGAGATTGGAAGTAAGAGAAGAGATGGTGGTTCATCGCCTAAACAAATGAATTCCATCACATTTTGGAATTGTAGAGGAGCTAAAAAGATAGAAGCCTCTCTATCTATCTTAGGGAATTTATTATAGATTACAAAATTCTATTTGTGGTATTGGTAAAAACAAAAATTAGTTCTTTTGATAAAGTAACACTGGAGAAGATTATGGGACCGGATTGGGATTTCTTTCTCCTTGCATCAGATGGTTTATCAGGCGATATTACGGTCTTATGGAGATTAGATTTGGCTTCTTTTTCTGTGTTAAAGACTTCATATCAATGTGTGATTGGAGATCTAAACATCTTTAATAAAGGAGTGTGGATGATATTAACTTTTTATGGAAGTAAGGAGGTCCATAAAAGGAGGTTGTTGTGGGATTGTATTCATGAGGTGGCCTATAGGAAGGTTGCTTCTATTATTGGTGGGGATTTCAATTGTATTTTATCCCAAAAGGATAAGAAGGGTGGTATAAAGTTTGTGTTTTCTCAAGGGCCCAAGGAAATTCTCAATTTTAATGACCATCATGAAGTGGGGATTGTTGGACCAAGGTTCACTTTGTGCAATAACAAGATTGGTGGGGGAAGGATTCTTGAATGGTTAGACAGGTGTTTGCTTAAATCTTTGGCTATCAATTTAATCCAGGTGGCAGAGGTGAGGCACATTGCTAGGGTGGCTTTTGATCAATGTCCTATCATCTAGAGGATTTTTTATATGGCCATGAAAATTAAGGGGGTCCTTAAGTTTGAAGACGTATGGATTTCTTTCAAAGCATCGACTCATATTATAGCTAAAGTTTGGAAAAAGAATTTCAAAGGGGATGATATGCAAATTCTTAACAAGAAGTGTAGTAGAGCTTTGAAAGATTTTTACTATTGGAGTAAGGCTAAATTTCAAGATTTCTCTAAAGAAAAGG
Source organism: Dendrobium huoshanense (assembly GCA_016618105.1). Taxonomy (NCBI): domain Eukaryota; kingdom Viridiplantae; phylum Streptophyta; class Magnoliopsida; order Asparagales; family Orchidaceae; genus Dendrobium; species Dendrobium huoshanense. Next base: position 44,147,223 of record CM028351.1, read on the forward strand.
AAAAGCTGGAAATGTAAAATTTTCAGATACAAGAGGAGGAAGCAAGGGAAGGTTGGTTGAATGATGAAAAGTTATGAATGCTTAGAGCAAAAATTAGAGAGCTGAATGTTAATCTTTGATGGTTCAACACTTGGTGGAAGCAAAGAGCAAAAGTGAAGTGGATTAAACGTGATTCTAACACAAAATTTTTCCATGTGTTTGCTAATGCTAGAAAAATGGTAAATGGATCTCTCAAGTCAGGAATTCGGCTGGTCTTTTCACCAAGGAGCGTATGGAGGTGGAAGAGGTTTTTCTCAGTTTGTTTTCAAAACAAATGGAAGGACACGAGGTGTTTCTTTGATAATTGGCCTAATCCTTGGAATGTGTTGGAACATGAAGACAGGAGGATGCTGGATGTGAATCTCTCAGACCCTGAAATTGTTCAGGTGATTAAGATGTTGGGAAACAACAAAGCTCCCGGTTTTGACAGTATGACTCACTCTTTTTTCAAATTTTATTGTAATATTATTGGGGAGGATGTGTGCAAAGTAGTTAAGAGTTTCTTTATATCGAGGAAGATGTGCAAGGAGTGGAAGGAAACTTTTGTTGTGCTTATTCCCAAATCCACTAATCCAGTAACCGCAGCTGGCTTCTGTCCAATTAACCTGTGCAATTCTATTTATAAAATTGTGGCTAAAGTGCTATTGAATAGATTGATCTTGGTGATTCCTAAAATTATCTCTTAAGAACAAGTAGCTTTTGTTAGAGGGAGATCTATATCGAAACATTTGTTACTTGCACAGGAGGTGTTCAACAAAATAAGGATTTCTAAAACAAATAATGGTTTGATGGATATTAAATTAGACTTGGAACAAGCCTATGATAGTATGTGTTAGGATACTCTTAGGAAGATGATGGGTGTGATGGCTTTTTCGGAAAAATTTATTAGCTTGGTGATGGAGTGTGTGGTGGAACCAAGGTTTGTTATCTTTAATAACGGTGGAATTTCTAGATGGATCATGGGGAAGAGTGGCTTCTGTCAAGGTTGTCTCTTTCTCCTTTCTTATTTATCATTTGCTCACAATTACTCTCTGCTGCTTTTTTCTACAAAGGCTTGGATTTGCATGTCAAGATCTCTCCAAAGGGCCAAAAGATTTCCCATTTGCTTTATGCAGATGATGTGGTGGTATTTTTTGATGCTAAACTCAAGAGTATGAAGATGTTAAAGATCATTGTAGATGATTATTGTAGATGGATGGGTTAAATGATCAATCTTCATAAATCGAATATGATTTGTTGAAAATCAGTTGTGAGAAGGAGGAAGAAGAAAATTGGTAAGCTATTGGGGATTAAGCTTGTTGAAGAGATAGAGTACTTGGGAACTAAGATTGCTTTAAGGAGATTGAGAAAATATGATTTCCATATTTTATTGGATATGTCTTTGAAGAAGTTAAATGCTTGGAGCAACAAGCACATTTCTCTTGGAGGAAGATTGGTATTGGTGAAATCTACATTTATTAACCTTCCCTTATTCCTTATGGATCATTTTCTTATTCCTTTAAGTATTTTAAAGGAATTTGATAAATTATGTAGGAACTTTATATGGAATAAGTATGATGGAAGTCATGGGCTGCACTATGTGGCTTGGGATGTGTTGTGTAAACTGAAGACTTTAGGAGGATGGGGAGTTCATTCGGCTGTTTCCAGGTTTGGACCTTTGAGAGCCAAATTAGCATGGAATTTTGTAAAAAATCCTTCTACTTTGTTAAACAGGAATTTGTTGGTAAAATATGGTGAAAAATATTGGATCAATGTGGACATAAAGGGCAGCTCCTCAACATGGAAGTTTATTGCTAGTGCATCGAAGGCTCTAAAGAGTTTTGTAAGATGGAATGTTGTTAGGGGTGTGAGTATTAATGTTTTAAAAGATAAATGGATCCTGGACAAGAGTTTGGTTAAATGGCCAACTTTTGTTGAAACTTTTGAAGATGAATATTTAATTCTTGAATTTTTTATTAAAGAGGGGAGGTGGAATCATGACAATTTTGCATTATACTTTTAAGTAGAACTTATTGAATTGATAAGAAGAATTTATATTTTTCATAATTAGGAGGGAGACTTCATGGAACTAAAAAAGAAGTGGAGTGGAAAATCTATCTCAGCTTTGCTAGTTGAAGATTGCTTAAAGGAGGGAGAAAATGTGGATCCGTATTCATGGATTAGAAAGTTGAAGTTGAAAGCTAGAGTGGAGTTATTTATGTGGCGATTAAGTAAGAAGGCCATCCCTACAACAGATTTTCTGATGAAGAGAAGGTTATCTAACAGTAATTTATGTCCAAAGGGTTGTGCAAAGGTTGAAGAAATTGATCATGTATCATCTACTTATTCCAAACTGCTAAAGGTGATTGATGTGCTGAGAAAGTGGGGCTTCAGGTTACCGAAATTCAACTCTTTCAAAGAATGTATATGATTGAGTTAGAGATGCTAGCTTGGACAAATTTTATGGCCTTTAGAGTATATGCTACTATTTTATGGTATTCTTGGAATGACAGGAACAAAGTAAAGAGCATAGCAAATCAGGGGAGAGTGCACTCTTGATTGCTGCAAACCTTCTCGGGTACTTAAGCATAGAAAAAAAGAATATCCTCTCAGATCACTGGGATGCCAATCAGTCCATTAGTCTATTTTCAAATTTTTGGCATCATCCTCCTCCTGAGAGGTACAAAATAAACATTGATGCTTCGTTTAAAGATAATTATGAGGCTGGAATTGGAGGGATTATTCGAGGTAGCAAAGGAAGATTTATTTTAGCATTTGGTTTTTCTAGTGTGCATTGGGACATTACGCAGGTAAAGCATCAGGCATTCAATTCTTTGAAGGATGTATTGAAAGGAAGATTACAAGATGCTAAAGGTATCATCGTTGAGGGAGACAATAAGAATGTCATCAAGTTTCTTCAGAAATTGTATAGCATATCGAAGGAACTTGGTTAGAACATTGAACATGAGGAGGTCTTTGCTCTAAATTCATGGAATAATGTAAATTTTCATTATATTGGTCTAGAATGTAATAACTTGGTTGATTTGTGTGCCAACTTAGCTTTTTCTTTTGATTTTCTTTGGGAGACATTTTGTGAGAGTAAACTTCCTCCTTCTCTTGTTAAATTAGTGAAGGAAGAAAGTGATAGAGAGGCTTACTCTCATTAGTTTGTATTCTAGGACTGTTGATTTTTTTTCTTTAATGCAATTAGCATTTCTTCAAAAAAAAAAAAAAAAGAAATTTAAATCTTTGGAGATTCCCAACATTTTATCAATCAGATTGAAGAAACCTATAATGTTTTGAATTCAAATTTCTAAAATATCATCATAAAATAAATCATCTTCATAAGAAAACTCCTATTTTAACTTTGTATAGCATTCCCCTTGGAGGTAATTTTGTGTAGGATTCCTTAGTAAAGCATACAAAGAAGTTTGCATAACTAGAAGAGGACTCCAATTCTATACAAGTTTAGGGATGACAGGTTCTAGCTCCTATAGATTTGAAGCACTTCAAATGGAAATCTTTAAGATCCTATCTGCCTCTTCAACTAGTCATGAAGAAGCTGATTGAAGATGAACTTCCATTGATTATCTTTAAGAAGGTAAAATTCTTCATGATAAAGCACTAGTGATTGATACCATATACCATTGATCATTTGATTAGATATGGCTTTTTTCATTAGATAATAGTAAATCCCTATAGATCATGAATGAAAAAAATGTTGAGTTATGTGGTGTTCATTAATCAGGTCATAAAATGAAAATGAAAATTATAAGACTTGGGTATTATTGTCCTTCGATGATTTATGATTGCATGAATATTATAAGACGTTGTCATCAATACCATGTTCATGGTGTGGTTTTAAATCATCCACCTAACTTGTTTCATAAAGTTATAGCTTTGTGGTGCTTTGAGAGTTGAGGCATTGATGTTATTGGGGCTATTATCCCTCCTTAAATGGGTCATTTTAGCTATGACTTATTATTACTCTAAATGGGTAGAAGTAATTCCTCTATTACAGGTAATAACACACTATGTGATTAAATTCTTCCATGACCATATTATATATCGATTGAACATGCCCCAAATAATAATACCCAATAATGGGTCCTCATTCAAGTCAATAAACTAAATAGCTTTATAAGATGCCATCGTATTTATCTGAAATACTCAATAATCTTTTATCTATGGGCTAATAGACTGGCTGAGCCCTTCAATAAAATTGTAGTATTGATCATAAAAAAGTCCTTTTATAACAAAAAGAACTAGCGGGTAGAGAGGATGGTAGAAGCCTTATGGGCCTATCCGACCACTTATAGAACTCTATCCACGTTGCCCGTCATTAATCTATCAGCTCGATTAAGCTAGTAAGTTGGAAATTGGACAAACCATAATGCACCACAAGTCCTGCATGCATCGTTGAGTCATTGCATGCTCAACGTGTTGCATCTATAGCCATTGTCATAATTGTTTTATAAAAATGAATTAGAAATTAATTTTAAATACCTAAAACAAAAAAAATTACATTAAATTTAATTTTCCATTAAATTTAGTGTTTTTGAACTCGTTGGAAAGGGCTTCAACCCAACTATATTCTAAAATTAATTTTGAATTCATTTTGATTACTATATTGTGAGAAATTCAAACATGTTTGAAATTAAATTTTTTTTTCATGATTTAGAAGTCAAGTTGAGCACAATTTTTGGTGGTTATTTTTTTTGGCATTTCATACACCCCCATCATGGTATGCTCAGGAATACTATGAAGTGATTTTTCTAAGAGATAGATTTATTTTTGGCCTACCACTTTGATAATTCATAATTGTAAAAAAAGATAAAATCTTCCTATCATTTATGATGAAGTTCGAAGCCCATTTGAACAATAGTGACACCTAGGAAAAATAATTAAGGATGACGTATAGACTTAGAAAACTCCTAAGAAATTTTACATATAAGCAATTGGGGTAAAACATTTGACCTGTAAGCTTAATGAAATTATAAACCCTAGGGTTTAATTTCAATTCGGTTGGACCTCATTAGACCACAAAACTAAGCACAACAAAAAAATTACACCGTCATGGGGGCTAAAAATTCATAAAAAGTTAATAAATTCAAATCAAATCATAAAAAAAAAATTGGCAAAATTTTAAAAATTAAATCCTAATTAAAGTAAATTAAAAACCAAATCTCTAGCCTTCAAAATAACTCATAATACAATAATTAACTGACTATAATAATTCATAAATATAAATAATTAAAAATAAAAAAAATTAAATAATTTTCAAGCACTTGAAATCACCCTAATTAGTTATTCTTAACATTTGAGAGAAGTTTCAATTGATTTGGAGTTAGTTTGATATAAAAATAAGAAAACCCCTCTTATTATGCAATTAAATAGTTCCATTAAATGAATAAACTTTAAAAATTCATAACTAATCAGAGAAACACCCAATTGAGAAAAATCAATGTCATTGGACTCATTTTATGGTCTATTATTTATGAAAAATAACAATTCACTACAATAAATTTAAAAAAAATAAATTCAATATTTTAGTCAACCTTAGTTTAATAAAATTTCTAAACTTTGAAAATTCATAACAAATTATAGAATTGAATATATTAAAATATATTAAAAATACCAAAATTAAATAAATGATACTTTCTCGCTTGAGTACTTGGCGGAGATGAAGGCTTAAGGCTTTGGGGATGGAAGAAGGAGATTCAAATTCAAAAAAATTTCGTTCCTTTGCTAGTGCTAAAAGAAATGTGGATTGGTTAAAGATAAAAATGGCTTGCTGGTTGAAGATCTAAAGTTTATTGAAGGAATTTTTTTTTTAAATTTGTTTACAGATAAATGGAGAGAGAGAAATTATGTCCTAAGTGGTTGGCCTTCTCCTTTGAATATTCTTGAAGTTGATGATAAAAGGTTTTTGGAAGCTAAATTCATAAATGATGAAGTTATATAAGTAATTAAGAATCTTAAGGGTAATAAAACAAAGGAATTAATAGAAGCACTAGATTCTTTATTAATTTTTAATGGAACATTATTGACAAAGACGTCTCGAAGGACATCAATCTATTTTTTTGTTATAGTAAGATGTGTTCAGCTTCAAAAGAAACTCTTATAATTCACATTCCTAATGTTAATAATCCATTGGCTCCTTCTAACTATTGTCCTATTATTCTTTGCTTGTATATTTATAAAATTACTACAACAATGTTGCATAATAGATTTACAAAGATTATTCCTAAAATTATGCAAGAGAGTGAGAGAGAGAGATAGAGAAAGAGAGAGAGAGAGAGAGAGAGAGAGAGAGAGAGAGAGAGAGAGAGAGAGGAAAATAGATGGAGAGAGATGATGTGATACATTGAGAGAGAGAGTGAGAGTGAGAGAGAGAGAGAAGGAGAGAGAAAAAAGAGAGATAGAGGTGAATAGAAGGAGAGAGATGAGGTGAGATAGTGAGAGAAAGAGTGAGAGAGAGAGAGAGAGGAGTGTTAGAAAGTGAGATATGCATTTTATTATTTGATACTATGTGTGCATTTCTGTGTGTGTGTGTGTGTGTGTGTGTGTGTGTGCGTGCTTGTATGAGAGAGTGAGAGAAGAGAGAGAGAGATAGGTGAATGGAGGGAGAGAGATGAGGTCATATAGTGAGAGTAAGAGATAGATAGATAGATAGATAGATAGATAGAGAGAGAGAGAGAAGAGAGCCAGAAATGGAGATGTGTATTTTTTATGTAGTAACATGGTAAAAGAGAGGAGAGAGAGGGAGAGAGAAAGATAGAGAGAGAGATATGTGGTGAGATAGTGAGAAAAAGAATGAGATGTAGAAAAAAGCTAGAAGGTAAGATATGAATTTTTTTATTTGACACTATGGAGTGTATGTTTTAGAGAGAGAGGGAGAAGGATAGAGGGAGAGGGAGAGAGAGATGAATAAAGGGAGAGAGATGAGGTGAGACAATGAGAGAAAGAGTACAAGAGAGATGAGAGCTAGAAATTGAGATATGCATTTTTTTTATTTGATACTATGGTTAGAGAGAGAGAGAAAGAGAGAGAGAGAGGGAGAGAGAGATAGAGGGGGAGAGAGGTGAATAGATGGAGAGAGAGATGCGGTGAAATAGTGAGAGAGAGAGAGAAGAGAGCTAAAAAGATACATATGTGTTTTTTTATTTGATAAAACGGAGAGAGAGAGAGAGAGAGAGAGAGAGAGAGAGAGAGAGAGAGAGAGAGAGATAGGGAGGGAGAAAGGTATAGAAGTATGTACTTGATGAAAGCTAGAAGGATGTTGTGTATATGTGGTGAGAGAGAGAAAGAGAGAGGGGAATGAGAGGAAAGGATATAAAAAGAGTGGGTGAGAATATAAAAAGAAAGAGAGATGGACTCCAAGAGGGTTTGAGAGAGATAAATAGATAGAGGGAGAAAAAGATAGGGAGATGCAAAAGAAAAGGGGGAGATTATGAGATATCGTAAGAGAGAGAGTAAGAGAATGAAAGTTGAATAGAGAGAGAGAAAAGGTGAGATAGTGAGAGAAAGATTGAGAGAGAGTGGAGAGCTAGAAAGTGAGATATGCATTTTTTATTTGATTCTATACTTCATGTGTGAGAGAGAGGGTGATATATATATAGTGAGAGAGAGAGAGAGAGGGAGAGAGAGAGAAAGAGTGGTTAATATAGGGAGTTAGATGAAGTGAGATAGAGAGAAATTGTGTGTTTTAGAGAGAGAGGAGAGCTTGGAAGTGAGAGATTTATTTTTTTTATTTGATACTATGGTGAGAGAGGGAGACAGATAAAGTAGGAGCAAAGTTAGAAAGTGAGAAATACAGTTTTTATTTTATACTATGGTGTGTATGAGAGAGAGAGAGAGAGGAGAGCTAGAAAGTGAGATATACATTTTTTTATACTATAGAGAGAGAGAGTGAATAAAGGGAGAGAGATGAGGTGAGAGACTGAGAGAGAGAAGAGATAGAAAGTAAGATATGCATTTTTTATTTGATACTATGATGAGAGAGAGAGAGAGAGAGAGAGAGAGAGAGAGAGAGGTGATTAGAGGGAGAGTGAGAGAATGAGTAAGAGGGGAGGGGAGAGCTAAAAAGTTCTATATGGTCTTTTTTATTTGATAATATTGCGTGTGTGTGGTAGAGAGAAAGAGAGAGAGAGGAGAGATTGACAGAGAGAGAGGAAGGTAGAGAGAGAGGGGGGAGAGAGATATTTATACTTTTTTTAATACTTTAGAGTGTGACAGAGAGTGTGTATGAGAGAGAGTGTGTGTGAGAGAGAGTTTGTGTGTGTGTGTGTGAGAGAGAGAACGAGAGAGATAAGAAAGAGAATAGAGAGGTGAGATAGTGAGAGAAAGAGTGTGAGAGAAAATAGATATGCAATATGAGATATGCATTTTTATTTGATTATTATGGTGAGAGAGAGGAGAGTGAAAGAGAGAGAGAGAGAGAGATAAAGGTAAAAAGAGGGATAGAGTTGAGGTGAAGTAGTGAGAGAGAGAAGGGAGAGC